>CM077161.1:42157239-42567159 GCA_039583875.1 Platanthera guangdongensis | reverse complement strand
TTTAAGAGAGTTCTGAGAGGAAGACACTTTAATGTTTTAGAAGAATTCAACTAAATCCTTCTTAAGAATGGTGGAGGGTTCAGACAGGCTTACTTCAGGCCTGTGATTTCAATCATCCTTATTACTGCTTTAATCTCTAGAGAGGCATGACTGAATCCATCCCTCACAAGTTCGTATCCTTCCTGGAGCTCTTTGATGACAACTGGCCCCATTGAACAAGTGTCGCAAGACGCTGAGAGGGTTTCGATCTCGACGACTAGGGATAAGGATTTAACGAGTGGAGTGGCTTTTCGTTTATTGTATCCTTTCTATTTATACCATCAGGGTTCAATTATCAATTAAGCATTTTAGCATAAAACTTATACATTTCATTTTAACTGGTTGTGTTACGCTTCCTGTTATGAAACGAAGATTTAGTGCTCTAATTCTTCTGCCTCTCAGCTTTTTCTTCTACTTATTCTCTGTATAATTAATTTGTGGCTTCCCACAGTGATTTGATGCGCAATCACTTAATAAAAAATTTATTAATTTTAAGTAGAAGTGGTCCTAATATATTAATGAGCCATTTCTATGGCACTCCAATTTATGCATTGGTTTACCTTAAAGCTTGTTAATAAGAGATTTATATTTTAGAATAAAGCCTACAAAAATTAATATTGTAGATAACTGAATCACTGTTTTCTATTTGGTGTGCTTAATTAGGTTCAGCATGAGCACATCTAGCATAACTATCAATTAGCAAACTTAATCTCTATATAGGAGAGAGAGACTTACCTTGAGGCTTGCTACCTCTAGCTTTGGGATTACATCCTTTACAACCTCAATCTTAATTTGTTACTTTTCTAGGAGTATATTCTTAGAGCAACTATCCTGTCGCAGACATAGTGTGCAAGATTTTACAGCGTCAATCTTGATTTGTTGCATTCTATTTAGGAGATAGAGACTTTTCTTGAGTTCAGACACCTCATGACTTTTCTTATAAAACTCAATAGATTTATTGTTATAAAGAGTTTTATAAGGCATTAGGACTTCTATCTCCTTGGCTTGCCTTTTGGCAAGATTTCTGCTCTTTTTAGAGCATCTAGGAGTAGTTCATACTTTGTCAATCTGTTGATTGACTTCTTCTCAGATTCTGAGAAATCTTTATCATCGGATGAAGGTCACCAGTATCTGGATTGATCTCATAGTCAGAGGAAGATGCAAAATTGAAAATAGGTTGTACATTGATTGATTCTAAATCTGGCAAACTTCTTTCTTCTTCAGTCATTGCCATCAAACCACGACATCCATTGTCTTCTTCATCCTCCTCATTGTCACTATCTGAGTATGACATAGGGGCCCTGATTCCTATCTTATCAGCAGGATATTCCTCTTCTTCTCTTATATTTGCAGCAACAGATATCAACATATGTAGGCTTCTTCCTCTTCACCTTCAGATTCCGAGGTTGAAGAATCTGTCCAGCTTTTCTCCTTCTTAGCCACAAGGACTTCTCCTTCTTCTTTCCGTTATGGTGATAGTGATGCTTTTTATTCTTCCCTCCTCTTCTTCTTTTCTTTTGACTGGGCAGTCAGCAATGACATGTCCAGCCTTGCTGCAACAATAACAGATGACATTAGAAGAAATCTATTTACTAGTTTTAGGGATACACCTGTCATACGTGGATGACTTCCTGTGATAAGAGGATGAAGATGGCCTGCTCCTCCAGTCCTTCTTTATGAACTTCTGAAATTGTCTAGAAAAGGCAGCTAGTTCTTTATTAGACATATGGGTGTCTGATGAGCTTGGCTCAAAATTTTCTGAGCTAGATTCAGTTTCCCTACTTGGTGGTGAGGGAGACATTATTCTGCTTCTTCTTGGGTTTCTGCCTTGAATGCCACAGACTTGTCCTTGGACTTAAATTTGATGCTATTCTCCTCTTCTTGTCTAGCAGCCAGCTGTATTTCATACGACTGCAGCTTCCCAAAGAGTGTTGGTGGAGGAGTGTCTACTAGCTTAGCCATTTCCTTAATGACACAGATCTTGGTGTCCTAATCTCTAGTGAGAGATCTAAGGAACATGTCATTCAGCTCATAGTTTCTGAAGACCCTGCCATTGTTTATTAGTTCTTTGATTGTCCTGAAGAACCTTTCCAAACAATCAGCAACTTTTTCAGACTTGCTTTGCCTGAAGGACTCATACTCTTTATTTAACATGGACTTTCTATCATGTCTAACTTCCTCAGAGCCTTCCATGTAGACCACAAAGGTGTCCCACATTTCCTAGGAGTTCTTACAGTGTACAAGATTTTGGAAGGTTGAGTCATCAATGGCACTAGCTATAATATTTTGTGTCATTTTGTCCTTGGTGGACAGAATCACTTCATCCCTGTCCATTTCTGAATATGCCTTAGGCACTCTCACAGTTGGATCTATGGTGGAAGCCTTTGTTTGGACAAAAGGGCCTTCCACTACTGTTACATAGATTTTAGGGTCAGATGCTTCCATGAACAATCTGACCCTTTGCCTCTAGAGGCCAAATCCTACCTTCCTGCAGATGGGCAACTTCATGGTCCCAAGCTCCTTATAGTTTATTTCAGATAACATAATCTTATCTTATAGCTAACCTTGGAGGAATACTCAGATTGTTAAAACATTTTTGAGTAACCTCCCTCTGATAACACTTGAAAGTTATTTAACTGAAGGTTAGGTAATCACTGATGAGTCCAAGTTATATACATATTTTCGAACTCATCTGCGCCAGTTTTCTGTTATTGCACTACACTTGAGAGCCACAATTTTTCATATTCATTTCTCTGTCCATTTCATGTTACGTGCACTTTAGGCCCATTTTTTGTGTGATTTCATAATTATTGTTCTTTTACCCTACTTGGTGTTTTATATGTCCAGATAATGTGATGTGCCCATTCCGGTGGCTTTTTGGTTTTTACTACAGGTCCAAGGGTCGTGTGCATGTTCCGGGATTGCTCGGAAATCCCAACCGGTATAAGAACACTGCCCAAGATCAGTAGATCTATTGCGCACGACCACTGGTCATGCGCAACTGATCGTGTGCACTATATTCTTAATTTTTCAAGTTCTATCTGGGGCAACCGCACGACCACTGTACATAGTGCGCACGACCGCTGTACATAGTGCGCATGACCGCTGGTCGTGTGCCACTACTTGTGCGCGTTATCCCATTATTCTGGAGTTCTTTGACTGCTAATTGCATGTCATTGGATTTAGTGCGCACGACCACTGGTCGTGCGCCACTAATCGTGCATATTACTTTTTTCTGCATTCTATAAATACGCAGGTTCCGCCCTAAATTCGGCATTCCAACACTTTTCTCCACCGTTTTTCATATCCGAGGAGTGTTCTGCCGATCTCCATCATCCTCCACCATAGGGAGGGCTCCCAGCAAGCTTTTGATGCCAAATTTAAGCTGGAGCTTCCTCTATGCCTCCTCCTTCATCCTCGAGCTTCAAGAAGAGTTTGACCTAGCTTTCACCATCAAGCTCAGAGGAGTTTGTGCCATCCTCCACCGGATCGTGACACAAAGAAGACGGGTCCATTGGGAGTTTGTGACAACCTCCTCTACCCCGGACGTACTTGTGGACCGAGCTAGGACGTGGATTGACAACCTAGAAATTCCTTTCGCGAATCCTTAGCAAGACTTCGGATCCAGTCTATTTCGCACACTCACTTCTTATTTTGTTGTTGATAGTGTAGTTTGATCTCTTTGTATTTGATGAAGTGTGCTTAATGTAATATACATTTGTGTACAATCATGTCTATGTGATTTTATATTAACGTTATTTGTTTGAGGTTCGCCATTTTCCATCCTCCACCACACAGTATCGCACTAGCAATTGCTAGTGGCGTGCATAGCGAAGAGGTGCTCACGAACCTCATTCTGCCGTTCTAACCACCTCATCCGCAAGCCTACTCATCCATCCGCCTAGCTATTCGGTGCATAGCGGCCCGTGTAGTTTTCCATCCGCCTGGCGAAGCATTGCATAGCGGCATTGCATAGGAGTAGTTTATTAGTGTCATACTTTCTTTTTCCGCAACAATCTAACCCCCCTTCATAAACACCGACCTAAGGACTTTAATCTCAAGTCCTGCTCAAAATTAATTCCACCATACTGTGTTCCTTGAGAGATCGATACATTGGGAAATTCGCCCATTTTATATTACTTATGCGAACGGTACAATTGTCGTAGACCGCATCAAGTTTTTGGCGCCGTTGTCGGGGAATACAGTCGTGTGAGTTTTTGGAGAGGGAGATATGAGATAGAAGCCCTTTTACATTTGTTCATTTCATGTTTCACCTCTGCTTTAGTTTTTTAATTTGTTGCTTATTTTTCTTTGTCCCTTTTCTGTTTTTGGCTTAGCAAGCCGGTTTGTTTATTTTTATTCTGAGTTGTGTAGCACCCATTCGACAAATATTTTGGTTCACGATGTACTCTGTCACTGAGTGCCGTCTCTATGACACTTTGCGTCGATACATCGACGCCTTGGCTGTTTTAAATGTCGAGCCTTGTTTTAGGTGCTTGCTTTGTCAAGGTATATGCCACATAGTGAAGGATTTCCACTGTCTGTGCAACCCTTCTACCTCTGAGGGCATATGCGCAGCAACACCCCGTTTATGGAGGACTACTGTGGACAGGCCTACCAGGGTGTTTCCTGGACCATACACTGACATCGTTCACCTTGCTCGATCTTTGCCCATTGAGATTATCGAAAAATCTCTCGCCGCATACAGATCTTTCATGGGATCCTCGCTCCTTTTTACGAGCTTCCCTTGAGTGATGACGATCACTTTATGGTTAGCCAGCAAAAATAGGATGAGGAACACATGGGCGCTCCTGTATGGGATGTAGAGATTGTTCCCGTCGACAGGGAGGTGTCTGCGGATGATTTTGCGATGTTTCCTGCTCATTCATTGCCGGATTTATAGAGCAGTTTTGCCCCTCCGCAATTTTTGTTCGATCGTGCTACTTCTTTTTTGTGTGAGTCGGCTAATGAGGCCGTATTTTTTGGTGATTCAGTGCCTGAGGTTGCGCTGAAGTGGGATGAGGATTTTACTGTCTCCGACGGAGAATGTGGATCTTCAGAACACTATGACGCACCATGATGGGATGAGGAGTATCCTCTTTCTGATGCAGAGGTTTGCACCTCCTTATTGGATGAGGTAGTCCGTCTTACCACCGCAGACCTCGAGTTCTAAGATTCCCCACGATACAACACATATGATACCGACGATGATCTGTGCTCGGATCCTCCTTAGAGTGATACCGGGACCACTCTCCCATATTTTGCATGTTTTCATTTTTCCTCTCGTTTATTACTTGACCCCCCTTCATTATCTGAGCCTATGCAAGCTGAGTCTCCACGAGTGAGTTAGGATGACGATGATCCTTGTGCTCTTGCTATCGGTGAGTGCATCTACTTGTGTGAGAAAGTTCCTGCCTCCTTCGCAGTGGAAGCCCCTATTGTCGCCCTCGCCTCCTGCGGACCTGTGATGGACAGCGCCTTGCTAATCAAGGATATATCTTTTAATGAGATTAGTGAGGACTAGTGCTCCTCTTCTTGTTTCTTATTTCCTCTACCTATGTTGGGCAGGTATTATTATTTAGGTAGAGAGGTAACTGCTTTATCGCCGTATCGATACCCGTTACCGAAACGGATAATGGAACAGTTACCTGTGCACTTTTCTTTTCATAGTCCCATTAGCTATAAATGTATAAAATTTAATAAGTCATGTTGAGTGGACAATAACCACAGTAGTTATCTTTCATTTCCTGCAATTTTATTTTTCATGTCTATTTTAGTTTTATTATTTTTTTGTATTTTTTGTATTTTTCTTTCATTTTTGCGGAGCTCACCCCTGCAGGTATTCATGGCAAATTTGTATTAGCGGGGTTGTGATTCTTCATTTGGCGGACCTGCTTCTATTTTTTTCACGTGTCTTCTGGTATGCTCACTAGCTGAGCATTGGGTAACCTCTTCCCTTGTCTCTATCTGATTTTAATTTCAATATCATATGCAGTGTAGCTTAGTTTAAGTCTGAGAGAGAGCCAGTATTTGTTACCTTTGCACGGGCATATTTTATTTGCATACTAGAAGCTTTTATTGTTTTCTTTTGATTAGTTCATTGCATCACACACCACTGCACCCACATGAGCGCATGCTTAGCTATTAGCGTGCTGTGAGTTAAACTCATTTCTTTTGTATGATTTTGTAAAATTATTGTTCTGACATAGGATTGTGAGACGGAGTAAAAATGTTGACTCATGTAGTGATCTTAGTCGAGTGCTCTCGTCTCGTGTAGAAATTGGAGTAGATTTAATTTTTCTGTATACTTATAGTTTTATATTTTTCTAATTGTGTAAATACTATTTTATTTTACTCAAAAATTGGTGAATCTGGTGTGAATCCGACGGTAGCTTAGGGATGTGTGTAGATGGCCATTAGATTCGTATTGCTTGAGTCGGGAGGATGGATAGTCTTTCTCGTTGGCTAGAACTTTCCCCAAGCTATTCTCGAAGCACGGGTATAGGTTAGTTCAATCGCAAGAGCGTGATGTAGGTCATCATTTTGGCCAGGTTGAGCTTTGTACCATTCCAAACGTTTTATGCTCGCTACCTCCATTGTGCCTACCCTTCCTTTTGATTCAGCTCCACCATTATTTCACCAAAGCCTCATAGCTGATCCTAGTCGCACACCCAAGTTGTGTTTTAGTGTTTTACATTTTCATTTTGGGGTGTTGATGTGGTGATATTCCTTATGAATATGTGTATGAGCTCCAAAGTTTTTATTTGCTGAATTTGTTAAAATAAAAAGATGATTTGAAAAAAAAATATACAAAAAACATTGTGAAAAAGAAAAGTGAAAAGAAAAAGTATAATTGAAAATTCTATTTGAGATGACATTGTATTTGGAGTAGGCGGTGCACACACCCATATTTTAAAAATTAAATCTAGGGGTGTGGTGTACCTGCATGTATTTTGGTTAGCGGATACCTTATTTGTTATGCTAGCACATTTGGGTTAGGTGCGTAGCCTTCTTATTCATCTTAATTTATCTCACCGAAACCCAAGCCCCATCTCTTCACCTAAAGTCCTGCTAATTTGTGTGTGAACCAAACTATGCCGTGGAGAGAGTGAGAACGAGCAAGCATATGGTCACCGATATTGGTGGATTCCTTTGGAGGTTATCCCGAGCCCCGATCTTCGGCAATGCTTACCTTAGTGGCCTGCCTACTTTCTCCCTACGCGTGACCAGAAGATTCAATATGATTCCATTTTTGAGTAGTAATAAAATGTTTATACGCATTGTGAAAAGTATAAAATATTTTGTATACTTAGGAATTTCCTCTATTATATTTTTACGCGTGTGAGCATGCGACTTCGCATGGTACTCTATATTTTAGTTTCTATGTTAGTTAGTTTTTTTCCTTATCTGCATAGGTTTTGTTTCTCGGGACGCGCAAACTATTAAGTCTCGGGGTGTGATGAGTCCAAGTTATATACATATTTTTGGACCCATCTGCGCCTGTTTTCTCGTTATTGCACTAAACATGATTCATAATTGTTCATATTCATTTCTCTATCCATTTCATGTTAAGTGAACTTTAGGCCCGTTTTCTGTGTGATTTCATAATTATTGTTCTTTTGCCCTACTTGGTGTTTTTATGTATCTGGAGAATATGGTGTGCCTATTTTGGTGGCTTTTCGGTTTTTACTGCAGGTCCAATGGTCATGTGCGTGTTCCATGATTGTTCGTAAATCCCAAATGGTACAGGAACACTGCGCATGATCAGTGGATCTATTGCGCATGACAACTGGTCGTGAACCACTGATCGTGTGCACTATATTCTCCATTTTCCAAGTTCTGTCTAGGGCAACAGCACGACCACTGGACATAGTGCGCACGATCGCTGGTCGTGCGCCACTGCTCGTACGCATTATCCTATTTTTCTGGAGTTCTACCACTTCTGATCGCACTATCATTGGATTTAGTGCGCACGACCACTTGTCGTGCGCCACTGATCGTGCACATTACTTTTTTCTGCTTTCTATAAATACGCAGGTTCCGCCCTAATTCGACATTCCGACACATTTCTCCACCATTCTTCATCTCCAAGGAGGGTTCCGCCCATGTCCATCATCCTCCACCGTAGGGAAGTGCTCCCGGTAAGCTTTCAATGCCAAATTTAAGCCGGAGCTTCCTCTCGGCCTCCATCTTCATCCTCGAGCTTCAAGAAGGGTTTGACCTAGCTTTCACCATCAAGCTCGGAGGAGTTTGTGCCATCCTCCACCGGATCGTGACATGAAGAAGACATGTCCATTGGGAGTTAGTGACAACCTCCTCTACCCCGGAAGCAGTTGAGAACCTAGCTAGGATGCAAATTGACAACTCGGCGATTCCTTCCTTGAATCCTCAGTAAGACTTCGAATCTGGTCGATTTCACACACTCTCTTCTTGTTTTGTTGTTGATAGTGTACTTTGAGCTCTTTGTATTTGATGAAGTGTGCTTAATGTAATATACGTTTGTGTACAATCATGTCTATGTTATTTTATATTAACGTTATTTGCTTGAGGTGCACCATTTTTTATCCTCCACCACACAGTGCCGCACTAGCAATTGCTAGTGGACTGCGTAGCGAAGAGGTGCTCACAACCCTCATTCCGACGTTCTAACCACCTCATACGCAAGCCTACTTCTCCATCCGCCTAGCGATTCGGTGCATAGCGGCCTGTGTAGTTTTCCATCCGCATGGTGAAGCATTGCATAGTGGCATTGCATAGGAGTATTTTATTAGTGTTTTACTTTCTTTTTCCGCAACAATCAAAAACCCCCTTCGTAAACACCGACCTAAGTACTTCAATCTCAAGTTCTCCTCAAAATTAACTCCACCTTACTGTGTTCCTTGAGATATCGATACCTGGGGAAATTAGCCCATTTTATATTACTTTTGTGACTGGTACACTTGCCATAGACAACATCAATCACCTAGAGGGGGGGGGGGGTGTAGGACCCCCCCCCCCCCCCCCCCCCCGTTTTTTTTTGAAACTCCGGGGTCTTTGGCCCAGAAACGCCGCTTTGCGGTGACACCTTCACGCCCGGGAAGGTCATCACTACAAAACGCCGCCAAATCAATCACAACTGTAGCAAAGGAATAAAAAGGAAAGTCCACAAAAAAATCACATATATAGTAAAGTAAATAATCTCCATGATGGGAGTGTCCACAGAAATAATAGAAAAGGTACGGAATCTTGGGCTTATGCCCGGTACATCAATATCCTCACTACATATCACTCAGCGTGGAAGCAAAACTAAACAAAGTACTAACGATCGGGACTCACAGTACCTGCACTCTGAACTCCGGTACTAGACTGCCAAATCTCCAAGTACGTCGACCTCCAGGGCTGCTCCTCCATGCTGGGCTCCACGGTCCCCTAAAATGATGTGGTTTGAAAACTGTTAGTCTAAAAGACTAAATCCTGTCATCCCCTGCCCCTTCCCCCATGGCTCGTAGGCACCGAGCGGGGAGAAGGAGAGGAGAGGACATGAAAGTGGAGAATGATAAATAAGCAGATGGCGGCGGAACTAATCTTGCAATTCTATATTATATAAGACAGGGTGCAGGTAAGAAAGACTGAACAAGAAAAGTAACATTAAATTATATGAAAACACATAAGCCAAGGGATCTTTTGCAGTGCTCTTGTCATATAAAAAGTCTCATACCAATTTATACGATAGGGGGTCGGTTTTCTAATAGGCCTACATATAAAGATTTCTGAAATAAACCTTAACTTATAAGCACGCTCACACGAACTTATAAACCAAGGGGTCGTTTTGTAGGGTCTATTGTATATAGGGTCACATACCACTTTATATAATAGGTGTCAGGGTTGAATGCAATGGTTATACTATGAAATACAATTATGCCATGCTGTGAATACCCACTCGACTTTGTGTACACAGACCTTTAGCTCCCCCTTTCTGGAGCCGAACCTCCCAGGATACCTCCGTAGTGGCAAACGGAAGCGGTGGGTTGGGCCTCGCCCAACTCTAAACCGGTAATTGCACTACCAGTCAGACCTATCGTACTCCTCAATGCTGCTGCACTAAGAGGAGCTCCTGTTTACTCTTGTTGGCTGGCGCACCGGACGTTACTTGGCCAAGTGCTAAACCACACTTGCCGAGTCAACGTATTTGCTTCGGTGAATCAACTCTCTAATACCGAAGACCCACCACCTTTATTTTATGCACATGCAACCTTGATGTATAACCACCGAGCCAAAGCTCCCCGGACCATCCCGTCTGAAACAAAAAACAACCAAGCCAAAGCCTGTCGGGCCAACCTGACCTTCACAAACATCAACCGAGCCAAAGCTCGCCGGGCCAACCTGCACATCACCCAATCCACCGAGCCTACTGCCCGAGTGACCTAACCTAACTCCCACAACCCCGGGGAGTGTGATTGCAACCCTAGATTATTTCTAGTTACTCTTACATTTCCGTTTTACCTACTATTTAGGTTAGCTTTGGACTGCCCAAGGTATACCCCGTGAAGGGCTCTTGAAGGCACTAGGAACTACGATGGGATTAAGCACAAAGCTCCCTTTCGCAAGGCACTTATTTTATATTGGTTGATACCCAACTCCTAGTTCCTTAGATGTTGTGTTGAGTCTAACTCTAGTGTATTTGACACTTCCTCCCCACGGGAAAGACGATCTTTCATCGATCTTGAGCACCGCCTGACACTAGTCAACTCCACACTTTACTCAACCTGTATTCCAGAGATGCCCCCAATTTTTTATCTAAATAGCATAATCTCTAACCCCAACTTGTGTGCCCAAATGATTATTCCAACTCAATTTCTGCGATTTTACTTAATACAGACAAACCAAAGCTATATGAAGTGTATAATGGGAGGTACACAAAATAATCACTCAGTACCCCTATAATAATTATTGTAGGGCTATAATGACATTTTTAGCCTAAATAAAAAATTCATAATTTTTCTAAATTATCTGATATTTATTTATTTATTTATTCTAGTAATCCAAAAATTCAAGTTTGAACATGAAGTACCCATTTCAGACAAGCAAATGCTCTACAAAATTTTTGATAAATTAAATATGACTATTTAACATAAAATCCAGTGTCTCCCAATTTTTCAGTAGGAAATATGCTCTGAATAAATTATACATAAGATCCCCAAAATTATGGGTTTGTAAAGTATATACTGCAAAAAATCATCTAAAAATCATGAATTAATTTCTCCAAGTGGTTATTGACCTAAAATTATCAGAGACCTAATTTCACAATTTTTGCAACAAGTAAATATCTCTAAATAATTTATTGACCATAATTGCACCTTTTAAAACTTGTGAAGAAAGTACTAAAGTTGTTCAACTAAAATTTATAACAAAATTCAGGAATAATCATTTTGACTCAAAACATATTCTGCCCAAATTTCATGAGTCTATAATGTACAGTGTGATCATAATAAATAAAATACCATTTAGAGCCACATGATGTATAACAAAGGGGGTGCTAGTAATATTACTCATAAAATTCCAATAAATTCACCAGAGGTCATATCTAACTTAGAGTCCATGCTACCTAAGTTTCACACCATTTTAGTAAGTTTATGTGGCTTATTCTACACAAAAAGTGGTTATGCCCTAAACTAGTGTTAGGTATTTGAGATGTCTATCCATCTCCAAATCCTTTAAGATTCATACCAGAGGAGTTGGGCTACCCTAGCATCATTTCTAACAAGTTACAAGATCATACAAGGGCATTTGACCCCATGCCCTTCACAACACTCAAAAGCCCCTCCTTAGGGTTTGAGTTTGTATCCTAGGTCAAAAATACCCTAGACCACCCCATAATCCTTATGATGGTGTTAAAGGTCATGCCAAGTTAGTGGTCAAAATCTCAGCCTCTATTGAGGTGATTTGACCACTCAACCTCAAGGTGCACTTTTTATTAAGGAACCCCACATTAAGGTAAATTTAGGGCTAGGTCATTCCATATCCAAAACACATCCAAATGAGGTGAAAATTTATACAAAGACATATCATGAGGCCAGGGACCACTCACCAAAATTTGGGAGCGTCTGGAGGTCATTAGGCCACCTAATTAAATTACCCAATTATTATTAAATAAAATATAAAACCATAGCCAAAGTATCTCCAAAAATTCCCATTTTTGGATAGCCCTAGGTATAGCTCAGGGCGACCCCTTGCCCAAATTTCAAGTCATTTGGATAAGGGATGATGAGTGGGCACCCATTTTAATATCAGGATAGCCCTAGGTATAGGTCCCACCAAAATGGGTTACCAAGTCCAACCATAGGCCCAAATTAGTTTAAATCAATTTTGAAATAAAGTAGACCCTTAGGGATGCAAACTTCATGTTGGTGATGTTTTCAGTAGAGGAGTCTAAGTATTTTTAAAAATTAAAACCATCTACGGAAAATAGTGTGACAGAAACGAAATAAAAATGAAATTAAAATGATTCTTATCAAATCTGGTGCACAAATTTTGGCGAAGATCCAATGGCCGGGGCTCGTCGTCTACCTCCAGCCAACAGATTAGATAGCCCGATCCTGGAGCCACTTCCAACCGCCGCTGCCGCCCATCCCGGCACTACCCCGCCGACCACCGCCATCAACACCTCCATCGAGGTGGTGGCTATCGACTGGTGGCACCACAACCGTCGGAGGGGCAGATTCCGGCGATTCTACCAAGAAGATTTCTCGGCCCAAAACCATGAAAACCAGGAATTGGTTCGGCTAAATTGAGCCCGAACCTTGAACCTAAGCATTTCTATGATCTAAATATGAGGCAAGGAGAGGAGGAGGACCTTGCCGGCGGCTTGAAGTCGAGAAGATCGTCGGGAAACCATTTTTGAAGGCGGCGCCGCTAAGTTTCTACAACTGCACATTGGGGGGGGGGGGGGGGGCTCGATTTCTTCACGTAAGAATTGGGAAAGTCTTCTCTCGACCCACTGATGGTGTTTAAAGCCTTAGTTGGGGAGAGGAGGGGATGGATTACCAATGTCCATTAATGCCATTAATGGCTAGGCCCGACAATGGAGGAGGGGGCTGAACCAGGCCTTTGGTGGCCGGGGAAATGGCTGGAAACTTCTCCCCTTCCCTAGGGGAGTTGAATTCAGACATTAAAGGTGGCCTTTGGCCTCCCCTTGGCCGAGACCCTTCATTCCCTCCTCTTTCTTCTTTTCTCTCTCCTCCATTAACGTGGAATGGAGCTCACCCTCTCTCCTGGTCACCACGTTGACTTGGTCAACCTGGAGGACGATTTGTAGCCCATCCATGCACATTATTCCCTAAAGAGGCCACATGTGGAGGCTTGAGCTTGGGCTAACCCATTTGGGCTAGGTTGACCCAAAGTAGGCTTGGGTTGAGTTTGCTCTTTTTGACCTTTTGGGTTGCCCCCAATGGATCCTTGGTGACCTGTTGATCTCCACTAAGGCCTAGGTAGGGTTGGGTAGTGCTGACTTGGCACCTTGGAGGTCACTTGTCCATTGGTAAGGGCACATTGACCACTTCGGGGCTAGAGTTGACTTAGGTCAACTTAGCCTCTAAGGTTGTGTCACGCCCCCACTTATCACACTGAATATAACGGTGGGTCCGGTCGGGGCCCAACGCCATATGTCACAGACAAGCGACGGAATTACTTGTGGAAATAAAAATTTACTCGCCCCCTAACTCAATCCATTCTAGCGCAGCATTTTACGTTAACATGAACTCAACTCAGAGAATGTCCACTACTATATAAACTCCATATTTTTATATCAAAACCAGGAATGTACACAACCCACACACACTGGCCTCAAGGACTTAAAAGTTTCTATTTTCACAAATACATTTTCGTACATCGGCACGCAGGTCGGCGACACATGGAATCTAACCACGTTTCTTCGCACGGCCTTCAAGGGCCTTTAGCAGCAATCCTCCATTCCGCTCATTTCAATTCAAGCAGCAACACCTGAATTTATCCATCCAATCCAAACAAAAAACAAAGAAATGGTCAGCATTAGCTGACCACTTATAACGACCCTACCCCTTACCCGGGGCAGTGGTTCCTTCCCTGTATGCATTGCCATATCATAATCTCTTTAGCAATCTAGCAACCACAACCATATCAATCTCGCAACCACAATCACATCAATCTAGTAACCACAACCATATCACACACGTTGGAATCCACCCAACGATCTGTGCACTCAGGGCACCGGAAACATTACCAACCAAACCAGATCGACCCACACGTTGTGGTACAGCAGGCCGTGTTCTCGCTCCCCGAACACTGCCACCCATCGATCGCTCAACCTAATCTGGATCGACCCACACTTTGTAGTGAAGCAAGCCGGGTGCTCGCTCCCCAGACACTGCCACCCATCGATCTCTCAACCTAATCTGGATCGACCCACACTTTGTAGTGCAGCAGGACGGGTGCTCGCTTCCCGGACACTACCGCCCATCGATCCCTACTCTATCTAGATCAACCCACCTTCGTGGTGTAGCAGGTCGGGTGCTCGCTTCTCGTGCATGCTACCAATGATCTCTCACTACAACTAGGAGCTTAACCAAAGCCTCCATACAGCCATAACCAATACTCATTCATCCATACACAACCATGCAAGCAAAACATAAACCTTTCACAGCATCAAATCCCCGGAGTCTTCTCCTGTTTACGCGTCCAGATAGGCTTCACACAGCATGCCTATGCCGTACTCACACTTCCAGCTCTAGATGTTGATTCAACCAAGGAATCACTTCCGCGATCCACCTCCTTGTGGAGGATTTCACGGACATGTATAAAGAAAGGACTTCGATGTCGAAGAAGGAGATCGTTACCCTTGAAGATCGCTTCGGAGCCATGAATCCGTCGGATGGAAATCACCGTCTCAGTGTTGCCTCCATGAACCCGAATTCGGATCTTCAATCTGCACTCCGCAGCTCCTCTAGCAGCGAATTTCCTCCTTCCTCCTTTCCTTCCCTTGCCCTCTCTCTCTTTCTCTCTCTCTTGGAATGAGAAGAAGAAGATGATGAAAATGAGGAGATAATCCTCATTTCTCGGCCATATAATAGCAAGGAGAAATTTGAACCATCAGATACCATAGGAAGAAAAGGAACGGCCAGAAAATTCCCTAAAAACAGTTCTCTTGGGTCTGACACGCCCTATGACACGCCCGTATCACAAGCCGTGTCCCCTAAGCGGTGTACGAACCGCTTTATCCATACTTATCCACGCCAAGGTGACACGCCCATGTCACGCCCGTGTCATCCTAGTCACGCCCATGACATGGGGCGTGTAACCCACTCGAGACCTACTCGAGAGGACTTACTCGAGAGAAAACAAACTACTCGAGTACCCAGAAAGGACACGCCCGTGTCCAATAGGGATGGCACGCCCGTGTCACCACCTCTTACTCGAGTACTTTTCCACATAATCGAGTACATTTCGAGCTACATGAGAGCTACTCGACTATGAGCGGGACACGCCCTGTGACACGCTCGTGTCACAGGCTGTGTACCCTCTACCAGACGATCGTCGAGCACAGTTCATCGACCTAGAGAGAGTCGTCGACAGGGGAGGACATGCCCTGGGTCACGCCCCCGACAAGCCCATGTCACAGGGCGTGTGCCTCCCGAAGAATTCGTCGACTGAACTTAGTCGACTGAGATTCGTCGAACGAAATTCGTTGAACGCAATTCGTCGAACATGCGCTCGACCACTCAACCCAAGCAGGATACGCCCTAGGACACGCTCGTGTCCCAGGCCGTGTCACCCGATATTTTCTCGTTTCTCGAATTTGGGCTGTTACAACCCTCCCCTCCTTCAAAGAAATTTCGTCCTCGAAATTTGGCTCACTCCAATCATCCATACTATTGGGTACATTGGAAAATGTGTACCAGATTTGAAGAAGCCTCACCTTACTCAATGATATACATCAAGGTGTATTTGATGTTGTTTTGAGTTTATATGTGCAGGTTAAGAAAATGCAATAATGCAGAAAAATTTCTAAGTCCATGTGTCGACACCAGGAGAAGCTGTGTCGACACTTATGAAGGCCTGTGTCGCCACTAGAGAAAAGCTGTGTCGACACTTGGAGTTAATTGTGTTGACACTTGGAAAGGCTGTGTCAACGAAACCAGAAGAAACTGTGTCGAAATGCAGAGGCAGTGTCGACACACAGTGAAGCATTGTCGACATCAACTGTGTCGACACCAAGAGGTAGTGTCGACATACAGGAATACTTAGTCGACATCAATTGTGTCGACACCAAGAGGCAGTGTCGACACACTAAAGACTTTGTTGACATCAATTGTGTCGACACACGGGACTTGTGTCGACACACACAACAGAGATTTAACAATGTTAAGGAGAAGTGTTTGTGTCGACACACAGAATCAGTGTCGACACATTCTATAAAAGGCTGTGTTAAGAAGCATTAACAAGAACAAAGGAGATGTGTCGAAACCACCAAGGCTTGTGTCGACATTAGTTCACTTGTGTCGACTCTTAGTCTACTTGTGTCGACACATGATGAAGTTCAGTCTCGACATTTTGCTGACAGAGACAGAATTCAAGAAGTGACTGGATGACGTGACAGCTGCCATAACCAACCGGTCTACTGCAACTGTCAGAGCTGTCAGAAGTTTGTTAGAAACCGGTTCAGCCGGTTACCATGGAGAAAGTCTATATAAAGGCATTCTCCTTCATCAGAGGAACTAATTGATCATAGAAGTAAAAACACTGATACAGAATAAAAAGAAGAAGGTGGAGAGAGAGAGCTCCATCTATGGAAGTGCAGTTGCTGAACCAAGCTGCTAAGAAAGATTCAGATTGAGATCTGGATTTCAAGAAAGGAGCTGATTGAAGATCAACTTCACAGGAGTTCAATCCTACTGAGTTCAGATTCAAGATGCTTTGAAGAAAGCTAAGAGTGGTTGTTCTCTGCTATCAGATTCTTCCAAGAACTGATCAAGAAACCATCCATCCCTTCTCTCTCTATCTGGGTGGTGGTTAATTACAAACTTAAATATATTTTCTATAGGATCTTTTTAAGATCTGAGCTGTAAGCCTAATTTATAAATGCTGAGTTGTAGGAGATTTATGTCTCTAAGTGGTAGGCCTTGTTGAAAGCTGACGTAGGGCTGTGAGCCTGAGTTGTAGGAGATTGTTATCTCTGAGTTGTAGGACTTGTTGAAGGCTGAGGTATGGCTGTGTTCCTGAGCTGTAGGAGTGTGGACTCACTCTGGGTTGTAGGAACCATGATTGGGTTCTGAGCTGTAAGATCTGCGTATCTGAGGTGAAGAGAAGAATTTAGGCCGAATCTTGCACACTACTAGATAGGCGAAGGGGGAAAGTGGATGTACCCAATACTTGGGGAACCACTATAAATCCTGTGCACTCTGTGATTGGATATATTTCTGTGATGTGTTTGTTGTGTTAATAGTATAATCAACAGAAAACTAGAGTTTATTATCTGCCTTAGAATAAAAAGGATTTGAACCTATTCACCCCCCCCTCTAGGTGTATTAGGTTATCTTGAAACCAATTCTTTCAAGTGGTATCAAAGCGAGGTTACTCAAAGAAGGATATAACAGTCTGAGTTAGATCCATAAGGCAGATTCAAGATCAATAAAATGGATTCAGGAGAAAATCATAAGGAACTAGGTTCTATGAAATTACCCATATGTAGGAAGGAGATATTTGGAATATGGAAAGAAAGGGTCAGGCTATTTATGGAGGCTTCTGATCCAAGGATCTACATTACAGTAAAGGAAGGTCCTTATATTCCAATGAAGTTGTCAGTTCTAGATGCAAACTAAAGAATTCCCAAGGATTTTTTTTAGAGATTACTAAGGATGAGATCATCCTGGCAACTATGGATAAAAGAGCCCAGAATATCATAGTAAGTGCCATAGATGATTCAACCTTTCAAAATTTGATTCACTGCAAGACCTCCAAGGAAATGTGGGATACTTTGATATTCTACATGGAGGGTTCTGAAGAAGTCAGACAGAAAGAAGATAGAAAGTTTATGCTGAACAAGGAATATGAGAGTTTCAGACAAGGAAAGTCTGACAGTATAACTGAGTGTTATAAAAAGTTCTATAAATAGTAAATGAGCTGATGTCCTATGGAAGAATCTTCAGTACAATATGAACTGAATGATAAATTCCTAAGATCCTTGACAAAGGATTGGGACACTAAGATTCGTGCCATTAGGGAAGTGGCCAAACTTGCAGATATCTCTCCTCCAACTTTGTTTGGAAAATTGCTGTCATATAAGATGCAACTGATGGCTAGGAAAGAGGAAGAGAAAAGTGCAAAAGGGGAGCATAGAGGAAAGTCTGTGGCCTTCAAGGTTGAAGCCACTAGGAAGAATAGGAGGATGTCTCCATCACCTCCTAAGATAGGTGCTGAAATTACTTCAGATATTTCAGACAACCAAAGTTCAGACAGTAGTGACTCAAATAAAGACTTTGCTTCCTTCACAAGATAGTTTCAGAGATTCCTGAAGAAGAAGCAGTGGAAGTCTAAGCCCTCCACATCTCAGCCTAAGGATGACTATTATCAAAAGAGGAAGTCATCCAGGAAGTACATGAGCAGTTCTAAGCCAACCAAATCTACAACATCAAAGATAGTTTGCTACTGCTGTAATAGGCCTAGACATGTTGTGGCTGAGTGTTCAGACAAAAGAAAAGAGTCTGCTGATAAAAAAAAGATTCAACACTAGAGAAAGAAGGAGAAATCCTTTGTTGCTAAGAAGGAGAAGATCTTGACAGACCAATCATCTTCAGAGTCAGAATCTGAAGCTAAGGTATACATTGGTCTATATGCAGCAGATGAAGAAGATGAGTTTCTGCAAGTGCTGAACTCTATCTATGAACAAGAAGACCATCAGTGCAAGGGACTGATGGATGTGTCAGAAGATTACAAGTACCAGGATTAGCCTGGTCCTAGTAAGGTACAATGTTCTTCTAGAAATTCAGATTGTAGTACTGGGTCAGAGTCAGCAACATCTGCATCAAGTGATGTGGATGGGTCTGAGTCTGAAGGTGATATTCATCAGATGATAGATGAATATGGGGACTTCTTGCAGGCACTAAAGAAAAGCAAAAACCTGGTCAAAACTCGGGCTAAGGAAATTGCAGATCTTAAGATGGCTGCATCTGATTCAGAGAAGTTGCTGGATCAGAAGTTGAATGAGATAGCCAGACTGAAAAACATTACTATTATTCAGATGGGTACTATCACATTTAAAAATGATCAGATTAAAAGTCTGGAGAATAGACTTCAGAAAGAAAAGGAGATTGTAGCTAGTTTTTCTAAACAAAAATCTGTATTACCCTTGATTGATGAGTTTGTGTCTCAAAAGGGTAAGGCTGGATTAGGGTTTAAGAAAACTGCATGGACTGCTAAGTTCAATTCTAGAGGTAAAGGCCCAGCACAAAACAACAGACCTGCTGCAAATATTATAGCTAAGAATGTACCTAAACAAAGGTATAATAAGTTTGAGTGCTGGTGCTGTGGCAAGATAGGACACTTTGCCTTAGACTGTTGGCACAATATCAGTGTCAAGGAGAGTGGCAGTCTGCCTGTTAGAAAAGTTGCAGGCAGATTTGTTAAAGTTCAGACTAACTTGCACCAAGGACCCAAAAGTTATTTGGGTTCTAAGGTTAAGTAATCTTTATTGCACGTGAGTCCAAGTTGCCATGCCCCTATATGGTACTTGTATAGTGGATGTTCCAGGTACATGACTGGAACAAGGGGATTACTGAAGGACTACTCACCTATGCTGAATGGGCCTAAAGTAATCTTTGGTGGTTCTGAAAAGGGAGTCATCAAAGATTTTGGTAACATTTCTAATAACTCAGTTACAATCACTCTAGTGGCCTATGTAAAGGGTTTGAAACATAACCTAATTAGCATAAGTCAGCTGAGTGATTTAGGTTATGACATTTCATTTATCAAGAATGGTTGTCATATCAAAAGGTCAAGTGATAAAAGGTCATATTGACAGGATATAAAAAAAGAAATGTGTACTGTCTTAACTTTGAGTGTGAGAACAATGTTTCTCCTATTTGTCTTGTAGCTGATGAGAGAGCCTCTCATTGTGTTAAATGGCACAAGAGGCTGGCACATCTTAACTACAAGACTATTGGCCAACTCTTTAGCAAAGAGTTAGTGATGAATGGTTCTCAAGTTAAGTGTATAAAGGATGTGATGACTCCGCATTTTACACTGATTTTTGGACTCATCTGGGCTAGTTTTATCGTCTTAGCACTACACTTGAGAGCCTTTATTGCTTATTTGTGCTTATGTACCTATTTCACGATTAAGTGCACTGTAGGCCCGTTTATGTGTGCTTTCTGTGTTTCTATTTTGTTGTTATTCTTTAGCCCTATCTCGGGGATGTGGTGTGCACGTTCTGGTGGCCTATCTGCCCCTTCTTCTGCTACAGGGGTCGTGTGCGTGCTCCGGAACCGCTCAGGAGACACCAACGTTGCAGGAATACTGTGCACGACCACTGGACTTATTGCGCATGACCACTGGTCGTGCGCCACCGATCGTGCACATTACATCCCGTTTTTCCTAATCCTGTCTCGGTAATCGCACGAGCGCTGGCCATAGTGTGCACGACCACTGGTCGTGCGCGACTGCTCGTGCGCATATTGCTGATGCTTCTTGTCCAGGTTGCAGGTTTATTTGGAAAAGTCGCACGATCATCGACCTACAGTGCGCACGACCACTGGTCGTGCGCTACTGATCGTGCTCACTGCTTCTGCTGCCTCTGTATTTAAGTCCCTACTTCTCGATTTAGGTCAATGCCTGTTATTTGTTGCGATCAGAGAGTGCGCGGGAATCGCCATTTCACTTCTCCAGCTGCTCCATCACTTCCACCTTCGTTGGGAAGCCATTGCCAACTACTCTGAAGCTTTTCAACTCTCCGGCGAAGCCCTCGGCCATTGATGACTTCAACTCCAAGCTTTCCTGCAGAGTTGGTGAAGTAGATAACCTAGAGAACGGACTTAAAGGCCTTCGAGGTGATAGCTCGTTGGTACCGGAAGCCTCCTTGGACTGAGCCCGGAAGCGGATTGACAACTCGCTACTCCGGCCACGACCCGTGGTGGATCTTCACTCTCTTTTGGTTTACTCCTCTTCCCCTTCCTCTGTGGTATGAATGTTTTGAGCAGTGCAATGAACATTTCCATCCATGAACACCAAGTTTATTTTATAGCTAATGGAATGTTAGTATTTTCTTCTGCTTGTGAGTATTGTCTGTGAATGTGCCTCGCTCACCCCACATCCACTCCATTCCCTTGTCTTATCTGATTGCACTCCACACAAGAACACTGCAATCCATTAGCTTCCCTTCCACTTGCCCAACTGAAGTTTGGCATCGCGGCCGATAAACCCACTCCAGCTTGCGAAGCGGTGCCTTCGACCCGAATAGCTTTTACTAGTTCAGTAGATCAAACATCCACATTCTCTCAAGTCCTCTATTTCCTTTTTGTTCTATTTATAACTCTCATAACGATATTCTCGGTACTGTTGCCGTTCTACGCTAATTGCATTCCTCAAGAGACCGACACTCGGGGATTTATTCCCAAAACTTTATTACTTGTGTGACCGGTGCGCTTGCCGATTTACACGCATCAAGTTTTTGGCGCCGTTGCCGGGGAATGCAACTGTAGAGCGACTTCGGATGACTTCAAATATTTTTATAAGAGTTATTATTGTTTTGTTTTGACTGTTGTTTCCTACTTGTGTGTAGTTTTTGCCACAGTGAATGCAGGGTCGAGGCACAGGAGATCTAGTAGCCTACTACCCCTTTTCATTCAAGCCTCTCTCGATGACTACAATTCAGCAGCAGACTTATAAAGCAAGCCTTATCAACTTCACATACCGAGCAGAAACGGGAAATAACAGTTTCGAGATCTCGCTTGACCTCATTGAATACATCATCGAAAACTGTCAATTCAGCAGAGACGGAAAAATAGATGCACTATGCCACGTGCAGCGGTTCTTAGAAATTTCCAACACTTGTACGCCAAATGTTGCCAACAACGAGCAGCAGAGGATCCGACTCTTCTCCTTCTCCCTGAAAGACGAAGCAAAGCGATGGTATCAAGATATCCGGAAGGGCATATCCTCATCCTGGAAACAACTCGAAGGGAACTTTTTGGCCAAATTCCGACAACCGATGCTAGCAATAGACAATTATAAGGAGCTCATCACCTTCACCCAAAGAAATGAAGAGACCTTGTTCGATATATGGAAGCGTTTCCAGTCCCTGCGAAGGGAATGATGCAGAGTGGAAATGTCAGACATCCTCCTAATCCAAACTTTTTACTTCGGCATCGTAGACAGATTCCGACCATTACTTGACGTCGCAGCTGGTGGAACTCTGTTTAACAAATCCAGCGAGGATGCCAGGGAAGTTATAGACAACATTGCCCAAACTAGTAGGCATTGGAACTCTCCGCCTTCCCCCAACTTTCCGGTAGAGATAAATTCAGTCGTCTCTGATGAAGCCACCGACCACAATCTCTCGTCAAAGACAGACCAATTTTTTTCTTACGCGTGTAAAATGATGGAGATGTTCAATGACCAAGCCACCACCATTCAGCGCCTACAAACAGCCATAGGGATTCTCACGGAAACGTTACTATGTTCAGTCAATCAGAAACAGGAAACGGTACATACTATGAAATTGAGAAGCGGAAAAAGCCTAGAGAGGGCCTCGCTTCCTGACCCTCCCGCACAATCACTCAGCGAACCCATCGTCGATTTGATAAAGGAACCCCCGTCCTCACCTACTGCACAAGAACCCTTGGCAGTACTACAACCTGTGAAGAACGCTGTGAAGCCGCCATTTCCCCGCCGACTGCAAAACGACAAGGCTGAAAAACAATTTCATAAATTTCTCAAGATCATGAAAGGAGTACAAATAAGTATACCTATGACAGAGGCTATCACTCAGATCCCAGGATATTCCAAGTTCCTAAAGAACCTTATCTCACGGCATAAATCTTTAGAAGGACTGAAAATGATCAATCTCACTGAAGAATGCTCAACTCTCCTCGCCAACTATTCCCCAACCAAACGAAGAGATCCAGGCAGTTTTACCATCCCCTGCAGAATTGGCCTCCACCGATTCGGACGCGCATTATGTGATTTAGGAGCTTCAATAAATCTAATGCCACTCTCCGTCTTCCGCGAGCTAGGAGTTGGAATTTTGACAGCCCACCCACCTGAGGTTGCAATTAGTTGATAGATCGGTAAAACAACCGGCCGGAATAGTGGAAGATCTTACTGTGATGGTCAACAACCTCGCCTTCCCAGCAGATTTCGTCATTCTCGACATGATGGCCGATCCCAAAGTGCCTATAATACTAGGATGGCCCTTCCTTGCCACGACCCGTGCCATAATCAACGTTGACCAAGGAGAGCTCACCCTAAGTCCGGGGGAAGAAACGATTTCTTTCAACGTCCACGAACCTTCCCAACATCTCAGAATCACTAATTGCGAAGAAGCAGATTTGATCGACGAACCAGACATGTACAGTGAGATGATTCTTGACCCAGCCGAGCTAGTGTGGGAAGAGGAGGATGCTACCGTCAGAACCACTGCCACACCTCTGAAGCCACTGCCCGAATCCCTGAAATACGCTTTCCTAGAGGAAGGAACAGTGTGCCCAGTCATTATCTCTGCATCCCTCTCCGTCGACAACGAACTCGCCTTGGTCAATGTGTTAAAGAAATATAAAAATGTGTTTGGACGTTCATTAGCCGACATAAAAGGGATCATCCCGGCGTTCTGCATGCACAAGATTCTGCTTGAAGATCAATACAAGCCGTTGGCACAACCTCAAAGGCGACTAAACCCCAAGATGCATGAAGTGGTACAGGCAGAAGTAATAAAATTGCTTGATGCGGGTATCATTTACCCCATCAGCGACAGCAAATGGGTCAGCCCAGTGCAAGTGGTGCTCAAAAAGGGCGGGATTACTGTGGTGGCCAACGAAAAGAATAAATTATTACCCACCCGCGTCGTCACCGGGTGGAGAGTCTGCATAGACTACCGGAAATTGAATGAGGCCACCCGCAAAGATCATTTCCCGCTACCCTTCATCGACCAAATGCTGGAGAAATTGGCCGGTCAGGAATACTATTGTTTCCTCGACGGGTACTTAGGATACAATCAAATCACAGTTGACCCCGTTGACCAAGACAAAACGACGTTTACATGCCGTTCCGGCACCTTCGCATTCAGGGGAATGCCATTCGGATTGTGCAATGGCCCAGCAACCTTCCAGAGATGCGTGATTGCCATCTTCGGTGATATGATTGGATACTTTCTCGAAGTCTTCATGGACGATTTTTCCCTTTTTTGGTAACAGCTTCGATTCCTGCCTTGTGAATCTATACAAAGCTCTGAAGCGTTGTGAGGATACAAACCTTGTCTTGAATTTGGAAAAATGTCATTTCATGGTTCGCAAGGGCATTGTCTTAGGCCATAAAGTCTCTCACAGGGGGCTCGAAGTCGACCAAGCAAAAGTCAGTATCATCAAAAATCTTCCTCCTCCATCTTCCGCCAAGGGGATCCGCAGCTTCTTGGGACATGCCGGTTTCTACAGAATATTCATTAGAGATTTCTCATCCATATCCAAGCCCCTCACAAATTTGCTGGGCAAGGACATCCCGTTTGACTTCGAAAAAAAAATGTATGCAGGCCTTCGAGACTCTCAAAGATCGACTCATCTCCGCTCCAATCTTGGTGGCACCAGATTGGACTTTGCCTTTCGAAGTCATGTGCGATGCATGCGATTTTGCAGTCGTAGCAGTGCTCGGTCAAAGAAAAAATAAACTCTTTCATACTATATCCTACGCAAGTCGGACTCTCAACGATGCTCAACTGAATTATACCACTACGGAAAAGGAGCTATTGGCAGTAATCTTCGCTTTCGAAAAATTCCATTCATACCTAGTGTTATCTAAGGTCATTGTGTACACTGACCATGCCACACTAAGGTATTTATTCAAAAAAAAAGACGCCAAGCCCCGACTGATCCGTTGGATTCTTCTACTACATGAATATGACATCGAGATCCGAGATAAGAAAGGGGTCGAAAACGTCATCGTCGATCACCTATCAAGATTGGAGAGCAACACCGAAGGAGTTGTACCCATCTGCAACCGCAACGAGATTGCCGACTGCTTCCCGAACGAAGGATTATTTGCCATCTGTTCACTCACTCCGACAATCCCGTGGTACGCAGATATGGCCAATTACCTCGCTTGCAAATCTGTCTCCACTCACCTGTCATCACAGCAAAAGCGAAAACTACTGTCCGACGCTAAATATTATTTCTGGGAAGACCCGTAATTATTCCGTACTTGCAACGACAGCATTATCAGGCGTTGTGTACCTGAGACCGAATTTCAATCCGTCTTAACACACTGCCACGATCGGGAGGCCGGCGGTCATTTCGGAGCCACCCGAACAGCACGCAAGATACTGCAATGTGGCCTATTTTGGCCAACCCTTTTTAGAGACACACAAGCTTACGTCGCAAAATGCAATAAATGCCAAAGGACAGGAAATATCTCCAAGCGGGGTGAAATGCCTCTCAACAATATGCTCGTCTGCGAACCATTCGACGTTTGGGGAATCGAATTCATGGGACCCATCCCAATGTCGCATGGAAAACTCTATATTATTGTCGCAGTAGACTATGTTTCCAAATGGGTCGAAGCAGAGGCTGTCGCAGCAAATGATGCCCGCACCGTTTTTAATTTCATATACAAGAACATTTTCTCTCGATTCGGCGCCCCACGAACCATCATCAGCAACGGCGGGAGCCATTTTTGCAACAAGTCGTTCTTGCAACTAATGAAGAAATTTGGAGTCCACCACAAAATCTCTCTTGCCTACCATCCCCAAACCTGTGGACAAGTCGACGTCTCCAACCGCGAGCTCAAAAGAATCATCGAAAAATCCATCCATTCCAATAGAAAAGAGTGGGCCAAGAAGGTCGACGACGCCTTATGGGCGTACAGAACCGCCTTCAAAACCCCTATCGGAATGACTCCTTTTCAACTTGTGTACGGAAAATCTTGCCACTTACCAGTCGAGCTGGAACACAAAGCTCTATGGGCAACCAAATTGCTAAACATGGACCTCTAAGCCGCAGCCGATAAGCGCCGCACTCAACTGAACGAATTAGAGGAGCTCCGGCATTTTGCATACGAAAATGCACGACTATACAAAGAAAGAACAAAAAAATGG
Source organism: Platanthera guangdongensis (assembly GCA_039583875.1). NCBI lineage: Eukaryota > Viridiplantae > Streptophyta > Magnoliopsida > Asparagales > Orchidaceae > Platanthera > Platanthera guangdongensis. The sequence goes on along the minus strand of CM077161.1, from coordinate 42,540,818 downwards.
CATGACCGTCACATCATCCCCAAAGACTTCCAACCAGGAGACCAAGTCCTGCTATACAATTCCTGCCTCCGCATATTTCCCGGCAAGCTCAAATCGCAGTGGAGCGGCTCTTTCATAGTGATCGGAGTCTCCCATTTTGGCGCCATCGAAATAATCGGGAAAAGCGGAGACCATTTCAAAGTCAATGGGCACCGGTTAAAATTATATGATGGCGGCGCAACCACCAGCGACTCTCATAGCCTGCAGCTCGCCGACCCCGTGCAAAGCAATAGCACCACTCCTTGATCAACAATGGAGCTCACCACAGAGCTAGTCTACCACGTCTTCTGTTTCTTTTCTATTGTTTATATTTTCTGAGCAAGACAGCTACTATATTTTTGTGAGCGCCCCTCTGGGAGCCGACTGTTGTCTTTTCTTTTTTTTATGTATCGATATTCTATTTGAACTGCTAATACAAGTATTTGGTCCACCTTAAGGACGGTAAACAAAAGGGCTTTCGGGAGACAACCCAAGTTGAAACGTTTGGTCCTATGCTGTGTTTTGATTTCTTTTTATATATTCATATATTCCTGTTTCCATATTTTGTTTGGCTGGCATCCTTTAATCACAGTTGCAGGAATATTTGAGGCGCGACAACTTGGCCGCACTTGGACATCTCATTGCACGACTGGTATGCTCAATTTTTAGCATAGGTACTTCCTACCCTAGCTGTTTATCAAATATGACTTGCTGATTTTTACTAGTTGTTGACTTTAAGTCTGGGGGGGAAAAAGCATGCATGTGGTCACTTCACCACACTTTCTGTTGCATACCAATTTCTTGTTTACTTATTTCTTGCTTTATGTTGCACACACTGCATCACCCACACGAGTGCGCACTTACCCACGCGCACAACCCGAGTCAATGTTATTGCTTTTCTGTAAACTTTAAAATAGTGGTACTTGCTTAGGATTTCAGGATTGAGTAATTCGAAACTCATGCAGTGCTCCTAATCGAATACTCATGGTTTGTGTTGAGTTAGGATAGAATTAATTTTTCTTTATGCTCGTAGATTTTTTTTTTTCTGCACACGTAAATATTGTTTGCACTGCTCAAAATCTGAATCTGGGATAATCGAACGGTAATGTAGGAATGTGTGTAGCCGCCACTAGACTCGTATTGCTCGAGTTGGGAGGAAGGATCATCTTTCTCGGTGGCTAAGAACTTGCCCTAAGCTACTCTCGAAGCCTTGGTGCACGGTTAGTCAAGCGTGAGCATGTCGTAGGCCTTCATTTTGGCTAGTTTGAGCCTTGTTTAGCCTTTCCTACATGTTAACCGTTGCATGCCAAATTTGTGCCTACCCTTCCTTTGATCCAGCTCCACTCACTTTCACCAAGGCCTGAAGCTATACCCACCATCGCAATCAAATGCTTGAGCTGATTTGCATTTACTGTTTTGCCGAGGTTGTGTATTTACTGTTTTGCCGAGGTTGTGATAAGTGGACATTATTTTTGGGGGTGCTGAATTAATTCACGTTTTGATTGCTCCGTTTGGGGATTGCTAGCGCAGAAAAGAAAACAAAATTTACGAAAATAAAAAGCTGATTCGCGCAAAAGAGAGAAAAATATGAAAGAATTGCTTTGAGATTTCGATCCCCATCCTCTTTAGTAATTTTGGTCAGGTTCAGCTGTGTTCACACCCGGATTTCAAGATAAGTCTGGGGGCGTGTGCCCCATTCATTTCTCAGTGGCTGTTTTGGTTTGGGTTGTTTTCGCTCGCTTTGGTTGCATAAAGCCTTCATGTTTATCTTTGACTACCAAGCTGTCGCCTAAGCCCCATTTCCTAGTACAAGTCCTACTGATTCACGCTTGAGTCTAACCCGTGCCGTGGGGAGAGTGTGAACGTGCAAGCGTATGGTCCCCGACATTGGTGGATTCCTTTGGAGGTGATCCTGAGTCCCGAGCTTTGGCAATGCTCACCTTAGTGTCCTGCCTACTTTCTTCCTACACACGATCGCAAGATTCTCCAGAATTCTAATTTTGAGCAATTACAATATTTATTTACGTCTATCGAATAGTTTAAACTACGTTGTATAATTAAAAAGTTTTTCTATTATATCTTCTATACTCATGATATATTTGATTTCTCGTCTTACTTCTTTTTGAAATTTCTGAGCCAGTTAGCTATCTTCTAGTCCACGGAGTAATGATTTGCTCGGGACGTGCAAATGGTTAAGTGTGGGGGTGTGATGAGTCCACATTTTACACTGATTTTTGGACTCATCTGGACTAGTTTTATCGTCTTAGCACTACACTTGAGAGCCTTTATTGCTTATTTGTGCTTATGTACCTATTTCACGATTAAGTGCATTGTACGCCCGTTTCTGTGTGCTTTCTGTGTTTCTATTTTGTTGTTATTCTTTAGCCCTATCTCGGGGATGTGGTGTGCACGTTCTGGTGGCCTATCTGCCCCTTCTGCTGGTACAGGGGTCGTGTGCGTGCTCCGGAACCGCTTGGGGGACACCGACGTTGCAGGAATACTGCGCACGACCACTGGACTTATTGCGCACGACCACTGGTCGTGCGCCCCCGATCGTACGCATTACATCCACTTTTTCCTAATCCTGTCTCTGTAATCGCACAAGCACTGGCCGTAGTGCGCACGACCACTGGTCGTGCGCGACTGCTCGTGCGCATATTGCTGATGCTTCTTGTCCAGGTTGCAGGTTTATTTGGAAAAGTCGCACGATCATTGACCTACAGTGCGCACGACCACTGGTCGTGCGCCACTGATCGTACGCACTGCTTCTGCTGCCTCTATATTTAAGGCCATACTCCGCGATTTAGGTCAACGCCTGTCATTTGCTGCGATCGGAGAGTGCGCGGGAATCACCATTTCAGTTCTCCAGCTGCTCCATCACTTCCACCTTCGTCGGGAAGCCATTGCCAACTACTCCGAAGCTTTTCAACTCTCCGGCGAAGCCCTCGGCCATTGATGACTTCAACTCCAAGCTTTCCTGCAGAGTTGGTGAAGTAGATAACCTAGAGAACGGACTTAAAGGCCTTCAAGGTGACTGCTCGTTGGTACTGGAAGCCTTCTTGGACTGAGCCCGGAAGCGGATTGACAACTTGCTACTCCGGCCACGACCCGCGGTGGATCTTCACTCTCTTTTGGTTTACTCATCTTCCCCTTCCTCGTGGTATGAATGTTTTGAGCATTGTAATGAACATTTCCATCCATGAACATCAAGTTTATTTTATAGCTAATAGAATGTTAGTATTTTCTTCTGCTTGTGAGTATTGTCTGTGAATGTGCCTCGCTCACCCCACATCCACTCCATTCCCGTGTCTTATCCGATTGCACTCCACACAAGAACACTGCAATACATTAGCTTCCCTTCCACTCGCCCAACTGAAGTTCAGCATCGCGCCCGATAAACCCACTCCACCTTGCGAAGCGGTGCCTTCGACCCACATAGCTTTTACTAGTTCATTAGATCAAACATCCACATTCTCTCAAGTCCTCTATTTCATTTTTGTTCTATTTATAACTCTCATAACGATATTCTCGGTACTGTTGTCATTCTACGCTAATTGCATTCCTCAAGAGACCGACACTCGGGGATTTATTCCCAAAACTTTATTACTTGTGCGACCGGTGCGCTTGCCGATTTACACGCATCAGGATGGGATATGCTCAGCTTGTCAAAAAGGCAAGCAGACCAAATCCTCCTTTCATAGCCTTGAAAACAAGGATTCAGTGAGGTGTCTATACCTCTTGCATATGGATCTATTTGGTCCTATGCAAGTTTATAGTCTAGGTAGGAAGGTCTACACTTTTGTGGTGGTAGATGACTATTCTAGATATTCTTGGGTGTTTTTTCTGAGACAAAAATCTAAAACCCCAAGTATTTTATATAGTTTTGTCAAACAAATTAAGAATGAGCTGGACAGTATAGTGGTCAAAATCAAAAGTGACCATGACACTGAATTTCAATCTGAGAGTATGACAAGAGTGTGTGAACAATTTGGTATTTTTCAAGAATTCTCCTCACCTAGAACACCACAGCAAACTGGTATTGCTGAAAGGAAGAATAGAACATTGATTGAGGCTGGTAGAACTCTATTGAGTGACACTTCTCTCCCAGAATATTTCTGGGCTGGGGCAGTAAACACTGCATGTCATGTGATCAATAGGGCTTCTATCACTAAAAGCCACAAAAAGACTCCCTATGAGATTATGAAAGGCAGAAAACCAAATTTATCCTATTTTAGGATCTTTGGTTGCAAGTGTTATGTCCTTAACAATGGAAAGTCTTATCTAACTAAGTTTGCAGCCAAATCCCAAGATGGGATATTTGTTGGGTACAACAACAATAGTAAGGCTTATAGGGTCTACAACTTGATTACTCAAGTTGTTGAAGAGTTTGTACATGTTATCTTTGATGAAACAAGACTTATTAACAGTAAGTTGCCCAGTAGTTCTTGCAGTTCTACAGGTATAAATGAGAGAATGGACAAGCTTACTATTACAGAAGATTCAACTGCAAATTAGGAAGTGGAAAATGGTGGCTGCTATCCAGGGGAAGTACAAGACTCTCTAGATGTTGATGAAAACCAAGAGGTGCAGCATAATGAAGAGACTGGAGGTGTTCAACCTGAAGATAGACTACCTCCAGCTATTAGACACTTAAAGTATCATCCAACAAATCAGATAATTAGTGATCCAAGACAAGGAGTACAAATAAGGAGCAGGAATCTGAACACAGTTCTTTGGTCTAGCTTCTTATCTCAAGTGGAACCCAAGAAATTTGAAGAAGTTGTTCTATACCCACATTGGATTGATGCCATGAAAGAGGAGCTGAATCAGTTCAGAAGGTACAAGGTCTAGAAGTTAGTTCCTAAACAAAAAGACCACAACATCATTGGAACAAAGGGGATCTTTAGGAACAAACTGGATGAGAGTGGGATCATTGTGAAGAACAAAGCAACACTTGTTGCAAAAGGATACACGCAGGAAGATGGTATTGACTTTGATCAAACCTTTGCCCCTGTAGCAAGACTGGAAGCAATTAGGATGTTCCTTGCTTATGCAGCATATCAAGTCTTCAAGGTATTCCAAATGGATGTAAAATCAGCATTCCTAAATGGAAATCTAAAAGAAGAAGTCTATGTAGAGCAGCCCTCAGGTTTTGTTGATTCTCTCAAACTTGATTATGTTTATAGACATATGAAAGCTTTATATGGGTTAAAACAAGCCCCAAGGGCCTGGTATGAAACCCTGTCTACTTTCCTCATTGAGAACAATTTCTCAAGGGGGAAAATAGATAACACTATATTCCTTAGGGAATCCAAAGGAAAGATAATCCTAGTCCAAATATATGTTGATGACATAATAATTGGTTCTACTGAAAGTAACCTTTGTAGAAAGTTTGCAAAACTTATGCAAGGGAAATTTTAAATGAGCAGTATGGGAGAACTTAAGTTCTTCTTGGGTCTCCAAGTAAGACAGACTAAAGATGGCTTGTCCATATCTCAGTCTAAGTTCACCCAGGAGTTAATTAAGAAGCATGGTATGGAATCATCCACTACCATAAGAACTCCAATGGGGACAAGTTTGTCTCTAAGAAAAGATGATGCAGGGAAACCTGTAGATGAAACTTTGTATAGAGGGATAGTTGGCTCCCTCCTATATCTGACTGCTAGTAGACCAGATATCAGGTATGGTACATGTGTCTGTGCTAGGTACCAATCCTGCCCTAAATAATCTCATTTTACTGATGTCAAAAGGATTTTGAGATATCTTAAGGGCACACCTAATCTAGTCCTTTGGTACCCTAGGAATGGAGATTTTCTACTGACATGCTATTCAGATGCAGACTTTGCAGGTTGCAAAGAAGATAGAAAAAGCACTACAGGCACCTACCAATTTCTAGGAGGAAGATTGGTGTCTTGGATCAGTAAGAAGCAGACTAGTGTGGCAATTTCCACAGCTGAGTCTGAATATATGGCAGCAGGAAGTTGCTGTGCACAGCTGTTATGGATTCAGCACCAGCTAGAAGACTATGGTATTCAGGTAAGTAGAACACCTTTGCTTTGTGATTCTACAAGTGCTATTTCTATTGCTAATAATCCTGTTTCACATAGTAGGACTAAGCATATAGAAATTAGATACCATTTTCTTAGAGAACATGTAGAGAAAGAGGACATCTCACTAGAATTTGTCAAAATAGATTATCAAATTGCAGATATGTTTACTAAGCCTTTAGATGAAACTAAATTCAATAAGTTTAAAATTGAATTAGGAATGTTGAACATAGATTAGTTTAACAAAATTGCCTAAGTAAAATTGTGTTGACATCAGAAGTTGTCTGTGTCGACACATAGTAGTTGGTGTCGACATTCCAGGAAAGTGGTGTCGACACATCTAGAAAATCGGTGTCGACACTTCAGAGAAGTGGTGTCGACACATCCAGATATGGTGTCGACACTTAGAGAATAAATGCAGATGTCTGTGTCGACACTCAAACTCTGTGTCGTCAGTTAAGGATATTTGTGTCGACACATCATAATTGGTGTCGACACATAGGAGTCAACACCATTGTCGAGACTTAAGTAGTCTGTGTCGACACTTTTCAACAGTGTCTACACATTCAGTGTTTGTTGACGCACCTTTTGACCTTCTTTGTTCAAAAAGATATAAATAGGTCAACAACAAACCCTGTCGACACGCTCTCCAGATTCTTGAGACCAGAATCTAGTGTCGACAAACTCTCTTCCCTCACACCAGATTTCTCTCAACAACCATGGCGCCAAAGATCGAGGACAATGTCAATGAAGGATGCGAACTGGTTCGGAACGCATTTGATGGAGCGGAATCAGAAATTACAGGAGTAATAACCCTAATAGCTAAAAATGGTCTGGAATTCTTAGTTTCTGAACCAACTAAGATTTGGAACAAAGAAACACTAGAATTCTTTGGTGCTACTACCCTAGATCAAACTGGACTCAAAATTAGATCCACAGTCCACGGAGTAAATGTGAAAATCACCCAGAAGAGTTTAAGGAAAGTTCTTCACCTGCCAAGAACACAAGAAGAAGAAGATGTACCCTCATCTAAGCTAAGGGAAGCACTTCAATGGTGTGGAATGAATTCCACCATGAAGATTGGCTCAGCTTTGAACAGGAAAGGCATGAATATGCAAGGGAAGTTCTTGTTTGAAGTTGTAGGAAAAGTAATTCCCTGTAATCCATGGGGCATGATTGGATTTCTGCCTATATATTCAGCCTTATGACCAGAATCATCTATAGACTAAACACAGATTGGTCAGAAGTCATTTTTGAAAAGATTAAGGAAAGTATGAAGAAGCCAAATTTGGGAAGAATTGTGAGCTTGTATTTAGCTGGAACAATACCTGAAGTGATGGAACAGTCAGCTGGGACTAAGATAAATCACATGAGAAGGATGGACATCAGGATTATCTCCAGATGGGATAGAGTCCTCACAAAGGACATACCAGATGAGGAGAGGCAAGAGATTCCTGAAAAATCTCCAGTACAAGACATTCCTGCAGAAGACCCTACAGATAGTGCTAAAGTGCAGGGGGACCCTCATATTGAGGAAGATCCAATACACTTGGAAAGTGATATTCCTACACAAACTATACTTGAGGCAACACATGAGGTTAATCAATCAATTCTTAATGATATGGATGAAATTCTAACTGAATCTTTGATTGATGTTGACCAGCCAACTCAACTACACAGTCAAGATCAAGATGTTATCATGGAGGATACATCTGCTACTGATCATGCTCCAGAGATAAGAGTATCTCCAGTCCCTACTCAACAAGAGTTCACTCTTGAAGAGTTGTTCCCTAATTTAGGACAGACTGAGTTTGAGAGGGAGAAAGCAGATTTTGAGGGGGAGCAAGTTAACATTGAAAAGGAGCAAGTTAACCTTGAGAAGGAGCAACTCAGTACTATGGGGGAGGTGCATGAGACTCAGGGGGAGCAACCTAGAACTGAACAGGTATTGCCACCTAATCCTAAAGATAGAGTTGATATAGCTAGTTCCTCAGCATCTGAAGATGAAGAAGCTACAAGAGCTAAGAAGAGGAAGCTAATGGTCTTCAAAAGGAGAAGCCAAACCTACAAGAAGGCATTACAATCTGCTGCTCCACAATCTGGCCCAACAGCTGATTATAGCTCCTTGTTAGTCTCACTACAAGTAAAGCTAGATGAACAAAGGATTGCCATGGAGAAGTATATGAATGAAACTCACAAAGATCTACAACTCTCCTTGGCTACAGATATTAAATCAATAAGATTTGAAGTTAATCAGCATAAGAAGGAGATGACTGATTGCTTTTACAAAGGAGGAAATGCTGTGGATTTCCTAGCCACAAATCAAGAGAAAATCAAGTCTCAGGTTGATAATATAGCTCTTAAATAAGGCTATGTTCTAGAGAATCAGATTAGAATGAATGATAATCTGACAGCATCACATAATGTGATTGTTACAGAACTGAAGAATGTTGCCACTGCCCAGACTAAGGACAAGGATAAAGCCAAGACAGAGTTTGCTAAGGGGGAGTTTGATAAGCAATTACAGGAAGGTCTAGCTGCTGTCAAAAAAACTATTGAGCAATCTCAAAAGACCATTTCTGGACAGCTACAGAAGTTAAAGGCATTCTATAAAGATGGTATTAATTTTCTTGATGAACAAATAAGATTTCAAAAGGATGGCCTCAGGGATCATGTTTCCAGGGAAGTCATAAAGGGGGAGAGAGTATTAGTCAAAGCAGGCTCTAATCATGCTAAATGGATATCTAACAGCATCAGAGCCACACTTGGATATCCACCCCTCTGTGATGATGACAATGTGGCTGAGTCTGGTATACACCCTGCTCATTTTGGAGGTGATCAAGCTGAAGTTGATCAAGTTATTTATCCTCCAGCTGATTTTGAGATGATTCACCAAGAAGTACAGTCTATGTATAGCCCTCTAGAAGGTGCTCAAAATATTATCCTTGAGAAAGTAGACATGGCAGTGTCAGCGGCAGTTTTGAACAAAGAGCAAGAAGCACTATTGTCTAAGAAAAGATTCAGAGAACATTCAGAGTTGAACCCTGATTTTGAGCAGTGGAGTCCAACCTCCAGGAACATTATATTGACTGCTTGGAAAGCTGTAAAGGATAAGCCCCATTATAGGGGAAAATGGTACTCTACACATGAATGGAAAAAGTATGAAGCTAGACAAGAAGCCATAGTTCAATATAGAAGAAAGACTAAAGCTGGAAAGCTACCTCCTAATGCTCAGGAGCCTAGCAAAAATTTCCCTAAGCCTTTTCATTACTTTGAAAGGCAAAGAATAAGGGCAGAAGAGCAAAAGAAGGAAGATCTAAAGGGCAAAAAGCCCTCTGATGATACTCATGCTCCAGTACAAGCCAAGGTCCAATCAGGCAAATGCATAGTTATCAAGGAGCCAGATCAGCTTTAGATTAGATTTACTTGAGTTTACAACTTTGTAATCTTTAGTGTTGAAATTTATGTATACTTTTGATTAAGAAACTTTTGTAAGTTTAAACAAAACTATGATGAATGCTCATTGTGTTAGCATTATTATTCTGCAATGATACATTATATATATTTTGTTTAGAAATTACCCTGTCATATAATGTTGTTATACATCATAATGTGTATTTGTTATGAATGGTGTATATCATTGACTAAGGGTTATGACTTCTCCAAATAGGGGGAGATTGTTGGGTACATTGGAAAATGTGTACAAGATTTGAAGAAGCCTCACCTTACTCAATGATATACATCAAGGTGTATTTGATGTTGTTTTGAGTTTATATGTGCAGGATAAGAAAATGCAAGAATGCAGAAAAATTTCTAAGTCCATGTGTCGACACCAGGAGAAGCTATGTCGACACTTATGAAGGCCTATGTCGACACTAGAGAAAAGCTGTGTCGAGACTTGGAGTTAATTGTGTCGACACTTGGAAAGGCTGTGTTGACACCAGAAGAAACTGTGTCGACATGCAGAGGCAGTGTCGACACACAGTGAAGCATTGTCGACATCAACTGTGTCGACACCAAGAGGCTGTGTTGATACACAAGAATACTTAGTCGACATCAATTTTGTCGACACCAAGAGGTAGTGTCAACACACTGAAGACTTTGTCGACATCAACTGTGTCGACACACAGGACTTGTGTCGACACACATAGCATAGATTCAACAAAGTTAAAGAGAAGTGTTTGTGTCGACACACAGAATCAGTGTCGACACATTCTACAGAAGGATGTGTCGAGAAGCATTAACAACAACAAAGGAGACGTGTCGACACCACCAAGGCTTGTGTCAACACTTATTTCACTTGTGTCTACACTTTTTCTACTTGTGTCGACACATGATGAAGTTCAATCTCGACATTTTGCTGATAGAGACAGAATTCAAGAAGTGACTGGATGATGTGACATCTGCCATAACCAACCGGTCTACTGCAACTGTCAGAGCTGTCAGAAGTTTGTTAGAAACCGGTTCAGACGGTTACCATGGAGAAAGTCTATATAAAGGCATTCTCCTTCAACAGAGGAACTAATTGATCATAGAAGTAAAAACACTGATACAGAATAAAAAGAAGAAGGTGGAGAGAGAGAGCTCCATCTACTGAAGTGCAGTTGTTGAACCAGGCTGCTAAGAAAGATTCAGATCGAGATCTGAATTTCAAGAAAGGATCTGATTGAAGATCAACTTCACAGGAGTTCAACCCTACTGAGTTCATATTCAAGAAGCTTTGAAGAAAGCTAAGAGTGGTTGTTCTCTGCTATCAGATTCTTCCAAGAACTGATCAAGAAACCATCCATCCCTTCTCTCTCTATCTGGGTGGTGGTTAATTACAAACTTAAATATATTTTCTGTAGGATCTTTTTAAGATCTGAGCTGTAAGCCTAATTTATAAAGGCTGAGTTGTAGGAGATTTAGGTCTCTGAGTGGTAGGCCTTGTTGAAGGCTGAGGTAGGGCTGTGAGCTTGCGTTGTAGGAGATTGTTATCTCTGAGGTGTAGGCCTTGTTGAAGGCTGAGGTAGGGCTGTGTGCCTGAGCTGTAGGAGTGTGGACTCACTCTGAGTTGTAGGAACCTTGATTGGGTTCTAAGCTGTAAGATCTGCGGATCTGAGGTGAAGAGAAGAAGTTAGGCCGAATCTAGCACACTGCTAGATAGGCGAAGGGGGAAAGTGGATGTACACAATACTTGAGGAACCACTATAAATCCTGTGCACTCTGTGATTGGATATATTTCTGTGATGTGTTTGCTGTGTTAATAGTATATTCAACAGAAAACTAGAGTTTATTATCTGCCTTAGAACAAAAAGGATTTGAACCTATTCACCCCCCCTCTAGGTGTATTAGGTTATCTTGTAACCAATTCTTTCACACACAACCACTGAATGTTACACCATTCGCAACCATGCACACGAACAAAGCGAGCCGGGTTTGAGCACAGCGGCCACGGCTTGTCTCACCCCAAGGCATCGCACAAACAAAACCAACATACAACCAACACATACATATATCACATCCCTAACTTCCAGCTGTGCACATGCAGCCACAAAATTGATAAAGTGATCGAAAAACAAACACATCATCGAACTATATCACAATCAAGCGGTCACTTCCATATCACAAGTGTGCAAAAATAAGTCAACATGTAACATGACATCTACAACATGATATATACAAAACTATCCTCAGTAGGTCCAAGTGAGTCATCATATATATAAAATATGCACATCATCCAAGTGATACAAGTCACTATCCTTACTTTCGCTCAGCCTCCCGATTTTGCATCTCTCGCGTAAGAGCCAAATTAAACACTCGAGGCTGAATTTCACCAAGTGAGCTTTGCGGCCCTTGCACATCCAAATTATTCAATCGAGGTTGCGTCCGGGATGCAGATGACTCGGCCACTGCTTTACCCTAGTCTTCATACGACACACCTATCTTTTTCTCACTTCCCGAAGGGGCATTCCAACAAAATTTTGCTATGTGTCCTTGCTTCCCGCAGTTATAACATATACGTGTATCAACATGTCCTTGCCCATAAGGCGCCCCTGAAGAAATAGTCGACGGCGCTGATATAGCAGGCCTAAACCGTTTCTTCTCTCGTCTTCTAAACTTAGATTGCTCCGACTGCGACACTTTAAACTCTAGCTTTTCCACAGCCAGTCTCTTCTTCTCTTGTACCTGCTTCAAATCTTTTTCCAAAGCACGTGCTGTATCAACCAACGCTTGGAAGCCTTGGTTCACCAAACTCGTGAGTATCAATCTCAATTCATCTCGCAGCCCCTCGTAAAATCGATTCATCTTCTGCGCTTTCTCCGCGAAGGTAGACACCGCATATCTCCCCAGGAAGGTAAACTTATGCAGGTATGTGTCAATATCGGCCTCACCCTGCACTAGGCGTTGAAACTCATTTTCCATCCATTGAAACCTCTGTTAATCCACGACCCGCCAAGTGATTCACCTCCATCTTATCCCACCACAGTCTCACATCTCCTTCCAACAAAAAGTGGCTAATAACACTTTCTGCTCCTCTGTCGTCTAGATTGCAGTCAGGATCCGCTGTACTCGAGCCAACCAATCTTTCGCCTATGTTGCGGAACGTACTCCACCAAACGTAGGTGGATGAAACTCCATAAAGCTTTTCAATGACTCGTCTATTGCTTGCACCTCCACCATAACTACATCACGCTCTTGCCTTGCACCAGTCTGTACTGGTACACCTGCAGGATTTGCCTGTCCAATAGGCTGTGCCTGTAACACCGCAAGCACTGTCTCCATCACCACCCGTATGGTATCCGTCGAAGGAGGCGTAGGCTGTAAGACCCCCACCTCACGGATCCCAAAACACGGCACAAAGGGGATCTTATGCCCGGAACAGCCGCCTTGCGGTAGCATTAGCACACGGGCTAACCTGTACCACAAGACGCATATTCCACCGGCTACAACCAATATCAATATAAACATGCCAACCCAACCAAAATATAAGCAAGAAGAAGTCAAATCCACACTAAGTAGTAATGTCCAAATTGTACATCAAAATATAGAAGCTAAAACATGCTTCTACCAATCAGAGTACAGCTATAGAAATTGCCCAAAAAGGGGCTACATCAAAACCTCTCAACACTCACATCTGTGACCGACGGTAACGACGACACTGTCACTTCAGGCCCTGTCATCCTGGCCTGGCTGTCCTGCTGCGTAGTTTGCTGCTACTGCTGTACCTGCGGCGTGACCTCCTAAAAAGGAAGACATAGCAACCGTTAGTCGAAACGACTAAGTGGCTTCACATCCGCTCCCCCGGCGACTCCTCGACATCGAGCGGAGAGAAGGAACAGGTATAATATATATATATATATATATATATATATATATATATATATATATATATATATATATATATATATATATATATATATATATATATATATATATATATATATATATGCAAGAGTAAAGAAGCACAAATAGGTGGCAATAGTATAAGAGTAACAATATCATAATCTAGCAGTTATATAATAGCTATAGCAAACTAACAAGTAAGGTATCAGTAGAAGGAAAGTAACTTAACTTATAAGGATGCCCATACAAGCTTATAAGTTAACGATCGGGTTACAAAAGGTATCTCATCGTATAGGAGTGCCCATACAAACTTATACGATGAAGATCTTGTTGTAAAATGTTATGAAATGCTATGTATGCTATGCAATGACTCACCCATGCTCTCACACATGCAACTGCCATGTCGACACAGACTGTAGTTCCCACTTTTCGAGCAGGTAGCTAACCTCTCAGGCATCAGCAGCCGTGGCCAGGCGGTGACAGTAGAACAGGAACTTCTACTACTAGGCGAGTATCCACACTACTTCACCTAGGCCTCCGTACGCCTCAATGCTAAGAACACAACAGCGGAGTCCATGCGTACTATGGCCCAGCGGGGTCTTGGGTAGATGTGCACCAAGAACACAGCCCAAACTGGCCTTGTGTGACCCGGAAGGGGCCTCAGAAGTAAGCACGAGGACACAGCCCAACCGTTCACTTAGAACGGAAGGGGCCCCGGGATGTGAACACCGAGGACACAGCCCAACCACCCAAAGTCTAACTGTCAACTCCCGTCGGTGTGACGATCGGCGAGCCCGTAGACCTGCCACACAATCCGTAACCCAGGATTACGACACCACGTGTCGACTCACACCGCATGTAAATGCCTCATCGCCTTAACATGGAAGGGGCCTCAGAAGTAAGCACGAGGACACAGCCCAACCATCGATCCTTACCTTATCTCAACACAAACCAAACAAGTGACGGTCAACACCGCACTTACATCCTCTCACAATACTACCCGTAGGGATACGACGCTCTAAGTATTGGACTACTAAACTCATTCCATTAATCAAACATACTCATGGCCATAATTTATTCTTCTACATGACTTTCCAAATGATGACAACATAATATAAACATGATGCGCATATAAAGATCCAAGAATCTTTTCAAAAGAAAACAACATATTATAAACATGATGCGCATAAATAACCATCTATCAATTTCGATCAAGTCAAATCGTTTAAGTAAGCTTGCTTCACAATTGGATTATATGAAATCTGATTAATAAACTTCATCAATCATGCAACTAAAATGATTAATCATAAAAGAGTTCATCCAAGCCAAGTAACTTGCAATATTAATTCCAAAGAATCCAAATCCATATTATATAAGCCCAGAATTTTGGTGTAGAGTAAATCTCGGCATCAACGTCGACCGGAGATTCCCGTAGCTATAGGAATCCGGTGAAGACGTGTAACCCATCGATGGAAAGGTCTTTCCATGGGCTACAACTTTCGTATGCAGACCTCAACCCAGATTTGAAGGTATCTTATTAGAAACCAGCCTTGAGGTCCGCTGCATAGAGAACACAATTTCTGCATGCAGGATTTATTGAACACCATCTTCGTTCAGACTTTCCTATGGCTATAGACGTTGCCTAAAGTCGTGCAGCCACTCGTTGGAAAGGTATTTGCAAGGGCATCAACTTTCATGTTTACTCGAAAGCCCAGATCTGGACGTATCCTTCATGAAAATGGACTAAAATATCGCTGCGCGCAGAATACAGATTCAACACGCATCTTGAGGCAGAACGAACGGCATCGGTTCATCTTCCTCCTCAAGTCGATCCTCACAAATCTCCTCCAGAAATTTCCTCCACCCTTATTCACCATCATGAGGCCTTTACTCTTCACGAAACCATCCCCCATAGAAGATCAGAAATGTTGAAGACACCACTAACCAAGGGCACAAGCCCTAGATCGACCTTATCCTAGAGAAAACATCTTCTCACAAGTCAAGACTCTACCGAGTCAATAACTCGCCTATATATCTACAGATCTAGCACTAAGGGAGAGGGTAGGAAACTCACCTCATTTCCGGCATTTCCACTATTTCCGGCCATGGATCGTGTAACTCTTCTTGGCGGTATCTTCTCCCTCACGGCGACGGCGGATCTTCTCCTATACAACTAGATCCAGCAACTTCCTTCTCTCAACAGGAGTTTCTCTCAGAAAATAGGGATTAAGTGAGCATGAAAACGGCTATTGTTTTCTCTTCCCCTTATATATGAAAAGTGACACGGGTAGGGACACGCCCGTGTCCATACCAGTGTCTTGCTTGGGCGAAACGGCAATGACAGTTTCCATGTCGGTTCAATACTTGACACGGGTAGGGACACGCCCGTATCCCGACCCGTGTCCACAAGACACAGCCGTGTTCCCTGGCCGGGTCCTTCTCTGGATACATTTCGACGAACTAACTCGATACAATGGCACACGGGTAGGGACACGCCCGTGTCGATACCCGTGTCATAAAATTAGTCGATCTCGACACGTAGTTCGTCGATCTCGACACGCTCTGTCGAGTGTAACTCGACACACACGGGTAGAGACACGCCCGTGTCTCTACCCGTGTCATATGATGTCGACACAGCTCGTCAGTCTCGACACTCCCTGTCGAGTGTAACTCAACACACACGGGTAGGGACACGCTCGTGACGCTACCCGTGTCATACGATGTAGACACACCTTGTCAATCCCGACACGCTTCGTTGAGTTCAACTCGACGCACACGCATACGGGTAGGGACACGCCCATGTCTCTACCCGTGTCACTTCACACGGGTAGTGACACGACCGTGTCACTACCCGTGTCCTTCTCTGGACATACTCAAGCCATCGACTCGAGAGTCGGCCACTCCCACACATGTAGGGACACGCCCGTGTCTCTACCCGTGTCCTATGCTTGACTGATTTCTCCTCCTTTTCATATGTGCTGCCCTATTGTCAGCTCTTCCCATGAACCCTAGTAAACTCTCCTGACTCAAAAACACACACGAGGGGCCTAGTGCAATTCGGGACGTTACAAATCCTATAAACAAAATATAAGATTTCGTCCCCGAAATCTGGCTTAGGCTATGGGGATAAAAGCATAACAGAAAATATAATATGCTTTTAAAAAAAATTACCTTGAGTAAACAACTCCGGGTAGCGTTGTTGCATCAAATACATTGGCTCCCATGTGTACTCCTCCTTCCCATGATTAGACCATAGCACCTTCACCAAGGGAACACTTTTGCGGTGCAACATTCTCATCTTGTTATCCACAATCCGCACCGGCTCTAGTCGTACAGACCTATCGGACGCCACAGCACCATCAGTTAAGGGGGTATATTGATCGGACCGCAAAAGCGCCTTTCGAAGCGACGACATATGGAACACATCATGGAGGTTCTCCAGCTCGGGCGCTAATTCCAATCGCTAGGCCAACGGGCCAATCCTTTCCATTACGGTATAAGGCCAAACATACCTTGGGCTGAGCTTTTTCAGTCCATGAACCCACGACACTCCATGCATCGGCTGAATCTTGAAGAACACTTTATCACCCACTTGAAACTCCACCATCCGGTGCTTTGCATTGTTGTACTTCGCCTCCCGACTTTGGGCCTCCAACATGCGATCCCGTATCAATCTGACCGCCGTATCAGTATCATCTATATATTCATTTCCCAATGCATTCAGATCTTCATCCTACACCCAAGACAAGGGAGTCCTGCACCTTCTTCCGTAAAGGGCTTCATGGGGCGCCATGCCGATGCTCGCCTTATGGCTATTATTGTAGCAGAATTTCACTAGGGGAAAGAGTCTTTCCCACGGCTCTCCTCTGTCCAGCACACATAACCTGAATAAATCCTCCAATGTTCTAATGGTCCGCTCAGACCACCCGTCCGTCTGAGGGTGAAATGTGGTGCTAAAGGTTAGGCGCGAGCCAAAATATGGTTGTACCGCCTTCCACTCCTTGGAAATAAACCGACCATCCTGATCCGAAACAATTGTCTTGGGCACGCCATGATACCGTATGAATTTCTCCACAAAGAGGCATACCAAAACATCCACGTGCGGTTCCTTCTTCATTGGGATGAACCGGGCCACCTTTATCAGTCGATCAACAATAACCCACACTGAATCATTCCCGGAGCGGGAGCAAGGTAGCCCATGGAAGAAGTCCATGGAGATATCCTCAAACTTCCACGCGGGAATGGGCAAGGACTGCAACAAACCACCGGGGCTCTTACATTCGGCTTTCACCCTTTGACAAGCTTCACAATGTGTAACATAGTAACGAACATCCTTCTTCATTCCCGGCCAGCACATGGTCTTCCGTAAGCCGGTGTACATTTTGGCAATACCCAGGTGTACTGAATATTGAGAGCTATATGCCTCTCTCAAGATATCCTCCCGGATTTTTCCGCCCTTGGGAATATAGAGCCGACCACGAAAATAAACGAGGCTGACTTTTAGTGTGTACTCATCGGTTGTCCCATCTTCAATTGCCTTGATTGTCGGGGCCAAGGCCGCATCCATTCATTGCTCCACCCGAATCCGGTCCCGGATATCACAAACTATGATCATGCTTGCCAAATACTCCGCATACTCTGCCGATGGAGCCTTGAATACCAAAGTAATATCCATCTCCTCAATCATCCGAGCCAACTCCATACTCATCAACTGAGACTCTGGGCTAGAGCCTGACACTCTTCTACTCAATGCATTGGCTACCGAGTTCGCTTTCCCGGGGTGGTAGTTCATGGTGAACTCATAGTCGCATAGAAATTCCAACCACCGCCGTTGTCTCAGGTTCAACTCCTTCTGAGTGTGGACATACTTCAAGTTTTTGTGATCGGAAAAGATTTCGCAGTGGACGCCACATAGATAATGCCTCCAGACCTTCAAGGCGAACACCACTGCTCCCAATTCCAAATCATGGACCGGGTAATTATTTCATGTTTCTTTAACTATCTTGAAGCATATGCGATCACGTGCCCGTGCTACATCAGTACCGCTCCCATCACTTGATACGACGCGTCGGTGTAAACCTAAAATCCTTCCTTCCCAGACGGAAGTGCAGGGATGGGGGCGGTGGTAAGCCTATCCTTCAGCTCTTGGAACGTCGCTTCACATTGGGGAGTCCACTCAAATGGCACACCTTTCTTCGTCAAAGAAGTAAGAGGAAGGGCAATCTTGGAGAATACTTTCATGAACTTGCGGTAGTACCCAGCAAGTCCAAGGAATCTCCTCACATCGGTCGCCGTTTTCAAGAGCGACTACTCATTCACGGCTCGCACCTTTGCTGGATCCACTGCTAATCCTGTTCCACTGATCACATGCCCCAAGAAAGAAACCTCCTTGAGCCAGAATTCACACTTGCTAAACTTGGCGTACAAGGCGTGCTCCTTCAATTTCTTCAACACCATGGTTAGATGTGAAAGTGCAGCTAGATCTGATATACTCTAGAGGGGGGGGGGGGTGAATAGAGTATATGGTGCTTGAAAACTTTTTACAACAATTGTTGTAATCTGAGTGAACATGGAAGCAACTATTAATTCTAATCACAAAATAATCTACAAAGGAAATTAATCACAGATCCTAACTAATCACAAAACAATCACAGCCAGAAACAAAAGATAAAGACAAGCAAGCCAAAAGACACAAGGAGCTATAGTGGTTCCCCAAAACTTGGGTACATCCACTCTTTTACCACCCTAGGTAGGAATCCACTGCAGGATGAGTTGATCAGGTGTCCTGGGCACCAATGAGCTTTTGATAAGGTGCTCAAAAACCAAATCAGATTTTTTTGATCAGGTGTCTTGCCACCAATGAGCTTTTGTCAAGGTGCTCAAAAACCAAGCTCAAACTTTTGAAGGGAGTTTGAAAAACCCTTTACAAAGATGGGGATGAGAGATGATGGAAGTCTTCTCTTTCTCAGAGCAACTAAGAAGACTATGTGGATTTGATGTTGTCAAAGCTCCCCCTGAGTTCTTGAGATGTTCAGGAAATGAAGCTTTGTTGTAGGGTGATAGGCCTTCAGAAGTTGATCTCCAGCAAATGATGATTTCAGCAACAGCTGAAATGTTAGGTGTCTGGAGTCTTGAAAGATGTTGGCCTTGAACACTTGAGGCAAGAGAGATCAGAAGATTTCAGAAGGTTTGATCTCCTTGGATGTGTGTTCTTGAGAGAATTCTTTGAGACAGAGAATATTTTGTTCTTGTTCTTCTTGTCTGTGTTCTGAGTGATAGAGAGATTCAAAAATCTTGTATTTTATTCTCTGGTACTGAATAGAAAATCATCCTCTGTCAAGAATAGCCGTTGGCCTGTCATTAATTGCATCCTTAATTGCAAATGTCTTCTGGAGGAAAGTCCAAAGAAACATTCCTTGATAATCCCTTGAAACTTGGTCCAGAATAAATGAAAACGGCTAGAAAATCTTCTGAATTAATTGCTGAATAACTCCTAAATTTGAATCTTGAAAAATCCTTTAACTCATCAGAAAACGTCGAACTGAGCTCTGCTATCGTCGAACTGAGCTCAGCGATATGGACTTATACAGCAACAGAAATCGTCTATCTGAGCTCAAAGATCGTCGAACTGAGCTCAGATATAGAGATCCAATACTGAGTCAAGATCGTCGAACTGAGCTCGAAGATCGTCGAATGGAGTTCGACGATTTGTTGAAGTTGAGCTCAGCGATCGTCGAATGGAGTTCGACGATCTGTCGAAGTTGAGCTAGACGATCGTCGATTGGAGTTCGAAGAATCGTCGTGCTGAGCTCGACAATATGACTTAGTCTCAAACTGAAAATCCTTGGTCTTGAGGGCAGCTTCAAAACCTAGACTTCTAACCCTTAGACTCAATTCTAATTGACCTTTAGATCTATACAGGAGGTCAAAAACAGGTTTCCTAAAGACATAGTGATCCTGACCCAAATTAGTAATAGGGTGTTCCAACAATCTCCTCCTATTTGAGTTAGGATTACTATTTACAGAATTTGGAAAACTTAAATAACAATATACACAGCAACAATACAGAAAAGCAATAAGCTGGACATTGCAGAACCACAGATATATATCATCCCAGACAATAAACAGGAATTAGAATGATTGTCACCTTACATAACCATTTCTTCTCCTTGCTCTTTATAAGTTTGATTTCTCTGTTGGGGTTAAGAGCTTCCTTTTTGGATCTGGTGTCATCTGCTGCACCTAAAGAGGTTTGCTGTTTGGGCCTTGGAACTACAGCTTCAGGATGCAGCTCCATGTATCTATCAGAATCAAAGAATTTGCTTGAAGCATATCTTTCCAATTCTTTCTTTCTCTGTTCAGACAATGTAGTGATGTTGGAGGAGTCTCTTCCTTGCTCTTTAGCTTTCTTAATCTGGTCCAGTGCAGCAAGCTCTTTCATCCCGGCAGTCCAAGCAGTTGGATTATTTTCAGGATCTTCAAATGGCACTGGTGGCTCATATATATTTGATGGATTATCTTGAGGAGGCCTGGATGAAACTACTTCCTTTAGCTTATAGGGAAAAGGACCTGAGGTTGTGTCTGATGAGGTTTGTCCTTCCCTGGAGTAAGGATGTTGCCTTGAATAACCTTTTGAATAAACCTGGACTTCCCTTTGATTTCCTCTATAGTTTCCTCTTCTGGATTGAGAACCTCTAGACTGGCTTCCCCTATGATAAGATCTTGCATGTGGCTGATAGGGGGTTTGGCTTTTGGCAGAGGGTTGAGCAGCTGAACTTCCACCTGCACCTGCATCAGGAGGAGGTGGTGGAGGAGGATGAGGATGTCGAAATTGAGAAAATCCTTTCTCATACTTTCTCTTCTTCTTCATTGCTTTGAGTTGGTTCTTTGAATACTGCATCTAGTGCTCAGTTATCGGGTAATCATGAAGAATGTAATATGGTATGTCATTATTGTCCTTGACTTTGGCTGGAGGTACTCTCTTCATGGCTTTGCTCCTTGCTTTTCTCTTCCTGGCAATAGTGGCAGAGGAGTCATCAGAATCAGTCTTAAACTCATCACTTTCAGAACTTTACTCAGCATATAGAGCATCAATCTTTTTCATCAATTCTTTCTTGAGCTGGGTTGAAGCAGATGAAGCAGCAGTGATTGGAGCAGCAGCAGATACTATACTAGTAGCAATAAAAGTTGAAGCAGAAGCAGTAACAACAGACACAGAAGGTTTTGGAGCAGCACTCTTAGAAGGTATAGCAGCAGTAATATCAGCAGAAGTTGGGGCAGCAACAGTTTCAGATACAACAATATCAGCAACATCAGGAATATCATCAGCAAACACAGAAGGCTCAAAATCATGTGCCTCTATCATAAGGATATCATCAGAAACTGGAACAACAGTAGCATCATTATTGACAGCAGCAGCAACAGATACATCAACAATATCTTCAGCAGGAGGGGCAGCAGCATTAGTGGAAACAGACAGCTCAGCAGTGAACACTGTATTTATGAGTGAATGAATGATGCTGATATCACAGCTAGAGAAGGGCACAATGGCCTTGGACAAATCCTCTGATGGCTGGAGAGCAACTGTCTCTGGAAGACAACTGAAGTAGGCTGAATCAAATGCTGAAAGTAAGGACCTGATGTCCACTGGGAAGACAACTGGAGGTGGAACTGGAGCTTG
This sequence comes from Platanthera guangdongensis, assembly GCA_039583875.1. NCBI lineage: Eukaryota > Viridiplantae > Streptophyta > Magnoliopsida > Asparagales > Orchidaceae > Platanthera > Platanthera guangdongensis. The sequence goes on along the minus strand of CM077161.1, from coordinate 42,518,747 downwards.
AGGAAGAACAGCAGCAGCAGCAACACTAACTTAAGAAACAGCAGGCAAGCTCACTTCATAGGGCATCTCTCCCTGCCTAGATTCCGATAAGGCTGGATCAAGGCACACTAATGAAGGGGTTGCCTGAGGGAATAAGGAGGAGAGCCTGGCAGAAAGAGCTGCCACTGACTGGAGTAATGGAGTCAAGGAGGTCTCCAATAGAAGAGATAGCCTGGGGGCTAGCAATTCATATATCCTGTCAGCTAGGGCTGGAAGATCTACTTGCTCAATAGTGACTGGAGCAGAGATAGAGGATGGAGGTGGATCTATTGGAGATGGTGGTGGCGAGCTGGTGTATTGGGGAAGAGATTGTTGAGATGTGGGTAAAGTGGTGATGGAAGACAGTGGAATTGAGATGGAGGGTGTGAAGGTGGGTTGATCAACGATCTCTTGTAGAAGTTCCTGGTAAGATGTTGATGAGGAGGGTAGCTCCGGAGGAGAGGAGGGTGAGTCAGCCATGAAGGAATCATCAATAAGATTGAAGGATGGAATTGTGGATGTTTCAATATCTGGTGGAGGGTAGGAATATAATGGATGGAATGGTTCTTTTGTGACAGTTGGAATTGGGGATGTTATTAATGTTGGAGATGGGCTGGAGATGATGATAGTGGATGGAGGTTGAATGGTGGATGGAACTGGAGAAGATGGAATTGGAGGAGGAGGAGAGGCAGCATCAGGCAAGTCATCTGTAGGGGTAAAGACTTGAGGGGAAGTGACTATTACAGTCCTGGTGCCTGAAGGTGTGCTTGAAGAGGGCCTGTTGGGCTTGGTGATCCGCCTATCCCATTTACCAAATAGGGTACAGGACAATCTCTTAGATGCATTAATGTGTATCCCAGATGATACAAGCAGAGTAGGGCATCTGTTCTGCAGAAAGAGGCCTAAAATCCTACCAAAATTCACAAAATTCTTATTAATTTTCTTTTTAATCAAATCAAAGAAAACCTCTCCCCAGTTCAAATTCTTCTTGTCCACTATGGCTCCCATTAAGCATAGCTGATACCTAGAAATGGTATCATGTGCTGAGTGCTTAGCCAACAAAACCTTCCCAACTACATCAGCCAAGAATCTATATTCCACAGACAGGTTCTTCTTCAGCAGCTTGCTAGGGTTAGCCTCAGAATGACCCATTCTTGCAAGCAAATCAGCAAATTCCTCTCCAGATAAATCAGCAGAATCTCCACCAGAACTTAGCTCAGAAACTTCTGTCAGAATAGTTGGGGTCAAGGGTACCTGGGTGCCAGAAATTGATCCAACTATTGTGTTTTGATCCTAGTTGCGGGCAGTGTAAACCCATTCCTTAATCTCATCAGCAGCAAGTTTGATCCTGGTGGTCATAATAGTAGCAAGTTTCTGCTCCTTGAACAACTCCAAAATGTCCTGGAAAACTTGATCTGTTGTGCTGAAGGACTCCATGTCAATGTCAAAGCCGGCATCAAATTTCATTGCAGCAAGAACAGCAACAGAAACGGCCGTGGTTACCTGCATAGATCAACAAACAAAACGACCAAGTGCAGAAATGTTTGGAGGGAAAGAAAGTTTTTGCAGAGAAATCGAAAGCTCAAAAGGAGAACGACGACGAAAAATGAATTTTATGTTAGGGTTCGACGCAGAAAAGGAAAGATCGTTGAACTCAGTTCGACGATCGGGGCTACTAAAGGAATCTGAAGAGTCTTCAATATCGTCGATCTCCGTTCGACGATATTGGAGAGCGTCGAGCTCTGTTCGACGATAGTTCAGAGAACAAATCGTCGAGCGCCGTTCGACGATCGCTGACCGGAAAAGATAGTTCATACTATCTGAGAAGCTCTGAACTCAGGTCGACGATTTCGGAAATCGTTGATCTCCGTTCGACGATCTGGGGGAAAATCGTCGAGCGTAGTTCAGAGACCAGAAATACATTCCAGACACTAAGAAAAATCAACATGTTTGCCTAGTCTTGGTCAATTTTTGAACTTTTAGAATCTTGGATATTATTTTAGAATTCTTCCATCTAACATTCCTAACTGATTTAGGAAGATGGTGTGTTTCTTTTCATCCAAGGGCTTGATGAAAATATCTCCCCTTTGTAAATCAGTTGGGATATATTGCAGTTCAATTTTATTCTTTTCAACATTATCCCTTAAGAAGTGATGCCTAATCTCTGTGTTTTGTCCTACTATGGAGGACTGGATTTTGAGCTATAGAAATAGCACTTGTGTTATCACAAAAGATTTTAGACTTCTCTAAGTTGTAGCCATAGTCTAGGAGTTGGTTTTGAATCCACAGGATTTGTGAACAACAACTGCCTGCAGCCATATATTCAGCTTCAGCATTTGAAGTTGACACAGAAGTATGTTTCTTACAAAACCAAGAGACAAGTCTGTCACCAAGGAACTGACAAGTTCCACTGGTTCTTTTCCTATCAATTCTGCATCTAGCATTATCAGCATCAGAAAATCCAGTTAAATCAAATGCTGAATCTTTTGGATACCAGAGACCTAGATTTGGACAACTTTTAACATACCTGAGAATGCTCTTTACTAATGTTAGGTGTGACTCTCTAGGGCTTACTTGGAACCTAGCACATATACATGTAGCAAACATTATATCTGGTCTACTGGCTGTAAGGTACAGTAAATAGCCAATCATTGCTCTATATCTTGTCTGATCAACAAGTTTCCCATTTTCATCAGCATCCAATACAACATTAGTATGCATAGGTGTTTTCATACAAGATTCTTCATACATGCCAAATTTCTTAACCAATTCATTTGCATATTTGGTTTGAGAAATAAAGATGCCTTTAGCATGTTGTTTGACTTGCAATCCTAGGAAGAAGGATAGCTCACCCATGCTACTCATTTCAAATTTAGAATGCATTAGGTTGGAAAACCTTCTGCACAATTTTGAATCAGTAAAACCAAAAATAATATCGTCTACATAAATCTGTACTAGTAGGGTATGAGACTTATGGGTTCTAATGAAAAGAGTTTGGTCTACTCTACCCCTTATAAATCCATTTTCCAAAAGGAAGCATGCTAGGGTCTCATACCATGCTCTAGGAGTTTTCTTGAGACCATATAATGTTTTGTTCAACTTAAAAACATAATCATGATAAGTTGGAGAGATAAAACCTGGAGGTTGTCTGACAGATACTTCTTCTTTGATGTCTCCATTAAGAAATGCACTTTTCACATCCATCTGATATACCTTGAATCCTTTATGTGCTGCATAAGCTAAGAAGATTCTGATGACTTCCAATCTTACAACTGGTGCAAAAGTCTGGTCATAGTCTATTCCTTCTTCTTGAGAATATCCTTGAGCAACTAGCCTTGCCTTGTTCCTTACAATTACTCCTTGATTATCCAGTTTGTTTCTGAACACCCACTTTGTTACAACAATGGAGTGATCCTTAGGCTTTGGCACTAGTTCCCACACTTTGTTCCTTTAAAATTGATGCAACTCTACTTGCATTGCAATGATCCAGTGTGGATCTTGCTCTGCATCTTGAATGGACTGAGGTTCAATTTGAGATAGTAAGCAGGTGTGCAACAGGTTTTTGTTGACTTAATTTCCGGTTTGCACACCAGCTGAGATGTCTCCAATTATTTGGGAAATTGGATGATCTCTTGATGTTACTAAATCAACAGGGGGTGTTGATTGTTCACCAACATGTGTTGTTGTTTCCTCTTGTGGTACAACAACTGGCTCTTCAAGTTGTTCTCCAATATGTTGAATACTTTCTTCATCTTCACTGATTTCCTCTTTTTGAGTAACCTGTAACTTGTTCATGTCTTCAACAAGAGAATGTTCCTGCAATGGTTCTACGGTAGAAGAGATCTTTTCCTTGAAAGACATGTTAGATTCATCAAATGATATATGAACAGATTCCGCAATTTTTAGAGATGATTTATTATAAACCCTATAAGCCTTGCTGATCATGGAGTATCCCAGAAACACTCCTTCATCAGCTTTAGCTTGAAATTTTGCTAAATATTTCTTGTCATTATTATGTATATAGCAAATACAACCAAAAATTCTAAAGTAATCAACTTTAGGTTTCTTCCCTTTGAGTAATTCATATGGAGTCTTTCCCTTTAGTTTATGTATCAAACTTCTATTCAGCACATAGTTGGAGGTGTTCACTGCCTCTGCCCAAAAGGATAGAGGAAGGTGAGCATCTGACAACAATGTAGTGGCAGATTAAATAAGGGTTCTATTTTTCCTTTCAGCTACCCCATTTTGTTGAGGAGTTCTAGGAGCTGAGAAAGTATGCCTGATCCCTTCACTCTGACAGAACTCTTACATAAGAAGAGAATCAAACTCTGTCCCATGATCACTTCTGATCAGGGCAATGTGAGTATTGAACTCAATCTGTATACATTTGAGAAACTCTGTCAAACACTTAAAGTTATCAGACTTCTTCCTCAGAAAGAACACCCACGTGAATCTAGAGAAGTCATCTACAACTACTAAAGTGTAAGATTTCCCTCCTAGGCTTTGTACTATGATGGGTCCAAAGAGATCCACGTGTAACAGATACAATATCCTAGGTGAATCACTCTTATTAAGTGACTTAAAACTATTTTTAGTTTGCTTGCCTAATTGACAAGCCCTGCAGAGTCCTTCCTTCTTGTAGGGGCCAGAAGGTAGTCCTCTAACAAGGTTATCCTTGGATAGCCTAGCAATAGTTCTAAGGTTTAAGTTTCCTAGTCTCTTATGCCATAAAATGTTTGGTCTACAAACAGAATTAAACAGACAAATATATACATCTGTTGAAAGAAAATCTACTAGATAGATATTACCTTTCCTTTTACCTGTCAACACAGTTGTGTTGTCCTTTGACTTGATCTTGCATAATGCTTTGCTGAAGGTCACCTGGTAGCCTTCATCACATAGCTGACTGATGCTTATCAAATTGTACTTCAGTCCTTCCACATAAGCTACCTTCTTAAATATTACTGATCCAATCTGTACTGCACCATATCCTTTAGTTTGTTCAAAGTTTGAATCACCAAAGATAACTTTGGGTCCAAGCTTGGCTTTAAAGAATGTGAGGTTGTCCTTGTTTCCTGTCATGTGCTTAGAGCACCCACTATCCAAGTACCATTGCTGGTTTGATGTTGGATAGGTCTTCACCTGCACATAAAGTAATTCATTTATTTTTGACCCAGTTTACCTTGGGCCTATGTTTATAACCTTTAAACTCTGATATAAAAGACATCCCAGGTTGACTCTTATAACCTTCAGGATGATATCTCCTTGTAGGTATTATCCATTCAGTATAAGGGTTAAAGATTTGGGATGAAGGACCCCTAGGATTGGATTTTGATTTGCCATTGAAGGAATTTCCAGAGCTTCTGATCTCTGTTCGACGATCGTGGAGCTGCGTTCGACGATCTTGGGTCAGATCGTCGAGCTCCGTTTGACGGTCGACTGTGGAAGAGTTCAGGAACTTGAGATCGTCGACCTGAGTTTGACGATTTTGCCTGAGATCGTCGATCAGAATTTTCCCTAGCTACCTCTACAACTCCCTTCCCTTTGTCAGAAATGAACTTGATTAGGGTTGTTAGAACTATAGGTTGGCTGGATGAAGCACCCAAGCCCAGTGTACTATTAAATCTGGAGTTCACTATGCTTGTGATGTCCATCAGCTTGATACTTCTCCCATTAAGGGATTCTTCAAGCTTCTTGGCCTCTGATAGCTCACCTTTCAGTGAAGCTATCTGCTCCCTACAGCACTCCAACTCCTGAGAGAGTTTGAGGTTTTCTAACTTTAAGGTATTATGTTTAGATAAATGATTTCTGAGAGAGATAATTTCTTTCTCAGATTTTAGCAAGTCTAAACATAATGCGTTAAACTCAGATTTAAAGTCCTCTGAATTGAAATCAAATGAACTGATTACCTGGTCTTATTCAAGTTGAGTCTCTGAATCTGACTCTGAGTCTTCTTTATCTGAATTATGTTGTGAGGCATTGATTGCCATCATGCAGAACTCCTTCTCTTCTGCATCATCTTCATCATCACTGGAGCTGGATGAGGCTTCTGACTCCTCTTCAGTCTCACTCCAGGATTCAGCAACAAATCCCTTTCTTGTGTGTTTGTTTTTGCTTGAGGAGGGCTTGCCATTGTTACTTTTATTGAAGTCCTTTTCTCTTCTTCTTTCTTTCTTGTCCCTTCTGTCCTTGTTTTTGTTCTCTTGACAGTCAGGTACAATGTGCCCTGATTTCCTGCAGCCAAAGCAAACAATTTCTTTATTGTTAGACTTATCATACCTTGGCTTATCATGCTCCTTGTATGATCTCTTTCTGAAGTCCTTTCTGGACATCTTGTAGAATCTTTTGGCCAACCGACTGAGCAGTTCATCATTGCCTGTGACTTTGTCTTCAGGCTGATCTTCAGTTGCCTTGAAGGCTATTGTCTTCTCTTTTCTTCTGGCTGGTGAGGCAGCCTTCTGTTCTTCTTCTCTATTCTTAATGAGTAGCTCATAAGATTTGAGCTTACCCAATAGAGCTTCTGTGGTGATTTCATTCAAACTTCTGGCATCCTTGATTGACCAGATTCCTGAATCCCAAGTGCTAGGGAAGCACATTAGAATTTTGTCATTAAGTTCAGTTAGTGATATCTCCTTATCCAAAGTCCTGAGTTCACTGACTATCAGACTAAGTCTATTGTACATATCTCCAACTGATTCAGCTTCTCCCTTCTTGAAATTATCATATTGAGATATGAGGTGGGATCTCCTGTCCTTTCTCTCATCAGCTGAGCCTGAGCCTATTTCAGAGAGTTTATCCCAGATTTCCTTGGCTGAATTGCATTCAGCCACCTTTTGAAAGATGTCATCAGACATGGTCTGGGCTAAGATGTTCATAGCCTTGGCATCAGCTACCTTCCATTTCTTGATATCAGCATCTGTTCCTGATGGAGGTGGAACAACATTTGTACTTGAGTTCTCTGGAGGTCTTGGACAAACTGTCAAGACAGAATTAAAAATATCCTCGTCAATAGAATTCATATATAATCTAATCCTTGCTTTCCAAAGTGCAAACTTGGATAGATTGCACACTGGAGGTCTGGTGCTAGCATAATCTTTATTTTGGGCCATGATTTGTGAAAACAAAATCTAATTATAAACTCAAAAGAAAACAGATCTAACTAGGAATCTTTGGGTTCAGGTGTTAGCTTGTGCAACCACCAAGGTGTACTATGTTTAACCAACATCCCTCTGATACCAATTGAAAGTGCAGCTAGATCTGATATACTCTAGAGGGGGGGTGAATAGAGTATATGGTGCTTGAAAACTTTCTACAACAATTGTTGTAATCTGAGTGAACAGGGAAGCAACAATTAATTCTAATCACAAAATAATCTACAAAGGAAATTAATCACAGATCCTAACTAATCACAAAACAATCACAGCCAGAAACAAAAGATAAAGACAAGCAAGCCAGAAGACACAGGGAGCTATAGTGGTTCCCCAAAACTTGTGTACATCCACTCTTCTACCACCCTAGGTAGGAATCCACTGCAGGATGAGTTGATCAGGTGTCCTGGGCACCAATGAGCTTTTGATAAGGTGCTCAAAAACCAAATCAGATTTTTTGATCAGGTGTCTTGCCACCAATGAGCTTTTGACAAGGTGCTCAAAAACCAAGCTCAAACTTTTGAAGGGTTTTTGAAAAACCCTTTACAGAGATGGGGATGAGAGATGATGGAAGTCTTCTCTTTCTCAGAGCAACTGAGAAGACTATGTGGATTTGATGTTGTCAAAGCTCCCCCTGAGTTCTTGAGATGTTCAGGAAATGAAGCTTTGCTGTAGGGTGATAGGACTTCAGAAGTTAATCTCCAGCAAATGATGATTTCAGCAACAACTGAAATGTTAGGTGTCTGGAGTCTTGAAAGATGTTGGCCTTGAACACTTGAGACAAGAGAGATCAGAAGATTTCAGAAGGTTTGATGTCCTTGGATGTGTGTTCTTGAGAGAATTCTTTGAGACAGAGAATATTTTGTTTTTGTTCTTCTTGTCTGTGTTCTGAGTGATAGAGAGATTCAAAAATCTTGTATTTTATTCTCTGGTACTGAATAGAAAATCATCCTCTGTCAAGAATAGCCGTTGTCCTGTCATTAAATGCATCCTTAATTGCAAATGTCTTATGTAGGAAAGTCTAAAGAAACATTCCTTGATAATCCCTTGAAACTTGGTCCAGAATAAATGAAAACGGCTAGAAAATCTTCTGAATTAATTGCTGAATAACTCCTGAATTTGAGTCTTGAAAAATCCTTGAACTCATCAGAAAACGTCGAATTGAGCTCTGCTATCGTCGAACTGAGCTCAGCGATATGGACTTATACAACAACAGAAATCGTCGATCTGAACTCATAGATCGTCGAACTAAGCTCAGAGATAGAGATCCAATACTGAGTCAAGATCGTCGAACTGAGCTCGAAGATCGTCGAATGGAGTTCGACGATTTGTTGAAGTTGAGCTCAGCGATCGTCGAATGGAGTTCGACGATCTGTCGAAGTTGAGCTAGACGATCGTCGATTGGAGTTCGACGAATCGTCGTGCTGAGCTCGACGATATGACTTAGTCTCAAACTGAAAATCCTTGGTCTTGAGGGAAGCTTCCAAACATAGACTTCTAACCCTTAGACGCAATTCTAATTGACCTTTTGATCTATACAGGAGGTCAAAAACAGGTTTCCTAAAGACATAGTGATCCAGACCCAAATTAGTAATAGGGTGTTCCAACAAGATGCTCGACATGCTCCTCCTCCGTCTTTGAGTAGACCAAGATGTCGTTGATAAAAACAATGACGAAGATGTCCAAATATGGTTCAAACACCTTATTCAACAGGCTCATGAAGGCCGAAGGGGCATTTGTGAGCCCAAACGACATTACCGTGAACTCATACAAACCATATCTTGAACTGAAGGCCGTTTTCTGGATGTCCCCTTCTCGAATCCTCAACTGATAGTATCCAGAGCGCAAATCCAGTTTGGAAAACCAATGTGCTCCCACTAGTTGATCGAACAACTCGTCGATCCGAGGTAGTGGATAAGTGTTACACACCGTCAACCGATTGAGTTCCCGATAATCTATACACAACCGCAGGGTTCCATCCTTCTTCTTCACGAACAGTACAGGAGCTCCCAAGGCTGATGAACTGGGGCGAATGAACCCTGACTCCACCAGTTCTTGCAATTGAACTCTAAACTCCGCGAGTTCCTTCGGGGCCATTCGGTATGGAGCCTTGGATACAGGCTTGGCACCTGGTGCTAGATTACTCTGGAAGTCAACCTCTCTATGCGGGGTCAATCCTGGCAGCTTCTCAGGGAATACCTCTGAAAATTCCCGCACTATCCATACATCCTTCACTTCCAATGCTTCTTCCTTCAACTCGAACCAGATCATGAAGACCTCGTCCCCCTTCATATGGGCTTTTACAGCCTGAACAGAAGATAATATCATACGCGGCGCGAAGCCAATACCTTGCAAGATGACGCCGGAGTCTCCATGTCTCAAATAGATTCGCTTCTCTGTGCAGTCGATCCTCGCGAAGTGACAGTCCAGCCATGCCATGCCCAAAATGATGTCGAACTCCGACATTCTCAGTACCGTGGCCGGCGTATCGAAGGCCTTCCCATCAATAAATAACTCCAACTCGCACTTGGCGGTTGCGATTATCTCCGAGCCGTCCGGAAGGTGTACTCATCGGGCTATGCCAGTAAAGTATTGTACACCCTCCACGTCTTTGATGAAGTCCTCGGACACAAAGTATTGTGAGGCACCGGTATCAACCATCGCGTATGCCGTCTTCCCGCCAATTATCACGGTGCCTAAGTACTAATAACCAAAACTTATTGCTAGGTGTCTAGTAAGTCTTAATCAATTCAAGTTAGACCATGAAAATTCGTTGATTAATTAAATCATACCTGCAATCACATCTTGGGGATTCCGTTTGTGCGCCATGTCAAGCGCGTACACCTGATCCCTAGCAGGGTCGGGGTTACCTCCTCGCGGTCCACGTCCCCGACCACATATGTGACCCCGCCCTCAAGGAGTTGCTGGCGAAAAACCGGGAGGGATGTTCCCAAATAGCTGCGGGCAGAAACGTCGGATGTGGCCCGGCTGGTTGCATTCGAAGCACACCAGCCCATGACGACCTTCAGGTTGTTGAAATTGCTGAGGCTGTGGTGGTGGAGGCAACGCAGGCGGCTGCGGAACCGGATGCTCCACCCTATAGTTTCGGTGGACACACCCTCCACCTCTTTGATATCCTCTTCCTCCTCTGAAGTCCAGCATCCTTCTATTGCTTGGGCCGGCTTCCATCACGTCCTCCGCAGTCCTCTTACTACATCCCAACTGGTTTGCCTCCAATCTTTTCTCCATATCAATGATCTCCGCCAAGCTACCATCCGCTATAAACAAAAGGGACTCCCTTAGGGGATCTCGCAGCCCTTTATAGAAGCGCTTGGCATAACCTCTGTCATCCAACTCGTAAGAATCCACAAATCTTGCGAGATGCTGGAATTCCCGTTGTTATTCCGTAACCGACTTTGATCCCTACTTTAGTAGAAGGAACCTCTGCTCAAGTTCATCTCGGGCCAATGTAGGGATAAAGTGATCTAAGAAAACACCCAAGAATTCACTCCAACTTATATCTGTGTAGACCCGGACTTGGAAGGTAGAGACCATGAGGGACTTCCACCACCTCTTAGCATGTAAGTCCAAGACGGACACTGCCAATGTCACTGCCATATTTGTCGGGAAACGGATACCAGCCAAGAACTCCTGAACCGTGTCTAGCCATTCCTCGGTAGTATGGTTGACTCCATCCCAAGGTAGGCGGGAGGGGAGAGAGCCCGGAAGGTGCTCAGCCAGTTGGAGCTCGGGGCCTGTTGTTGCACCGGGGGATGCTGTGCCCTAAAAGCATCGAGGATGGCGGTGAGCGTCTGCCCCAACTCAGATTGTTGGAACTGAGTGGGTATGGAAGGGGTAGGAGAGCCCCCCATCGGCTCAACATGAACTGGAATCTACACATAGAACACAAACTCATGGTCAAGTTGGCTAATCTTTAAGGTCAAAGTTGGACAAACTTAGTCTGAATTACATATGGGCACACCACTGCTTCCGCTAAGTAAGTTTGTCCCCAAACTGACTAATCGAATGGGGGTGGCCCATTGTTGAATGACTTCTTTAGTTGAGGATCGTGGCAAACTGATACCATTTGTAAGACCCCCCCTCCCAGATCCCAAAACACGGCACGAAGGGGGTCTTATGCCCGGAACAACCGCCTTATGGTAGCATTAGCACACGGGCTAACCTGTACCACAAGATGCCTATACCACCGGCTATAACCAGTATCAATATAAACATGCCAACCCAACCAAAATATAATCAAGAAGAAGTCAAATCCACACTAAGTAGTAATGTCCAAATAGTACATCAAAATATAGAAGCTAAAACATGATTCTACAAATCAGAGTATAACTATAGAAATTGCCCAAAAAGGGGCTACATCAAAACCTCTCAACACTCACATCAGTGACCGACGGTAACGACGACACCATCACTTCAGGCCCTGTCGTCCTAGCCTGGCTGTCCTGCTGCGTAGTTTGCAGCTGCTCTACCTGCGGTGTGACCTCCTTAAAGGAAGACATAGCAACCATTAGTCGAAATCACTAAGTGGCTTCACATCCGCTCCCCCGGCGACTCCTCGACACTGGGCGGAGAGAAGGAACAGGGATAATATATATATGCAAGAGTAAAGAAGCACAAGTAGGTGGCAATAGTGTATGAGTAATAGTATCATAATCTAGCAGTTATATAAGAGTTATAGCAAAATAACAAGTAAGGTATCAGTAGCAGGAAAGTATCTTAACTTATAAGGATTCCCATACAAGCTTATAAGTTAAGGATCAGGTTACAAAAGGTAACTCATCGTATAGGAGTGCACATACAAACTTATACGATGAGGATATTGTTGTGCAATGTTATGAAATTGTTGGGTATTGTATCCACAATTACCTGGATTTGAGGAAGCCACCTGTCAAGCTAAGATGAATTCACAATGTATTTGATAAAATATTTCAAGTTGTGCTTGCAATTATTCCACGCTAAGTGCACACCAATGTCAGGGTGTAGTAAGTCAATATACACGGGTCTCCACGACGTAATCCCTCATTGAGCAGATCAGTGTGTTGGCCTACGTGTACTCTCTCTATTGGAGTGCACTTACTTTCAAGTACAGGGCTGTGTTTATGCAAGAGCAGACAAGGAGCAAGGATGAGTCAAAGAGCAGCTCAGATGCGTAAGACGAAAAATCATCTAAGTAAGAATCGACGAGAATCACTAGTGATTCTCGCCGGCTAAATCAGAGTGCAATCAAGTCATATTCGACGAGAATCACTTTGTGATTCTCGACGAATCGTCGAAAATCATTTTGTGATTCTCGCCGAATCGTCGAGAATCACCCTTGATTCTCGACGATTCGACGAGAATCACAGGTGATTCTCGCCGATTTTTACTTGGGCAATTTTCGGGAAAAAGCTGGACCGGATTCTGCCGCTGGCACTATTTTGAACCGGATTTAGGGTTTCTTCTGGTGGGACCCACAACGGTCATATTGAAGTTGTCTACAGTATAAATACAGGCGCATTTTTGAACAGTACATACGACGGAAAAGATATACGAAGCCGAGCCGCGACGTGACCTAGATCGCGATTTCCGTCGCCGCCGCCGTCGCCGGTCGAGAGAGTTGATCGCCGGTCTTGATCGAGGTTTCTTGCAGATCTCCGGTCGACAGAATCTTAGCGAAGCTTAGAGTCTCACGTGTCTAACCGGAGATCTCTTGTCTCTTGATTTGTTGATCGGGAAAACCTTCCCCGTCTGAATCGATCGAGACGACTGATCCTAGTGTGACCGTTGGTAGACCTAGCTTGCTTCGCTACGAAGTTTGGATCTCCAAAGTACAGCAGCCGCACATCGTTGTCGCCGCCGATCCCGTGAACCTAGCCGCCGCCCATCATGTCGCCGCCGGTTCCGGGGAGATTCTCTCCAAGAGAGATCTAGGGTTGTGGACTCTTCGTGGACTTCAAAAACACGTCGTCAACGAAGAGGGACACCTTAGTCTCCAAACGTAGTTTGTATCTCTTGTACATTCTAGTTTTACTTTTGTTGTAAAGGAACGTTGGTTCCTAGTTGTAAGGGTTGGGTGCAACCCGTGTTGTGGGAGTGTTGACTCCTACGTGTGGAAGGGTTCCTTCCTATAGTGCAAGGATTGGATTTCAATCCTGTTGGTGAAGAGAACGAGTCGTCCCGTGTTGGGAGATAGGTCGAAGGGGGAAAGTGGATGTACCCAAATCGGGGAACCACTATAAATAGCTTGTGTACTCTGGTTGCTGTGTTGTTTTATTTTCTTGTGCAGGTACAATTTTAAATTCCGCAAAAACGCTGCACGTCATCTATCCCCCCCCCATAGGTGAAGATAGTTGACACTAGGTGGACTTTCAAGTGGTATCAAAGCCAGGTTGCTCATCAAAAAGGTTTACACCTTGAGTAGAATCCTGCCACCAGTGTCAGAAGCATGGAGCTGGATCATGAGATTTCTCCACTAAGACTTCCCACATGCACAAAGGAGTATTATCCAGTATGGAAGATGAGAGTGTCATATCACTTGGATGCTATCGATCCTCGAGCATCTTTCATCCTGGAAGAGGGTCCTTTTATTCCTATGAAGACCTCCGGCTCTGGAAAGTATATCCAAGTGCCCAAATGTATTGCGGAGATGTCGGAGACGGAACTTTTCTTATTTAATCTGGACAAGAGGATTCGTCAGATTATCATGGATATCTGGTCTGGACCTTCTTGCTCTAGATTGGAAAAATATGAGACGGCCAAATCTATGTGGGTGATGATCTCAGAGCTGATGGGGGGATCAGAGAAAGCTGGAATCTGCTGTCAACTAGAGGATGAAGCCTATGTGGGGGTCCTCGCCTCTGAAGATGAAGGCAAGGATCAATCGGACAGCATCAGAGCTCCAGTGTCCGTGTCAGAGACTGAAGAGGCCAGTGAGGAAAGCAGCTCTGATGAGGATGACACAACGGTCACTGGCTCTAATGACAATAACACTGAAGAGCAGGTAACTTTTTCATCCTGCCCCGTCTCTCTTGAAGTTTATGAAGACAGGAACTGTGTCCCTTCAGAAAATTCTGATTCCCTGAAGAGAGCCCTTCAGAAAAGCAACCTGCTTGTTGAAGAACAAGCTCAGGAGATTGCACGGCTGAAGATCTTGTTGGTTCTCCAATTGGCGTCCAACAAGGTCAAGGACTCTAAAATCTCTGATCTAGAGAGTAGTCTAGAGATTGAGAAAAGGATAATATCAAACTTTTCCAAGGTTGATGCTATGAAGAGAAAGGTAGAAAATGGGTGGATCTCCCGAATTATCAATTCGTGGAGAAATGGGGAAACAGTATTCCGACCCCCCACTCCAAGCAGGAAGGCTACTCATCATGCCTTCAGGTATGATAGCAGGAATAATCGTGATCACTGCAAGGGTGATCTGTCCTCATGTGGAGAGACCCATAGTGCAAGGGCCGTCATGGCCACCCATGAGAGAATACCTAAGGCTCATTCTGAGCCCTTTGTATTCTCGGCCACTGCCCATACTCGGCATGAATCGGCTGGTATCAGCTCTCAGAACTCTTCTCTCCACCCAAGGACACAGGAAAGGGGGGTTAGAAGTCATGCTGTAAGTTCTCATGGGGCCTCAGGAAGGGGGCTATCTGAAAGGAAGGCACCACCTCCCAGGCCTCGTGACGCTCGCTGCATACATTCATTCCACCCTTCTACGTGTCACGGTGGAAGAGGCAGTTCTGGGAGCAGATCCAGATTTATCCGGTTTGGACCTAGGCTCATGACTACCTCAGTCACTAGATCAGGTCAGAAACGGAGATACAACATTCACGAGTGTTGGTGCTGTGGCAAGGTGGGACACTTTGCCATAGACTGTTGGCACAACCCCTTTGTGTCAAGGGCAAGGGCCTATCCACATCTCCAGGGCAGAGGTAGTCTTCCTGTCAGGATTTCTGAAGGAAGGCAGTCTAGTGTTTATGCTAACAGGAACCTAGGACCCAATATGTATTGGGTTCCTAAGGTAAAGTAACTCTCTTTTGCAGGGTAGTCTAGGTTCCCGTAAATATAATGGGAACTAGACAGTAGATGTTTCAAGACTGAATTGGAACATGCATCTGGAATAACAGCAGTGATATCTATATGGGCATACTCACATCGAGCACCTGGTATGTTTTAGTCAGAGAGGCTAAATGCTAACTCTCATAATCCCAGGTATTTTTCATCAGCTCCAATACTTGAGTCATTTTCTATCGACATTTACATATACACATATATCTTTATATACATATATATACATATATGTGTGCACATCTAAGGATAGGTTAACACGGTGAATATAAACCTTAGATATATCATTAAAGAGTTATCGGTAATTCCACTAGTAGATTCGAGAACTAACATCTACAGGCGTAAATTAGTTCACTGAAAACTAACGAAGATACGTCTTTGGAAATCTCGACAACGAAGATACGTCATTGGAAATCTTGCCATCAAGAAATGTATGGAAAAGCCCGGTTCAACCCTAAATAGATTGGCTTTAAGAAGTATTTATATATTTAGAAGATTTTTAAATTGACTTGACATCGGAAGACTTCGAAAATCCGGCATGTATCTTAACCCGTAGATTCCTGTTAAAGAATTCCTTCAATTTCGACTTAGACAAACGGAAACCCTTTAAAATCCCTTTTTAAACCCGTCGAAATCTTGCCTGTCTCCCGCCGACCCTTCATATTCCGCAGGAAATCCTTTTTAAAATCGCCGATCGCCTCTTTCGTAGACAACAGCAGGAATCAACAACAGCAGGACTCTCGCCGAATCGTGAAGACTTCCGTCGACATCCCGCAGGAAGCTCACCGAAGGTCTCTCGCAGGACGTTGTCGACGAAGGACCCGTGATTCTTCCACTTCCGTCGACATCCCGCAAGATTTTTCACGAAGGACTCTCACCGACTCTTCCCGATTTGTCGATTTCGCTGATCTCGCTGATTGCCTTCCGTGGATCTCTCCTCTCTCTCGTCCAGGGATTTCTCCACAGTTTCAATCACTCACAGTCGGGTGCACCTCCCGTGTGTTCGTCATCTTTATCAAACTAACTCACCGTCTACGCTGTTAGGTAACCACATCCTCATCCTTACAAGAACTTTATTACTAGTGTCGCTTCCCTTTTGACTTTTGATTAAGCGTAGAGTAGGGATTCACTCCCTAGGTTTGCGATGGCTCCAAGGACAACCGCTGGACTGATCACTGGATGCGAGCTGGTTCGAACAGGGTTCTCTCATGCCCTTGATGAATTCAGAAACATCATCCTTATGCTTGAAGAGGCTGGACTCTCATTCGTACTGGAGCACCCCTGTAAAATCCTGGACAAGGAAGTGCTGGAGTTCTTTGCAACCGCAAAACTCCGGAATGACGACTCTCTCATCAAGAGAAAGGTTGCGGGGGCAACGATCAAGATGTCTGCAAACAAGCTAACCCAATACTTGCAGCTTACTAGTTCGGAGCACGAGCATTATCTTGAGGAAGAAGACAAAACCAGGATTCTATTATTCTGTGGACTCGGTCGAGGAACTCGGTCGATAAAGCGTAAGGATATGAATAAAGAAGGGAAACTTCTGTCAGACATCATTGGGAAGGTACTCATATGCAAACCGGGTTCTCATGACCACATCTCTGCGGATATGTTCAAGATCCTGGTGGCAATTGTCTGCAGAAAAGGATTCAACTGGGGGGCATTGCTTTTTGAGAAGATAAAGGACACCCTCAGATCTCCTAGCTTTGGCCGAATCATCAGTGTGTATCTCAATCAATTGAACGGAGATAAGTATGACATGAGTAAAGGTGTTCCTCTACATTACTTGAAGAAAATGGACTCGAGTGTTTTTGACAGATGGGAGAGGCGCATTGGGCAGGCTGCCGTGGTAGAACAACAGGAAGTATCTCCAGCCGAGGACGGAACTGTGGCTGATTCCTTAGTTATCCCCAGTGAAATTCCTGATGCTTTGACTGTAGGAATTGAGGGGGAGCCTCTACCCACTGATGCTAATATCGTACCTGACATCTCCTAAATAGCCAGAGATGCAGTGGCCGATATACAAGAAGAAAGTGATGCTGTAGAGGAGACTGCTGACAAAGGGTTGGAAGATGATGCTGATGCGAATGATCTCATGGATGATGAAGGTGAGGAAGAAGGCAATGAGGGACAGGAAGCATTGGAGACTCAGGATATCACTGAAGTTCCATCTGACAAGCACGCTCCTGAGATCGTCCCTGAGATCATTGGTGCAACAGTGGAGGGGGAGTCCGAGAAATCTACAGAGGCCGCAAGCATTCCCCCCTTACAGACTGTGCTCGTGTCCAGCTCTACAGGTGCATCAGCTGAAGCGCAAGGCCAAGGAGTGCCTCAGGCTCATCCACTACGAGATGATCAAGCCAATCACACCGTGAATGTCATTCAGGGTATAGTGGATGAGCTTAAAGCATCTTTTGAGAAAGCTCAAAATAAACTATTGAAAAGAATTAAGAAATCGGAGAATCTCATGCTCAAGAACATAGTGGAGATCAATCACAAACTGGACGTGATGGAAAAGAAGTTTGAAGATAAATATACAGCGGCCGGCCAAGCTGTCACTCTTCTTATGGACGGATTAAAAAGGAACACTGATACTCTCACAATCGTAAATCAGAATGCTCATGTCGTAGCAAATAACATTCAAAAGTTTGATGGCAATATGGTAACTCTCAACACAAATCAACAAGCCTTGGTCACTGAATTCTCCAGGACTACAAAGCATATTAATGAGTCACTGCATTCTTATGCAAACTCCATTGCAGTCGAAGCCAAAAAGGGGGAGAAAGAATATATAGCTAAGATGGCTGATCTTCGGGAAGTCATGATCAACAACTTTGAGCAGTCAAACAAATATGTTTATGACAGTTGCTGGTGGATGCTCCAACAAGCGTTAGGCGTTAATTTCCCTGAAAATCCCGAGGGCGCTCCTGCTCCTGAAGATAATACTGTAGCTGATGAGGGAGCCAGTGTTGAAGAAGTTCCTGTAAGTGAAGCTGATGTTCATAGGGCTGTTAGGGCCTCCTCCAAGGCAAAACTGATGGCAATGTTTGATCAAGGAGCCCTAGCAAAAGCCAGGGACAAGAGGAAATCGCAAGAAGGGACGTCTAAGGAAACACAATCTGAAAAGAGAATCAGACTGAAGGAGGAGGAAGTAAGAAATGAAAAGTGGAGTCCGGTTTCAAAGAGTATCATCTTGGACACATTCTGGCTACAAGAAAAAGGGGAAATAAATCGAAATGATGTATACAGCCAGCATGAGTGGGAGCTGCACAAGACCTATGAATCCAAATGTAACATCTTCTTCAGGACCAACACTACGGCAGATAAAGCTCCTCCACCCAGATACTATCCAAAGCCTAAGGAGTATGTTGAAAGGCAAAGGAAGAAGTTTTTGGCTTAGAAACTCAAGGATGACTTAGCCAAAGAAAAATAGTCAGAAATTTATAGCTTGTCATTCTCTCATAAGAACAATTAACGTGTATTATTATTATATGAACAATCTTGAAATTATATATATATATATATGAATTTATGAGTGACTCAAGTTTTAGTCTGTTTGTCTATACTCTCTTGTGCTGCATCTCTAAATTCTGTATGTTGTATATATTATCTGGTTGGTGGTATTCATCTTAGCTAGTAGGATTTTGGCTTCGTCAAATAGGGGGAGATTGTTGGGTATTGTATCCACAATTACCTGGATTTGAGGAAGCCACCTGTCAAGCTAAGATGAATTCACAATGTATTTGATAAAATATTTCAAGTTGTGCTTGCAGTTATTCCACGCTAAGTGCACACCAATGTCAGGGTGCAGTAGGTCAATATACACGGGTCTGCACGACGTAATCCCTCATTGAGCAGATCAGTGTGTTGGCCTACGTGTCCTCTCTCTATTGGAGTGCACTTACTTTCAAGTACATGGCTGTGTTTATGCAAGAGCAGACAAGGAGCAAGGATGAGTCAAAGAGCAGCTCAGAGGCGTAAGACGAAAAATCATCTAAGTAAGAATCGACGAGAATCACCAAGTGATTCTCGCCGAATCGTCGAGAATCACTGGCTGATTCTCGCCGGCTAAATCAGAGTGCAATCAAGTCATATTCGACGAGAATCACTTTGTGATTCTCGCCGAATCGTCGAGAATCACCCTTGATTCTCGACGATTCGACGAGAATCACAGGTGATTCTCGCCGATTTTTACTTGGGCAATTTTCGGGAAAAAGCTGGACCGGATTCTGCCGCTGGCACTATTTTGAACCGGATTTAGGGTTTCTTCTGGTGGGACCCACAACGGTCATATTGAAGTTGTCTACAGTATAAATACAGGCGTATTTTTGAACAGTACATACGACGGAAAAGATATACAAAGCCGAGCCGCGACGTGACCTCGATCGCGATTTCCGCCGCCGCCGCCGTCGCCGCTCGAGAGAGTTGATCGCCGGTCTTGATCGAGGTTTCTTCCAAATCTCCGGTCGACAGAAGCTTAGCCAAGCTTAGAGTCTCACGTGTCTAACCGGAGATCTCCTGTCTCTTGATTTATTGATCGGGAAAACCTTCCCCGTCCGAATCGATCGAGACGACTGATCCTAGTGTGACCGTTGGTAGACCTAGCTTACTTCGTTTCGAAGTTTGGATATCCAAAGTACTGCAGCCGCACATCATTGTCGCCGCCGATCCCGTGAACCTAGCCGCCGCCCATCTTGCCGCCGCCGGTTCCGGGGAGATTCTCTCCAAGAGAGATCTAGGGTTGTGGACTCTTCGTGGACTTCAAAAACACGTCGTCAACGAAGAGGGACACCTTAGTCTCCAAACGTAGTTTGTATCTCTTGTACATTCTAGTTTTACTTTTGTTGTAAAGGAACGTTGGTTCCTAGTTGTAAGGGTTGGGTGCAACCCGTGTTGTGGGAGTGTTGACTCCTACGTGTGGAAGGGTTCCTTCCTATAGTATAAGGATTGGATTTCAATCCTGTTGGTGAAGAGACCGAGTCGTCCCGTGTTGGGAGATAGGTCGAAGGGGGAAAGTGGATGTACCCAAATCGGGGAACCACTATAAATAGCTTGTGTACTCTGGTTGCTGTGTTGTTTTATTTTCTTGTGCAGGTACAATTTTAAATTCCGCAAAAACGCTGCACGTCACCTATTCCCCCCCCCCCCATAGGTGAAGATAGTTGACACTAGGTGGACTTTCAGAAATGCTATGTATGCTATGCAATGACTCACCCATGCTCTCACACATACAACTGCCATGCCGACACAGACTGTAGTTCCCACTTTTCGAGCAGGTAGCTAACCTCTCAGGCATCAGCCGCCGTGGCCAGGCGGTGACAGTAGAACGGGCACTTCTACTACTAGGCGGGTATCCACACTACTTCACCTAGGCCTCCGTACGCCTCAACGCTAAGAATACAACATCGGAGCCCATGCGTACTATGGCCCAGCGTGGTCTTGGGTAGATGTGCACCAAGAACACAACCCAAACTGGCCTTGGGTGAACTGAAAGGGGCCTCGGAAGTAAGCACGAGGACACAGACCAACCGTTCACATGGCACAGAAGGGGCCCCGGGATGTGAACACCGAGGACACAGCCCAACCGCCCAAAGTCTAACTGTCAACTCCCGTTGGTGTGATGATCGGCGAGCCCGTAGAACTACCACACTATCCTTAACCCAGGATTATGACACCACGCGTCGACTCACACCGCATGCAAATTGCTCATCGCCATAAGATGGAAGGGGCCTTGGAAGTAAGCATGAGGACACAGCCCAACCATCCATCCATACCTTATCTCAACACAAACCAAACAAGTGACGATCAACACCGCACTTACATCCTCTCACAATAATACCCGTAGGGAGACGACGCTCTAAGTATTGGACTACTAAACTCATTACATTAATCAAACATACTCATGGCCATAATTTATTCTTCTACATGACTTTCCAAATGATGACAACATAATATAAACATGATGCACATATAAAGATACATCAATCTTTCTAAAGGATAACAACATATTATAAACATGATGCGCATAAATAACCATCTATCAATTTCTATCAAGTCAATTCATTTAAGTAAGCTTGCTTCACAATTGCATTATATGAAATCTGATTAATAAACTTCATCAATCATGCAACTAAAATGATTAATCATAAAAGAGTTCATCCAAGCCAAGAAACTTGCAATATTAATTCCACCGAATCCAAATCCATATTATATAAGCCCAGAATTTAGGTGCAGAGTAAATCTGGGCAGCAACTTCGACTGGAGATTCCCGAAGCTACAGGAATCCGGTGAAGATGTGTAATCCCTCGATGGAAAGGTCTTTCCATGGGCTACAACTTTTGTATTCATACCTCAACCCAGATTTGAAGGTATCCTATTAGAAACCAGCCTTGAGGTCTGCTGCGTACAGAACACAATTTCTGCATGCAGGATTTATTGAACACCATCTTCGTTCAGACTTTCTAGTGGCTACCTACGTCGCCTGAAGTCATGCAGCCAATCGTTGGAAAGGTATTTCCAAGGGATTCAACTTTCTTGTTTAGTCGAAAGCCCAGATTTGGACGTATCATTCATGAAAATGGCCTAAAATATCACTGCGCGCAGAATACAGATTCAGCACGCATCTTGAGGCGGAACGAACGACATCGGTTCATCTTCCTCCTCAAGTCGATCCTCACAAATCTCCTCCAGAAATTTCCTCCACCCTTATTTACCCTTGTGAGGCCTTTACTCTTCATTAAACCATCCCCCATCTCCACATAGAATATCAGAGAGGTTGAAGACACCACTAACCAAGGGCACAAGCCCTAGATCGGCCTCATCCTAGAGAAAACATCTTCTCAAAAGTCAAGACTCTACCGAGTCGACATCTCGGCTATATATCTACAGATCTAGCACCAAGGGAGAGGGTAGGAAACTCACCTCATTTCCGCCGTTTCCACTATTTCCGGCCATGGATCGTGTAACTCTTCTTGGCGGCATCTTCTCCCTCACGACGACGGCGGATCGTATCCTCTACAACTAGATCCAGCAACTTCCTTCTCTCAACATGAGTTTCTCTCAGAAAACAGGGATTAAGTCAGCATGAAAACGGCTAGGGTTTTCTCTTCCCCTTATATATGAAAAGTGACACGGGTAGGGACACGCCTGTGTCCTTACCCGTATCCTGCTTGGGCGAAACGACAACGACAGTTTCCGTGTCGGTTCAATACTTGACACGGGTAGGGACACGCCCGTGTCCCGACCCGTCTCCACATGACACGGCCGTGTTCCCTGGCCGGGTCCTTCTTTGGATACATTTCGACGAACCAACTCGACACAACGACACACGGGTAGGGACACACCCTTGTCGCTACCTGTGTCATACAATTGGTCGATCTCGACACGTAGTTTGTCGATCTCGACACGTAGTTCGTCGATCTCGACACACTCTATCGAGTGTAACTCGACATACGGGTAGGGACACGCCTGTGTCACTACCCGTGTCATATGATGTCGACACACCTCGTCAGTCTCGAAACGCCCTGTCGAGTGTAACTCAACACACACGGGTAGGGACACTCCCGTTTCGCTACCCGTGTCATACGATGTCGACACACCTCGTCGATTCCAACATGCCTCGTCGAGTTCAACTCGACGCACACGCACACGGGTAGGGACATGCCCGTGTATCTACCCGTGTCACTTCACAAGAGTACTGACACGCCTGTATCACTACCCGAGTCCTTCTCTGGACATACTCGAGTCATCGACTCGAGAGTTGGCCACTCCCACACGGATAGGAACACACCCGTGTCACTACCCGTGTCCTATGCTTGACTGATTTCTCCTCCTTTTCACATGTGCTGCCATGTTGTCAGCACTCCCCATGAACCCTAGTCAGCTCTCCTGACTCAAAAACACGCACGAGGGGCCTAGTCAGATTCGGGACGTTACATAGGCGCTTCAACGTGTGCTGCAATCTCATCCGATCGCTGGGGATCAGACTGCCCAGCACTACTCCTCACCACCTATCAATGTACAAAACACCATTAATCATTCATATCATAACAGTACTTATACATTGACTACACACTCACGCACTTCACGTGCATGAAATACATTCCTAGTGGACATTCGTGAGTTCAATTATGTTCTCTCCTCTTAAACAATCTCAACCTGTCTCTGATACCACTTTGTAACGCCCCCACTCATCACATGGCATATAACGGTTGGTCCGGCCGGGGCTCCACGCCATATGTCACATACAAGCGGTGGAATTACTTGTGGAAATCAAAATTTACTCGCACCCTAACTCAATCCATTCTAGCGTAACATTTTACGTTAACATGAACTCAACTCAGAGAATGTCCACTACTATATAAACTCCACATTTATATATCAAAACCAGGAATGTACACAACCCACACACACTGGCCTGAAGGCCTTACAAGTTTCTCTTTTCACAAATACATTTTCGTACATGGGCACGCAGGCCGGCCACACATGAAATCCAACCACGTTTCTTCGCACGGCCTTCAAGGGCCTTTAGAAGCAATCCTCCATTCCGCTCATTTCAATTCAAGCAGCCGCACCTGCAATTAGCCATCCAATCCAAACAGGAAATAAAGTAACGGTCGGCATTAGCTGACCACTTATAACGACCATACCCCTTACCCGGGGCAGTGATTCCTTCCCTGTATGCATTGCCATATCATAATCTCTTTAGCAATCTAGCAACCACAACCATATCAATCTCACAACCACAATCATATCAATCTAGCAACCACAACCATATCACAAATGTTGGTATCCACCCAACGCTTCATGCACTCAGGGCACCGGAAACATTACCAACCAAACCAGATCGACCCACACGTTGTGGTGCAGCAGGTCGGGTGCTCGCTCCCCGAACACTGCCACCCATCGATCTCTCAACCTAATCTTGATCGACCCACACTTTATAGTGCAGCAGGCTGGATGCTCGCTCCCCGGACACTGCCACCCATCGATCTATCAACCTAATCTAGATTGACCCATACTTTGTAGTGCAGCAGGCCAGGTGCTCTCTTCCCAGACACTGCCGCCCATCGATCCCTGCTCTATCTATATCAACCCACCTTTGTGGTGTAGCAGGTCGGGTGCTCGCTTCCCGAGCATGCTACCAATGATCTCTCACTATAACCAGGAGCTTAACCAAAGCCTCCATACAGCCATAACGAATATTCATTCATCCATACACAACCATGCAAGCAAAGCATAAACCTTTCACAACATCAAATCCATGGAGTCTTCTCCGGTTTACCCATGATCATCACCAATCCAGGCTACCCATCCAGATGGGCTTCACACAGCATGCCTATATCGTACTCACACTTCCGGCTCTAGATGCAGATTCAACCAAGGAATCACTTCCGCGATCCACCTCTTGGTGGAGGATTCCACGCACATGCATAAAGAAAGGACTTCGATGTCCAAGAAGGAGATCGTTACCCTTGAAGATCGCTTCGGAGCCCTGAATCCGCCGGATGGAAATCATCATCTCAGTGTTTCCTCCATGAACCCGAACTTGGATCTTCAATCCGCACTCCGCAGCTCCTCCGGCAATGAATATTCTCCTTCCTCCTTTCCTTCCATTGCCCTCTCTCTCTTTCTCTCTCTCTTGGAATGAGAAGAAGAAGAAGATGAAAATGAGGAGATAATCCTCATTTCTCGGCCATATAATAGCAAGGAGAATTCTGAGCCATCAGATCCCATAGGAAGAAAAGGAACAGCCAGAAAATTCCCTGAAAATAGCTCCCTCGGGTCTGACATGCCCTGTGACACGCCCGTGTCACAGGCCGTGTCCCCTAAGCGATGTACGAACCGCCTTATAAATACTTATCCATGCCAAGATGACACGCCCATGTCACTCCCGTGTCAGCCTAGTCATGCCCGTAACACGGGGCGTGTAACCCACTCAAGACCTACTCGAGAGGACTTACTCGAGAGAAAACCAACTACTCGAGTACCCAGAAAGGAAACACCCATGTCCAACAGGGATGGTATGCCTGTGTCACCACCGCTTACTCGAGTACTTTTCTACCTACTCGAGTACATTTCGACCTACACGGTAGCTACTCGAGTATGAGCGGGACATGCCCTGTGACACGCCCGTGTCACAGGCCGTGTACCCTCTACCCGACGATCGTCGAGCGCAGTTCGTCGACCTAGAGAGAGTCGTCGACCAGGGGAGAACACGCCATGGGTCACGCCACCGACACGCCCGTGTCACAGGGCGTGTACCTCCCGAAGAATTTGTCGACCGAACTTCGTCGACCGGCATTCGTCCAATGAAATTCGTCGAACGCAATTCGTCGAACGCAATTCGTCGAACGTGCGCTCGACCACTCAACCCAAGCAGGACACGCCCGTGTCCCAGGCCGTGTCACCCAATATTTTCCCATTTCTCGAATTTGGGCTGTTACAGGTTGACCTCTATGGGTCCTTGGTGACCCATTGACCCCACCTTAGGTTTAGTAGGGCATGGGTGGTGTCCACCTGGCTACGGGTTGGCCAATTGACCCTAAGTAGGATAGTTTGACCCATTTAGGTTTAGAGTTGACCTTGGTCAACTTAACCACTTTGCCTACCTTCCATGGGTCCTTAGAGACCCATTGACCCACTTTAGGTTTAGAAAGACCCCGGGTAAGGTCAGTTGGGCTTTTACTAGGGCACACTGCCTTTATTTAGGGCACCTTGCACAGTTAGGCCTAGAGTGGTTCTAGGTCAACTTGGCCACCCTAAGTCGACTCCAATGGACCCTTAGGGTTCAGATGAACCTTACAATGGATTGGTGAGGCCATGGTGGGGTATTGAAATCTTGGTGAAGCCCCATGATCATCTTAAACTAGTGTTCATAAATCTACTATTTACAGCCATAGTGGTCTCACCTACATCCCTAGGTTTACTTGGCCTTCTTGGGCTTCCTAAGGTTTTGTCATGACCTAGTCATGACAAAACCACTCCTAGGGTTCTAATTGTATGAGGGATGTTACAAATCCCAATATATAACAAAAAAATTTCGTCCTCGAAATTCTACTTAGGACTACAGGGTTTCAAATATGAAAGGAAAATTATAACATCCCGAGAGGTTGTGAGTAATACCTGACTGAAAAGCTCCGGGTACCTTTCTTGCATCAAGTCCTGAGGCTCCCATGTGTACTCCTCTCGCCCCTGATTCCTCCATAGGACCTTGACCAAAGGAACCTTCTTGCGGTGCAAGACTCATATTCCCCTGTCGTCAATCCGGACCGGTTCCAAGTGAACTGATCGATCAGAGGCTACTGGCCCATCCATGGCCGTAATATGCTGCTCTGGGCGTAGTAGAGCCCTCCTGAGATAGGATACATGGAACACGTCGTGCAGGCTTGCCAGCTCTGGTGGCAGCTCCAGCCTGTATACCAAGGGACCGATCCGCTCCCGAGTCCTATAAGGCTCCATATATCTTGGGCTGAGCTTCTTCTTCCGGCCGCGTACCCGTGAAACCCCATGCATAAATCGGATCTTCAAGAACACCCGGTCCCCCACCCGGAACTCCACCTGACGATGCCCGATGTCGTAATACTTAGCGTGCCAACTCTGTGCCTCTAGAATCCTGTCCCGTATCAATCTCACCTGAGCCTCGATGTCCTCGACAAACTCCAAACCCAAAGCCTTCGGATCCTCGTCCTGTATCCATGACAGCGGAGTCCTACACCTCCGACCGTACAGGGCCTCATAAGGAGCCATCCTTATGCTGGACTGGTAGATATTATTATATGAGAACTCAATCAGTGGCAACAGCTTCTCCCAAGGCACGTCGCGATCCAATATGTAGAGTCGCAGTATATCTTCCAAGGTCCGATTAGTGTGTTCTGTCTGCCCATCAGTCTGGGGATGAAACAATGTACTGAATATTAGCCGAGTGCCCAAGTAAGTCTGTACTGATCTCCACTCCCTGGACGTAAATCGTCCATCCCGATCCGATACAATCGTCCTGGGTATGCCATGATAACGGATGAACTGCTGCACGAATTTCTGAAGTAGCACACCAACCGAGTCATCCTTCCTGATCAGGATAAACCTGGCTACCTTTGTCAGCCGGTCGATGATCACCCAGATGGAATCGTTCCCCATCCGCGATCGGGGAAGCCTAAGTATGAACTCCATCGTGATATCATAAAACTTCCACTCCGGTACTGGAAATGGCTGCAACAATCCTGCGGGGTTCCTGCACTTTTCCTTCACCAGCTGGCATGCCTCGAAGTAGGTCACAAAGTAGGTGATATCCTTCTTCATGCCTGGCCAGTACATGGTCTTCTTCAGGTCCGCAGTCATCTTCGTAACACCCGGGTATACTGAATACCAAATGCAATGAGCCTCCGTCATGATATCCTCTCGGACCTGGCGTCCCTCTGGTATGTAAATCCATCCTCTGAAACATACTAGACCATCCCTCAGCGAGTAATCTCCAGCTGTGCCTGCTTCTAAGGCCCGGAATATCGGCTCTAGCTGGGCATCCTACCTCTGCCCATCTCTGACTCGGTCTCGAATGTGATCTAGGGCAATCAACGATGCTAGGTACTCCCTGTACAGCTCAGGGTGATCCTCGGACACAAAGTATATCTGAATATTCTCTAACATCTATAACAACTCCAAGGACATCAATTGCGTTCCTGCTCCAGGGTCTATGGCCTTCCGGCTCAGCGCATCGGCCACCACATTTGCCTTCCCTAGGAGATAGTGCATCTCGTACTGATAATCTACTAGAAAATCCACCCATCGTTTCTGCCTAATGTTCAGCTCTTTATATGTGTCCACATACCTCAAGTTCTTATGACCAGAGTAAATGTCGCAGTGGACACCATACAGATAGTGTCACCAGACTTTCAGAGCAAATATGACCGCCCACATTTCTAAGTCATGAACTGGGTAGTTCTGCTCATGCTTCTTCAGTTGCCGAGAAGCATATGCTATCACATGACCATTCTGCATCAGCACCGTACCCATGCCCTTGTAGGAAGCGTCGGTGTAGACCTGGAATCCTTCTTTCCCCAAAGGGAGGGCAAGTATAGGAGCCGAGGTGAGTGACTCCTTCAGCTCCTGAAAGGCCACCTCGCACTGCGGCGTCGAGACAAATGGCACATCTTTCCCTGTCATGGATGTAAGTGGAAGGGCAATACGAGAAAATCCCTCCACGAACTTCCGGTAGTAACCAGCAAGTCTTAGGAAACTCCGCACATCTGAGGCCGACTTCAGATGCGGCCAATCCCGAACTGCCTGAATCTTCGCCGGGTCCATTGCCAACCTAGCACCACTGATGATATGGCCTAGAAAATAGACCTCCCTCAACCAGAACTGGCATTTGCTGAACTTCGCGTAGAGCTGGTGCTCTCGTAGTCTCTCTAAGGTCAGCATCAGATGTCGTGTGTGCTCCTACTCTGTCCTCGAGTAGATGAGTATGTCGTCCATAAATACAATGACGAACACATCCAGATATACCTCGAACACCCGATTTATGAGGCTCATGAACGGTGTATTCGTGAGCCCGAAGGGCACCATAGTGAACTCGAACAACCCATATCTGCTACTGAAGAGAGTCTTCGGTATGTCCTCCTCCTCGATCCGCAGCTGATAGTAGCCCGACCTCAAATAAAATTTTGAAAATAAATGCGCGCCCTCCAGCTGGTCAAATAGCTCATCTATCCTTGGCAGTGGATAGGTATTCCAGACTGTCAGTCAGTTCAGCGCCCGGTAGTAGATGCACAATCTTAGTGTCCCGTCCTTCTTCTTGACGAATAACACCGGGGCTCCACATGGTGAAGAGCTTGGCCGGACAAAACCGTCTTCCACCAATTCCTAGAGCTGGCTCCAAAACTCTGTCAGCTCCTTAGGGGCCATTTGGAAACGGGCTCTAGATGCCGCCTTAGCCCCCAACACCAGCTGTATCCGAAAATCCTGCTCCCGGAGCGTGGGTAGCCCTGGTAGCTTCTCTGGAAATACGTCGGCAAAATCTCGCACCACCGGATTATCCAAGATGGAACCCTTAGCCTTGGTCATCTCATACAACACTTCATAGACTTCCTCCCACTGCAAGTGGGCCTTGACGGCCTGCACGGATGACAACAAGAGAGGGGGAATAGATCTAATACCTTTGATGACACTGAAGGAATACCCATGCCTCACAGTAATCCTCTTGGACATGCAGTCAATCTGAGTATGGTTCCAGCGCAACTATGTCATTCCCAGGATCAAATCAAAGAATGGCATCTTCATGATCATCGCTGGTGCTTCAAATATCTTTCCGCCGATCTCTGCCTCCATGTTGCAGTGGGCTGTGGTGAATAACTCCGATCCGTCAGGTAGCCCTTCCACGAAGGCTTTCGACACGAACCAGTGTGAAGCCACCATATCAAATAGTGTCTAGGCGGGCTTGCCTCTAATGAAGACTATGCCTGGGGTTTTAACGTAAAGTCTTAGAAATCTAATTGTGGTTTTCTTTCCTAGTCTATAAGTTCTATATCCATAACTTTAATTATCTAAGAAAGAGAAGACTTAAAATTAACTGGCGTACCTGTGATCACTTGCTCCGGATTCTATTATTGAGTAAGATCCAATGCATATACTTGCTCCCTCTCTTTCCTGTGGTTTCTGCCATGGTATCCACGACCTAGGCCATTTCCTCGTCCTCCAAAATACTGAGCTGGCAGGGCAGCCGGTGGTGCTGGTGGTGGTGCCCCCCTCATGGGGCAGTTCCTCCAGATATGCCCAACCTGGTGACAGTTGAAGCACTCTGGCGGGGGATATGCCATACACCCGGGTCTTTGCACCTCCCGCATTTGTGTTGGCTTAGGGGCCACCACTACTGGTTCCCTCTGCTCCTATCTCACCTCCCGATGAGGCTGATCTTCTTCTCTTCTCCCATCTGTGATGTGGCCCCGCCGCTGATCATTCCTGACTCCCCGGCCCTGATCCTCGGTTGGCCGTTTCCGGCCTCGGGTAGAATGCCAATCTGCCTCGATCAATTTCACCATCTCCAATATCCGAGGAATAGGCCCGTCGGACACGAACAATAGAGCCTCCCTCAGATCCTCTCGCAGGTGTAACACCCCCTATCCGTCGCATAGCATATAGCAGTAGGTCCGGCCGGGGCCCGACGCCATATACCACAGACAGACCGGGTGGTTACACAATGGAAACCATCCAACCAATCCAACATCCTACACAGAGTCATTAATAAAGAACCCAACACTAGCATGAATGTCCACTAGAAAGCAAACAAGAATGAAGTACAAATACACTAGTACTGGTCTTATGGCCCTACAATTGTTTTCCTCAAATTACATGTTTTCCAAAACTCGGCACGCAGGCCGGCCATACATGAATAAAAGAAAACACACAAAAATTAGGCCTTCTAGGGTCAGCTCAGCAACTTGGGATTTAACCCGCTATTTTCCACTCGGCTCCGCAGCACCTGTAAGCAACAATCCACCGTACGGTGGCAAACAAAAGCAACGGTCAACAATGCTGACCAAATTATAACGATCCCTCCCCCGAACTCGGGGCGGCGATGCACCTTCCCTGCACTTTATTAGCATAACCAAGAAGTAATGTAACAACACTACATCACGGGCGCAGGCACGCACGACCACACGCCCCGTGCTCTCAGGGCACATTCTTGGTGATCACGGTCAAATTCCGCCGACTCACCACCGCCCCCAGGAATGCAATATCTCGTGAGCAACTGGTCTTTCTGGCCACTGCATAAGACCCTCCATCTATGCCAACGGTAAGTGTCAAGTAACTTTAGGTCTCTTTAACCGAATGACATAGATCGGGTATGGTTCCACCTGACCCGTTGCTCACACCGCAACGTCAATTAAGTCATCTGTGCGGGTCAAGCTTCCCTGAGTCCCGTATCTCCCATACAATCACATAACCCAGTTATGTTCAGGTTGGCTCCCAGGCCACCATGTTGGCAGAACCACACATCTGCCCAATTTTCCGGGTGCACCTTGGAGTTATTCCCCAAGGCTCCCTGTTGCAGTCTACCACGTAGAAAACCTGAAAAACAAAAATTCGCACGGAGTCTTCTCCGGCCATTTATGCAATGCAACATCACCGATCCAGACCAACTTTTCCGGGTAGGCTTCATACATCATGCCTATATCTGTTCTCGATTACGGACTCTACATGTACACAACGGGGACTATTCATGTCTACCCGAAGGAACGCCTCAAACTCACTGCGAACTCGCGAGAGCGGACTTCCCTATGCAAAAGAAGTAGAGATTCACATGCTCAAGTAGACAATCGTTACCCTAGCATTATTCCTTGGCGCCATGGAAATGTAAGCGGATGAAAAGCACCGCACTCTCCTTGCCTCCGTAGATCCGAAGTAGGTTCGCGATTTGGAGCTCTAATAAATTGTAAATATACCTACTTTAATGTACATTAAATATGTCATTCTACTTTATTTTTGTTATTTTTGTTTATTTTTCTTTATAAAAATGTTTCTTTTTCGCAAATTATATTCTAACTTACTTTGTTTTGATTTTCTGAAAAATTTCAGGAAAAGTCAACTTTCCGCATGGGTCATGCCCGTGTTCCTTGGGTCACGCCCGTGACCATGGCATGACACGTCAAAATCCAGTGAAATCAACGATTTTTGAAGAGAAAAGCTTTACAGGCCTGGCGTCACGCCCGTGTCACCCGATACGGGGCATGACCCAAGCCCGTGTCCATACCGCTCGACGATCGTCGAACCCATATTCCCGATCGACGATTTTTCAGCTCGACGATCGTCGAAAAATCTAACACGTCCAGCATCACGCCCGTGACCAAGGGTGTGACTCCTCCACGTGGCTGACAAAGACCCGCACTCGACGATAATTCCCGCTCGACGATAATTCCCGCTCGATGATCGTCGAACCCATTTTCACGCTCGACGATTTTGCCGCTCGACGACTTTCCGCTTGACGATCGTCGAACCCCCGACACGCCCAGTGGCACGCCCGTGACCTGGGGCGTGACTTCTCTACCTGGCTCGACAAACTGCCGTCGGCGACTTTCGACACAGACGGCGCCCATTTTCAACCTCCCCGACATGCCCACAGTCAAGCCCGTGACATGGGTCGTGACCTCTGCGTTTTCAGCCGCAATGTCACATCGCCGTCAGATCACCGAATTCTGCTGTTGAATAGTGCTGACACGTCCCCACGACACGCCCGTGTCAGAGGGCGTGTACTTGTAACGTTTTGCCTATAAAAGGGCAGCTGCTGTATGAGTTAAGGGTTCCAAATTTTTGAACCGTTTTGATGCTAAGGGCTGCTGTTTGGAGGTAGTTTTGGGGCTATGTAAGGATCTTTCCCCCTCCTTTTCAAGTTTGTTTAGGCATTGTAGTCAACTTTTTTGTTAATAAAATCTTTTCTTTTCATCCTTATAATGCTTTGAAAAAATCTCTGAAGGCCTCCTTTTCATCAATCCTAAGTACTTTTGTTTTCATTTTCATAATGCGTGTGTGTGTTTATGAGCTTAAAAATTGCAAAATTTATACTTTCAAATGAAAAACCTTTTGATTTATTTTCATTTTTATCAACATTTCTAGCCGTTATTATGGCCATTTCTTGTAATACTCTTTAGAATCGGTTTGACTTAGGGTTTTACTTTCATTTTCGGTTTTACACATTTTTAACCCGTTTTACAAAGCTTTAAAACTAGATTATGCGTTACTTTAATTTTTTCAACAACTCTCATTTTTTTAATTATATAAAAATAATTTTGCTCGAACAATTTTTATTTCCACTTTTTATTCATTTCTGTCAAAATCTAACGGTAAAAATGCAAACGTTTCAATTTTTCGGGCACTTGTTTTGTTCACTTTAATTTCAAAACTTTTTGCTCAAACAATTTTTATTTTGCCTTTTTATGCATTTCTACTACATTCCAGCTGTAGAAATGCAGTCATTTTAATTGTTCAATAACTTTGTTTTTCTTATTTTACGCCCGAGTGCGTGAGTGTATGAGATAATCTTTATCATCTTATTTAATTTATGCAAGTGTGTGTGTGTGTGTGTTTATTTATGTCGAGTGTGTGAGTAGTTACATTCAAGTAGAGTGTGTGTGTTATTTTTATTTACCGCCTACTCACTTGAGTTAAATGGTTGGATTATATTCAAGCAAGTGTGTGTATTTTTATTTTTCCGCCTACTCACTTGAGTTAAATGACTGGATTGTATTTTCAGTCGTACTCATTTGAGTAGGACTTGTAATTTTTAGCTTTTATGTTACCGCCTACACATTTGAGTTAAATGACTGGTATTGACTTTCCGCCTACTCGCTAGGAGTTAAATGACCGGACATTATTTTGATGTAAATATTTGAGAAAGCCTTGTAATCAACATTTATTTCCGCCTACTCGTTAAGAGTTAAATGACGTGCTTTAATTTTTCACCTACTCATTTTAATGGGATCTGTGTGTGTGTATTTCATTATGAGTGTGTGTTTTAATTTCAGTAGAGTGCGTGCATGTGTTGCATTTATTTTCTTCTACTCGTTTGAGTAGGACTCGCTTTCATTTCAGTCCTACTCATTCGGGTAGGACTTGCAATTTTCAGCTTTTATTTCTCGCCGCCACTCGTTTGAGTGGGACCTGGAAATTTCAATTATGCAATTTTCTCTTATGTGTAACTTAGTTTTATTTCTGTCTCTTGTTATATGTTTGAATGAGTGAGGGTGTGTTTATTTGTAATAACTTTTCTAATGTAAGGGTATTTTACTTTTCTTCTTATTTTCTTTATAACCTTTCAGCGAATAGTTTAGGACGCTCGCTTAACCAAACATATAAGCTATCCTCATTCCGATGAGTGACTAATTGCTTTTAGCCCTCGTTATCGAAGAGCTTTGGGATTAAAAATGTTTTAAATACTAAAGGTCTCATGATTCTATTTAATTAAAAAACTTAAGGTTTACCCCGGGTTAACGACGCGTAGAACCACATATCGATGTGTGGGCTCTATTTCTGTTATCCATACGCTAGCTAGCCGAGAGGCCGTGCGTATGGACATATCACCCCTGGGTAAATAGAGTTCTGCACTAACCCTCGAGAGAGGAGGCGCTATAACTGTTGGGTATATTGGAAAATGTGTACCAGATTTGGAGAAGTCTCACCCTACTCAATGATATACATCAAGGTGTATTTGATGTGCTTTGAGTTTATATGTGCAGGTTAAGTAATTGCAGGAAATGCAAAAAATTTCTAAGTCCATGTGTCGACACCTAGAGAAGCAGTATCGACACTTATGAAGGCTTGTGTCGACACCTAGAGAAGCTGTGTCGACACTTGGAGTATTTGTGTCAACACCAGGAAAGGCAGAGTCAACACCAGAAGAATTGTGTCGACACATACAGGCAGTGTCGACACACTATGAAGAATTGTCAACATAAATTGTGTCGACACTTAGAGGCAGTGTCGACACCCAGAGAAGCTTAGTCGACATCAAATGTGTCGACACCAGGAGGCTGTGTCGACACTCAGCAAGCTTCAACTAAGTAAAATTAAAAGAAGTACTTGTGTCGACATAAATGAGATGTGTCGACACTCAGCAAGTTTCAACACAAGCAGGCATGTGTCGACACACAGCAGAATTCAACTAAGTGTTAAAGAAGAAGTACTTGTGTCGACACAGAATCAGTGTGGACACATTCAACAGAAGGCTTGTGTCGACACACAGAATCAGTGTCGACACATTCTGAAGAAGCAGTGTCGAGAAGATGTTACAACAACACAAGGAGTTGGGTTGACACCACCAAGGCTAGTGTCGACACTTAGTCCACTTGTGTCGACACTTGGTGTACTTGTGTCGACACATAATGAAGAACAGTGTCGACACTTTCAGACAGAGACAGTATTTTCAAGAAGTGACTGGATGACTTGACAGCTACCATTTCAGCCGGTCTACTGCAATTGTCAGAGATGTTAGAAGTTCGTTAGAAACTGGATCTGCCGGTTACCTTGGAGGAAGACTATATAAAGGCCTTTCTCCTTCAACAGAAAGTATTTTAATAGGATCAATCAATAATCAATCAATCAGAAGATTAAAATTTAAGAAGATCAAGTCAGATCCAGATAAAACTGTAAATCAGTATTTTGAAGAAATTTCAGATTAACTTGGAGAGAGAGAACTCCAGTATCTGAAATCAAGAAAGAGACTTGTTAATCAAATCTCTTAAGAAGCATGTTCTGAACCAGACTGCAAAATAGGATCCAGATTTAATTCTCCATCCTAAGAAGGAAGTTGCCAGCGGTCTACTTCAAGAAGATCAATTTTATTGAGTTCAGACTCAAGAAGCCTTGACGAAAGCAAAGACAAAATTGATCTCAGGAATCAGTGCTATCAAGAACTGATCAAGAAGGTTGCCCTCTTTATTCTCTCAAACTGAGTGGTGATCTAAAAAATTTTTATTATCTTTTTGTAGGATCCTAAGGGATCTGAGTTGTAAGCCTAAATTTATAAAGGCTGAGGTAGGGCTTTTGAGCCTGAGTGTAGGAGAATCAATTCTCTGAGTGTAGGCCTTGTTGAAGGCTGAGGTAGGGCTGTTTAGCCTGAGTCTAGGTCTTGTTGAAGACTGAGTGGTAGGGCTTTGTATCTGAGTTGTAGGAGTGGGGACACTCTGAGTTGTAGGAACCTGTTTGGGGTTCTGAGCTGTAAGATCTGAGGATCTGAGGAGAAGTGCAGAAGTTAGGCCGAATCTAGTAAACTACTAGATAGGTGAATGGGGAAAGTGGATGTAACCAGACCTTGGGGAACCACTATAAACACTGTGTGCACTTTGTGAATGTTTGTTTCTGTGGTTGATGTGTTGTGATAGCTGTAGAATTTGCATTTGCTGCTTAAAGTACAAAACAGTTTGTCTGCCTTTAAAGTAAGAAGAAAAAGTACACCTATTCACCCCCCCTCTAGGTGGTTAGGCACTATTTATTTCAAGTGGTATCAGAGCCAGGTTACTCAAAAAGGGACTTAACAGTCTGAGTAAGATCATGTAGGCAGATTCAGAACAAACAAGAATTAAGAAAATAGGTTCAAGTGAGAATCACAAAGAGCCGGGGTCCATGAAATTGCCAATATGTAGAAAAGAGATATTTGTCATATGGAAAGAGAGGCTTAGACTCTTTATGGAAGCTTCTGACCCAAGGATTTATATTACAGTTAAAGAAGGCCCATATGTGCCAATGAAGATATCCATTCTGGATGCAAATCAGAAAACTCCCAAGGAATTCTCTGAAATGTCTAAAGATGAAATCATTCTGGCCACTGTGGACAAGAGAGCCCAGAATATAATTGTTAGTGCCATTGATGATGCAACATTTCAGAACTTAATTCATTGTAAAACCTCTAAAGAAATGTGGGACACATTAATAGTCTATATGGAGGGCTCAGAGGAAGTAAGACAAGATAGGAAGTCAATGTTAAATCAGGAATATGAAAGCTTCAAACAAGGAAAGTCTGATAGCATTACAGAATGTTACAAGAAGTTCTATAGGATTGTTAATGAGTTGATGTCCTATGGAAGAGACTTCAGTAATTATGAGCTGAATGACAAGTTCTTAAGATCCCTGACTAAGGACTGTGACACCAAGACTTGTGCCATTAGGGAAGTGGCCAAACTAGCTGATATACCTCCTCCAACTTTGTTTGGAAAACTGCTATCTTATGAGATGCAGTTAATGACTAGAAAGGAGGAAGAGAAGAATAATAGAGTGGAGCATAAGGAAACGTCTGCGGCCTTCAAGACTGAAGCGACTAAGAAGTATAGAAGCAAGTCTCCATCTCTACCTCAAATAATTGCTGAGGCTATCACAGATAATTCAGATAGTAAGAATTCAGATAGCAGTGAAAGTGATGAAGACTTTGCTGCTTTTACTAGGCATTTTCAAAAATTTCTGAAGAAGAAGCAGTGGAGGTCTAAGCCTTCCACTTCTCAGCCAAAAGATGACTACTATCAGAAAAGAAAGTCATCAAGGAATGACAGAAGCAGGTCCAAGGAAAGCAAAGCTACATCCTCAAAAATTGTGTGTTATTGCTGCAATAGACAGGGACATGTAGTGGCTGACTGTCCTGAAAAGAGGAAGGAGTCATCTGACATAAAGAAGACTCAGGTTAAGAGCAAAAAGGAAAAGTCCTTTGTTGCTAAGAAAGACAAGAGTCTGACAGATCAGTCATCTTCAGAAACAGAATCAGAAGCTGAAGCCTACATTGGATTATTTACTGAAGAGGAAGAGGATGAGTTCATGCAGCTATTGAACTCAATTTATGAGCATGAGGACCATTAGTGTAAGGTAGTGATGGCTTTATCTGAAGGAGACAAGAACTAGGATCAGCCTGGACCAAGTAAGGTACAAAGTTGTTCTTCTAGTTCAATTTATAGTACTGAGTCAGAATCAGATACATTTGCATCAAGTGATGTGGGTGGGTCTGAATCTGAAGGAGATATTCATCAGTTAATTGATGAATATAGGGACTTGTTGTAGGCCTTGAAGAAAAACAAAACCTTGGCCAAAACTCAGGCAAAGGAGATTGCTAGTCTTAAATTGGCTGCTGCTGATTCAGACAAGTTGTTAGATCAGAAACTGAATGAGATAGCCAGACTGAAAAACATTAATGTTATTTAGATGGATATTATTACATTTAAGAATGATCAAATTAGAAATCTGGAGGTTAGAATTCAGAAAGAAAAAGAGATAGTAGCAAGTTTTTCTAAACCTAAATCTGTTTTACCCTTGATAGATGAGTTTGTACCTCAAAAGGGTAAGGCTGGATTAGGATTTAAGAAAACTTCCTGGACTGCTAGGTCCAAATCTAAAGGAAAAACACCAGCACAAAACATAAAGCCTGCTGTAGATACTTCAGCCAGGGTAGTACCTAAATAAAGGTACAACAGGTTTGAGTGTTGGTGTTGTGGTAAGATAAGCCACTTTGCCTTAGATTATTGGCACAATTCTAGTGTCAAAGAGAGTAGCAACTGCCTGCTAGAAGTGCTACAGGTAGTTTTGTTAAAGGTCAGACTAACCTGCACCAAAGACCCAAGAGTTATTTGGGTTCTAAGGTTAAGTAATCTATTTTTGCAGGTGAGTCCAAGTGGCCATGCCCCTATATGGTACTTGGACAGTGGATGTTCCAGGCACATGATTGGAACTAGGGGGTTGCTGAAGGACTACACACCTATCAAGGATGGCCCTAAAGTAACCTTTGGTGGTTCAGAAAAAGGAATCATCAAGAGTTTTGGTAACATTTCTAGTAATCAGATTACAATTACTCAAGTGGCTTATGTAAAGGCTTTGAAACACAACCTCATTAGTATAAGTCAGCTGAGTGATTTAGGATATGACATCTCATTTGTCAAGAATGGTTGTCATATCAAAAGGTCAAGTGATCAAAAGATCATTTTGACAGGTTATAGAAAAAGGAATGTTTACTGTCTAGACTTTGTATGTGAGAACAATGTTTCTCCTATTTGTCTTGTAGCTGATGAGAGAGTCTCTCATTGTGTCAAATGGCACAAGAGGCAAGCCCATCTAAATTACAAGACTATTGTCCAACTCTTTAGCAAAGAGTTAGTGAGGAATGGTCCTCAAGCTAAGTGTATAAAGGATGGTATATGCTTAGCTTGTCAAAAAGGCAAGCAGACCAAATCCACCTTTCATAGCCTTGAAAACAAGGATTCAGTGAGGTGTCTATACCTCTTACATATGGATCTTTTTGGTCTTATGCCAGTTCATAGTCTATGTAGGAAGGTCTACACATTTGTGGTAGTAGATGACTATTCAAGATATTCCTGGGTGTTCTTCCTAAGACAAAAATTTGAAACCCCAAGTATCTTATATAGTTTTGTTAAACAAATTCAGAATGAGTTAGATAGTATAGTGGTCAAAATCAGAAGTGACCATGACACTGAATTTCAGTCTGAAAGTATGACAAAACTGTGTGAAGAATTTGGGATTTTTCAGGAATTTTCCTCACCAAGAACACCTCAGCAAAATGGTATTGCTGAAAGGAAGAATAGAACATTGATAGATGCTGGTAGAACCCTATTGAGTGACACTTCTCTCCCAGAATATTTCAGTGCTGAGGCAGTAAACACTGCATGTCATGTAATCAATAGGGCTACTATCACCAAGTGCGACAAAAAGATTCCCTATGAGATTGTGAAGGGCAGAAAACCAAATTTATCCTATTTCAAGATCTTTGGTTGTAAGTGCTATATACTTAACAATGGCAAGTCTTATCTAACCAAGTTTGCTGCCAAATCTCAAGAGGGGATCTTTGTTGGGTACAGCAATAACAGTAAGGCTTATAAGGTCTACAACTTGATTACTCAAGTTATAGAAGAGTCTGTACATGTAGTCTTTGATGAAACAAGACTCATTAACTGTGAATTGCCAAGTAGTGTTTGCAGCTCTACAGGTATAACTGATAGGATGAACAAGCTTACCATTACAGAAGGTTCTACTGCAACTCGGCAAGTGGAAGATGGTGGTTGCTGTCCAGGGGGAGTACAAGACTCTCTAGATGTAGAAGAAGACCAAGAGGTGTAGCTAATTGAAGAGGCTGGAGGTGTACAACCTGAAGATAGACTACCTTCAGCAAATAGACACTTAAAGGATCATCCAGTCAATCAAATAATTGGTGATCCCAGACAAAGAGTGCAAACAAGAAGCAGGAATCTGAGTACAGTTCTTTACTCCAGCTTCCTATCCCAAGTGGAACCAAAGAAGTTTGAAGAAGCAGTTCTATACCCTCATTGGATTGTTGTCATGCAAGAGGAGCTAAATCAGTTCAAAAGTTGCAAGGTCTGGGAGCTAGTTCCCAAACCCAAGGACCACAACATTATTAGAACAAAGTGGATCTTTAGGAACAAATTGGATGAGAATGGAATCATTATAAAGAATAAAGCTAGGCTGGTTGCAAAAGGATA
Organism: Platanthera guangdongensis; assembly: GCA_039583875.1. Taxonomy (NCBI): domain Eukaryota; kingdom Viridiplantae; phylum Streptophyta; class Magnoliopsida; order Asparagales; family Orchidaceae; genus Platanthera; species Platanthera guangdongensis. The sequence continues at coordinate 42,478,549 of CM077161.1, read as the reverse complement.
TAGGCAGGAAGAAGGTATTGATTTTGATCAAACCTTTACTCTAGTAGCAAGACTGGAAGCAATAAGGATGTTTCTTGCCTATGCAACATATCAAGGGTTCAAGGTATATCAAATGGATGTAAAGTCAGCTTTCCTGAATGGAAATCTAATGGAAGAAGTCTATGTAGACCAGCCATCAGGTTTTGTTGATTCTCTCAAACCTGATTATGTATATAGACTTAGGAACGCTTTGTATGGGTTAAAACAAGCCCCAAGGGCCTGGTATGAAACCATGTATAGTTTCCTCATTGAGAACAAATTCTCAAGGGGGAAAATAGACAAGACTCTATTCCTTAGGGAATCTAAAGGCAAGATTATCTTAGTCTAAATATATGTAGATGACATAATATTTGGGTCTACTGAAAGTAATCTTTGCAGAAAGTTTGCAAAACTTATGCAAGGAAATTTTGAAATGAGCAGTATGGGGGAACTTAAGTTCTTCTTGGGTCTCCTAGTAAGACAGACTGAAGATGGCTTGTCAATATGACAGTCTAAGTTCACCCTAGAGTTGATAAAGAAGTATGGTATGGAATCATCCACTATCATGAAAACTCCTATGGGGTCTAGCTTGTCTCTAAGCAAAGATGATGCAGGGAAACCTGTAGATGAAACTTGGTATAGAGGGATAGTTGGCTCCCTAATATATTTGACTGCTAGTAGACCAGATATCATGTATGCTACATGTGTCTGTGCTAGGTACCAAGCATGTCCTAAAGAATCTCATCTAACTGCAGTCAAAAGGATTTTGAGATATATTAATGGCACACCTTATTTAGGCCTTTGGTACCCTAGGAATGGAGATTTTGTACTGACAGGTTATTCAGATGCAGATTTTGCAGGCTGCAAGGAAGATAGGAAGAGTTCTACAGGAACCTGTCAATTTCTAGGTGGAAGACTGATGTCTTGGAGCAGTAAGAAGCAGACCAGTATGCCCATCTCCACAGCTGAGTCAGAATATGTTGCTGCAGGAAGCTGCTGTGCATAAATTTTTGTGGATACAAACTCAGCTAGTAGACTATGGTATTCAGGTAAGTAGAACACCTTTGTTTTGTGATTCTACAAGTGCCATTTCTATTGCAAATAATCATGTCTCACATAGTAGGACTAAACACATAGAAATTAAATACCATTTTCTTAGAGAACATGTAGAAAAAGAAGACATTTCACTAGAATATGTTAACACAGATAATCAGATTGTTGATATGTTTACTAAACCCCTAGATGAAACCAAATTCAATAATTTTAAAATTGAATTATGAAAGTTAAACTTGGAATAGGTTCATAAAATTGGCTAAGTAAAATTGTGTCGACACATGAAGTTGTCTGTGTCGACACATAGTAGTGGTGTCAACATTTCAGAGAAATGATGTCGACACATCTAGAAAGTCTGTGTCGACACTTCAGAGAATTAGTGTCTACACATCTAGAGTAGGTGTCGACACATCCAGGGTGGTGTCGACACTTAGGACTAACATAGAATTCGTCGAGTGAAGTATCGACTAATCGTCGAGCGCAGATGTTTAAGTGTCGACATATATATTCTGTCGACTATATTTGTGTCGACACATAGTTGTCGAGACATTAGAAGTAAGTGTCGACACGTTTCAACAGTGTCGACACATTTAGAGTATTTTGCCGCGCATTTTCACCTTCGATTTTAGAAAGGTATAAATAGGTCTTCACCATTGTTTGTCGACACTCTCACCATAGTTTCGAGACCAAACTTGTGTGTCGACATCTCTATTCTCTAAATTCAAACTTTTTCCAAACCCTAATGGCGCCCAAGCTAGAAGAGAACATCAATGAAGGTTATGAGCTAGTGCGACATGCCTTTGACGACGGAGAACTAGAAATTCAAGGTGTTGTAACCCTAGTTGCAGAGACTGGATTAGAGTATCTAGTTTCAGAGCCAATCAAGATTTGGAAGAAGAAGATCCTCGAATTCTTTAGTGCAGCTACCCTTGATGAAACTGGTCTTAAGATTAAATCTAAAGTCCATGGAGTTAAGGTGAAAGTCACTCAGAAAAGTCTAAGAAACGTTCTACATCTATCTAGAACTAAAGAAGAGCAAGATGTAGCTGCATCAAGTATAAGGGAGGCATTGCAATGGTGTGGATTAGATTCAAACATGAAGATTGGGTTAGTCTTTAACAGGAAAGGCATGAACATGCAAGGAAAATTTTTATCTGAAGTGGTAGGAAAGGTAATTCTGAGCAAGCCAGGTGGGCATGATAGAATATCAGCTCACATGTTCAGTTTAAAGACGAGGATTATTTTCAAACTCAAAACTGATTAGTCAGCAGTGATGTTTGACAAGATTAAGGAAACTCTGAAGAAGCCCAATCTGGGTAGGATTATGAGTTTGTTCTGGGCTAGAAGTATTCCAGAAGTCATGAACCAAACTGCTGGTTCTAAGATAAACCACATGAGGAAAATGGACATCAGAATAATCTCAAGATGAGATAGGGTGTTAACTAAAGAAATGCCTACACCAGAGAAGGAAACACCTCAGAAGAAGGAGAAGAAAGTCATAGTGGCTCCTGAATCATCCAGTAGCTCAGAGGAGCAAGTAGTTTTTAGTTCTGATGATGGAGAGGCTGGAAATGCTGGACAGTCACCAGCAAGAAATGAAGATGCACAGAGGCAGGGGGAGAAACCATCTGCTAGCCCTATTCACCTAGATCCACTCCAAGGGGAGCCTCAACATGTGAAAGAGTCAACTCACTTGGATAGTGAACTGGCTACTCAAACTATCCTAGAGGTAATATGAAAGTGCAGCTAGATCTGATATACTCTAGAGGGGGGGGAGTGAATAGAGTATATGGTGATTTTAAAATCTATTACAACTGCTGTTGTATTTTAGGTGTGTGTGTGTGAGTGTGTGCAACAAATGCAATAAACTAGAAAACAACAATGGACTAATCACAACACAATCACAGAGCAAGGCTAGAAAACAAAAAGAAACGAAAGCAACCAGACGACAAAAGAATTTTATAGTGGTTCCCCAAATCTGGGTAGTCCACTCTTCTACCACCCTGGTAGGAATCCACTGCAGGAAGGGGTTGATCATGTGTCCTGGCACCAATGGGGTTTTCATCAGGTTCCTAAAAAAACCAAACCCTCAAGTCTTTTGGAGGGAGACTTGCAACCAGAATAATTTTGAAGGGAATTAAAACCCTGTACAGAGGTGGAGTGAGAGGGTGATGAGGTCTTCTCTTTCTCAAGTCAAATGAGAAGACTTGTGGAATGTTGTTTAGCAGCTATGCTCCCCCTGAGATGTAGAATGGCTCAGGAAGAATACTGGAGCACTGCTTCAGGGTGATAGGTCTTCAAAGACCTAGAATTCCAGGTCCAGAGAAATTCTTCAGGAACTTCTTGCAACTGATATGAATGTATTGTTTTGAAGTTCTCCTGAGTAAGAGCAGATGAAGAAGACTCTTGATATTGATGTAATGTTCTTCTTCTTCTTCTAGATCAATTTCTCTCTGGGCCAAGAATGAGTCCTTTTTCTTGTGTTGTCTGAATCACTATCTAAGCTATTCTTGTTGATGTCTGATGATCTGTACTTGTTATCTTACTTCTGGTTTTTATATATCTCTGTCTGTCATGGAGAGCATTCGAATTTTTGAATGTCGAGCAGTAATGACAGATGGCCTGGAAAGGAAGCAGCAATTAATTATTTCCCCAATTGTTTCCAAGGGAAAATGGCATGTAATAACCTAGAATTAACTGCGCATCCTAACGGTAGTATACTGTGAAGAACTGCCATTAATTATCCAGGAATCAGCGCCATGAGATGAAACGGGAATGAAAGAAGACCTAGTCTGGAATCGTCGACCGAAGAACAGAATTCGTCGAGCTGAGTCTTGAATTCATCGAGCTAAGCTGAGTTCGTCGAGCTGAGCTGAGTTCGTCGAGCTGATAGTCTTCATTCGTTGAATAGACAATTTTTAATATCAGACAAACATTATTCGTTGAGCAGAGAACCAAATTCGTCGAGCTGAGAATAAACTTCGTCGACCTGAGAAAAGTTCTGGACTTGAACGAAATACTCTGTATCTGCTAAAAAGCTGTGTCGACACAAATTGGTGTCGACAGATTGATCTTGGTGTCGACAAAACTCCTCTGGTGTCGACAGATTGATCTTGGTGTCGACACAACTCCTCTGGTGTCGACAGATTGGTCTTGGTGTCGACACAACTCCTTTGTTGTCGACAGATTGATCTTGGTGTCGACACAACTCCTTTGGTGTCGACAGATTGATCTTGGTGTCGACACAACTCCTTTGGTGTCGACAGATTGATCTTGGTGTCGACACAACTCCTTTGGTGTCGACAGATTGATCTTGGTGTCGACACAAGCCCTAAGTGTCGACACAGATTCTCTGAGCACAAAATTCGTCGACCTGAGAAGCTATGAACTTGAGGTCCAAGTTACTCAAGCTCAGAATATAATTCGTCGACCGAAGCATGGAGCTGGGCTTAGAGAAATTTGAAGAAGTCCTGAGAATGCTTGAAATAGAACCTGGTGTTCGTCGAGCAAAGAACGAACCTCGTCGAGCTCAGCACTGCGAATTGTCTCAAGATCATCGAGCGCACAACTTCCTTCGTCGAGCTGAGTTTAACGAACGTCGAACTCATTTCACTTAGTCTGAAAAACTGATAGATCTGGAGTTCCTGATGGTCTTGAAGAAGACTGGCCATCTGAAGTTGAGATAGAGGACAGTCCTAGACTCTAAGACACAAACTTGACCCAGACTATACATGATGGGTCACATCCTAAGTCAGTGAACCTAGCCCAAATCAACTAGGGATCCAACAATCTCCCCCTATTTGGGTGAGGTCACTAACAGAAACTCCAAGCAAATAACAAACAAAAAAACAAAGCAAAATTAAAAGATATATCTGGCAGAGAATTTACAACACATGCAACAGATATATATATATACAACTGGCTTTGTTTAAATGCAAAATATAGAATGCAACAGAAGCAGAAATGAAAAGAAAACACAAAATTACTTCTCTGATTTCTTATGTTTTGGCTTGACTTCTGCTGCTTTATCTCCTGGCTTCTTGAAAATGATTTCCCTATTGGGATCTGAAGCTTGAGCCTTGGTCATAGTCATGTCAGCTGCCCCTATGATGTTCAGTGAAGTGGCTCTGGGGACAACTGCTTCTGGGTGAAGATTCATGTACTCATCAACATTGAGTAGCTTGTTTGTTTTCCCAAATATTTTTAGCTCATCTCTTCTGTACTGAGACATGGTGGTTAAGCCAGTTGTATCCTTGCCTTCAGCTTTAGCTTTATTGATTAGAGATAAGCCAATGATTTCTTGGAATCTTGCCATTCTGGCTGTATTGGCTGTTTCTGGATCTTCAGGAGGGGAATAGGGCCTTTCAGCTTCATGTTCCTTAGATTCCTGGGGCTGCTGCTGTTGTTGTTGTTGATGTTGACTGCCTGAATATGGTGGCCTTGGCTGACTACTACCAGAGGATCTCCTTATTTTTCTCTGATAGGTTTGAATAGGAGCAGATCTCTGAGAGCTTGAGCCAGAGGCACCTGCTGCTGGAGGAGGAGGAGGAGGATCCTTTCTGTATCTATGCACTGGTGGACGAGAGTATCTCCTACTCCTCTTCCTCTCTTTTTGCTGGTTCTTAGATAACCACATCCATGCAGGCATCCCTTTGTAAGGAGCAACATTATGCAGAATATAATATGGAGTGTCTGCAGTGGGATTAGGCTTGGGAGTAGGAGGAAGAGCCTTCCTTTTCTTAGAGAGTAACTTCTTTCTCTTTTTAGCAGCCTCCTCATCTGATTCATCATCATCATCATCATAATTTGAACTCTGAGGGTTATCATACAAAGCATTCAGCTTCCTCAGAGTGGCATCAGGAATGATAAGAGGTTTGTCTGGAGGGGGAATAGAAGGTTCAGAGGGTGAAGGTACAACAGCAGTAGAAATAGAACTTGCAGCTGCTGCCTTGTTCTCTTCCTCAATGTCTGCCAGAAAAAGCTCATCCAGATCAGGCATGGGAGAATCATCCATGACAAAATCTGGGATGGGGCAGATGTCTGGAATAGACACAGGAGTTGGGACAGCAGTGGGAGCAGCAAAGGATGCACAAAGTTGCCTGGCAACTTCTGGATTTGCTGGAGAGGTATACTGGACAATAGCCAGATATGGCTTAGAAATCTCTACTGAAGGAAGCTTCATATATACAGGATCAAAGATCTGAAGTATCTCAGATAAATTAACTATGGGATTTATAAGGAAATCACCAGCAGTTGTTATTGAATCTACTGACTCATCAAAGCTACTGTCAGTGTCCATGAATTGAATAAAATCTATTTCTGTATCTGTAACTACAAGTGCATTATCAAGCACTGAATCAACTATATCTGTAGTATCTGTATCAACTGTAGTTACATCTACAGCTGCTGCACCAGCTTCATCATGGAGCATCTCCCCCTGCCTGGGTTCAGGAGAACCTGGAGCCAGGCCCCTGAATGAAGAGCGGCAGCAGAGAGAGCTGAGATTTGGGCAGATAAAGAATCAATGGAATGCACCAGAGGTGTAATAGCCTCTGTGATGAGTGATTTGATAAGAGGAGTCAGAAGAGAGATGATGGTGGAAATGGTGGAAGAGTCCATAGGTGGAGAGAAAGTAGTAGAGGAGGAAGGAAGAATAGGTGGAGAGGATAAAGGAGGTAGAACAGGTTGTGGTTCAGTGGGTATGGTGTAGGATGGAATAGAGGAAAGGTGTGGTGGAAGAGGGGATTGAGGAGGTGAGGGAATATGTGTTTCAGTGGGGGAAACTGGAGGTGTAGGCATATGTGTAAGATCAGGCGGTGGAGATTGATGTTGAGGTGGAGTCAATTGAGGTTCAGGAGGAGTGGGAAGAGACTTGATAGGGGGAATGACCTCTTAAGAGTCAGGGTGAGGAGTGACCTTGACGGTCCTGGTGCTCTCAGAAGCATTGATGGAGGAGGAGGAACCCTTGGAGGGTTTGGAGATTGTCCTCTCCCATCGGCCAAACAAGGCGCAGGTGAGGCGCTTGCTGGCGTTGATGAATGTGGTCGGGGAGACTAGACATTCACTGGCCTTTTCCTGGAGGAAAATCCCCAGGATTCGACTGTAGCAGACTTCCTTCTTGCTAATTCTTTTCTTGATAAGGTCAAAGAAAACCATGCACCAATCAACTTGACGCTTGTTGAGTACTGCGGACATGATTAGGAATTGATGGCGAGTGATATAGTCGTGTGTCGAGTGCTTACCCATTAGAATTTTCCCTACAATGTTAGCCAAAAATTGATAAGCGGCAGACAGTTGTTTCTTCATAAGCTTATTGGGGTTGTTGCCGGAGAAACCCATTGCTTTCAGCATGTCTGCGTATTCCTCAGCGTCTATTTCCAAATTGTCTTCCCCATTGATCAGTCCAAAAATTTCAGAGAGTAGTACTGGGGACAGGGAAACGGCAGTGTTTCCAATATTTCCTGTCAGATTTCCATCTTCAGAAACTGATGCAGTATACACCCATTATCTTATCTCAGTTGAGTGTAGCTTGATGTTGCGTGTCATGACGTCCTTGAGATGCAGTTCTTCCAGTAATTCAAGGATATACAGAAAAATGGGATCGGAATGCTGGAAGGACTCAAAGTCCAGTGAGAATGCTGCATCGAACTTCATCGCTGCAAGTGCTCCTGGAGGAACCTCCATTGATGACCTGCAAAGAAAATTACAGAGAAAACGGCGATCAAGAGCAAAGGAACTGAAAGCGCGGGACGGAGATCGAAGAAAAACCTAGATATAGGATTTTCAGAATATGAATCGACAAGCTCCGTTCCACAAAAAAGAGACAAATCTTCGAACTGAGATCGACGAAATAAGGTATAGGAGAGCAGTTCGTCGAACCCATTCAGAAGAATTGAAAACAATTCATCAAACTCCGATCGACGGAATGGTTTCTGAAGCAAGGTTCGTCGATCTCCCGTCGACGAACATTGTTTCCACACAGAGAATTCGTCGATCACCGTTCGACGAGAATCTCTCGAACTCTCCCTAATTCGTCGAACTCCGTTCGACGAATTCTGGAAAATTCGTCGAATGCTGACAGAAATTAATTTAACTCTTCTCCATCAATCATTCCTAGTTGATTTATAAAGAACAGATGGGATTTCTCATCCAAAGGCTTGGTGAAGATATCTGCTCTCTGTAGATCAGTAGGAATGTGGATCAAGTTAATTTTCTTTTTATCCACATTATCTCTAATGAAATGATGTCTTATTTCAATATGTTTAGTCCTAGAATGATGAACTGGATTCTGAGCTATAGCAATAGCACTTGTATTATCACAAAATAAGGTTGAATTATTTAAGTTGATACCATAATCTAGGAGTTGGTTTTGTATCCATAGCATCTGTGAACAGCAGCTGCCAGCAGCCATATACTCTGCCTCAGAAGTTGATGTAGACACAGATGTCTGCTTTTTGCAAAACCAAGATACAAGTCTCATACCCAGGAACTGACAAGTTCCAGAGGTACTTTTCCTGTCCACTCTACATCCAGCATAGCCAGCATCTGAGTATCTAGTTAACTCAAATTATGACTCTACAGGATACCAGAGTCCTAAACTAGGACAACTCTTTATATATCTCAAAATCCTTTTTAGAAAAATAAGATGAGATTCTTTAGGATTCACTTGGAATCTAGCACAAAGGCATGTGGCAAACATTATGTCAGGCCTGCTAGCTGTTAAGTATAATAGGGATCCAACAATTGCCCTATAATGTTTCTGATCTACAGGTTTCCTTGCTGCATCAGAATCCACAACAGCATTTGTAGCCATAGGTGTTTTCATTCCTGAGGCATCACCCATCCCAAACCTTTTAATAAGCTCTTTAGCATACTTAGATTGGGAGAGGAAGATACCTTCAGGGAGATGTTTCACTTGAAGACCAAGGAAGTAGGAGAGCTCACCCATGCTACTCATCTCAAATTTGGAATGCATGGGGTCAGCAAACCTCTGGCACAATTTGGGATCAGTAGACCCAAAAATAATGTCATCCACATATATTTGTACCAATAAGATTTGGTCCTTATGATGTCTAGTGAAAAGGGTTTTATCTATGGTTCCTCTTATAAATTTATGCTCTTAAAGAAAGCTAGCTAGGGTCTCATACCAAGCTCTTGGAGCTTTCTTTAAACCATAGAGAGCTTTATGCAATATATAAACATGAGAGGGTTGAGTTAGAGAGATAAAACCTGGAGGTTGTTCTACATAAACCTCTTCTTGAAGTACACCATTCATAAAGGCACTCTTAACATCCATCTGGAATACCTTGAACTTTTTGTATGCTGCATAGGCTAGGAATATTCTAATGGCCTCCAACCTTGCAACAGGGGCAAAGGTTTGGTCATAGTCTATTCCTTCTTCTTGTCTATACCCTTGGGCAACCAGTATAGCCTTGTTCCTTACTATGTTCCCTTCTGCATCTAACTTGTTCCTATAGACCCATTTGGTTCCAATAACTGGGTAGTTGTGGGGTCTTGGAACCAAATCCCAAACTCTACATCTCTTAAATTGGTTTAGTTCCTCTTGCATTGCAAGGATCCAGTGGGGATCTTGCTCAGCCTCATGGATGGTGAGAGGTTCAGTTTGAGAGAGAAAACAGGCATGCATCAGGTCTTGATTGAGATGATGTCTTGTCTGTACACCAACTGAAATGTCCCCAATCACTTGAGATCTGGGTTGATCTTTAAGTGCGACAAGATCAGTTTGTGGAGTTGGTTGAGCAGCAGCTTCTGCAAGTAATTCCTCTTGAGGAATGGAAATAGCTGTTGATGGAAGTTCAGTTACTTCCTCTTCGATGTATTCTTCACTATCTTCATCAGCCTGTGGAGTGGGATGAGTTTGAACTTCTTGGGTAAGGTTTAGTCCATCAATAGATTCACACACTGGTGAAACCTGCAAAGGACTATTGGTAGAAATGTCTTTCTCCTTATATGACATGTTAGCTTCATCAAAAGACACATGGACAGATTCTTCAATTTTAAGGGATGATTTGTTGAATACCCTATAGGCCTTGCTTACTTGGGAATATCCTAGAAAAATCCCTTCTTCAGCCGTAGACTCAAATTTTCTGATGTATCTTTTATTATTAGTGTGGATGTAACATATGCAACCAAAAACTTTAAAGTAAGTGATTTTAGGTTTCTTTTCTTTAAGTAATTCATAGGGGGTCTTGTGTTTTAATCTATGTATAAGACATCTGTTCAGGACATAGTTAGCTATGTTTACAGCTTCTGCCCAAAAGGATAGAGGCATGTAGGCATCTGCTAACAATGTACATGCAGCTTCAATGAGTGTCCTATTTTTCCTTTTAGCAACCCCATTTTGTTGGGGAGTTCTATGAGCTGAGAAGCACTACCTGATACCTTCCTTCTCACAGAACTCATGCATAAGAAGAGACTCAAACTCTGTGCCATGATCACTTCTGATCAATGCAACATGAGTAGAGAACTCAATATGTATGGTCCTGAGAAAATCTGTAAGAACTTTGAATGTATCTGACTTAGCTCTCAGGAAGGCTACCCAACTGAATCTGGAGAAATCATCAACAATAACTAAGGTGTAAGACTTCCCTCCTAGGCTTTGTACTGCAATGGGTCCAAAAAGATCAACATGAAGCAGATACAATATCCTAGGTGAATCACTTTTATTAATGGATTTGAAGCTAGTTTTAGTTTGCTTGCCTAGTTGACAAGCCCTGCATAGGCTTTCCTTCTTGTAGGGGCCAGAAGGTAAACCTCTAACAAGGTTGTCTTTGGATAACCTAGATATGTTCTTAAGGTTTATATGTCCTAGTCTTTTGTGTCATAGCTCATTTTGGTTACTAGTGATATTGAGTAAACAAATATCAGTTGTGGCAGAAATGAAATCTACTAAATATATGTTTCCTTGTCTAAGTCCATTTAAAACAGTTTGGTTTTTATCATTTATAATAGAACAAGAGGTAGAGTTGAAATGTACCTGATAACCTTCATCACATAATTGACTTATGGATATAAGGTTATGCTTAAGTCCTCTTACATACGTCACCTTTTTGAAGGTCACTGTTCCAATGCTTACTCTTCCATATCCTTCTGACTGACCACTCTTTGAGTCTCCAAATATCACCTTTGGTCCTAACTTGGACTTATAGTTGGAGAGATTTGCTTTGCTGCCAGTCATGTGCTTGGAGCAGCCATTGTCCAGGTACCATGTCTAACTTAACCTTGGACAGTTCTTCACCTGTACCTGCATCAAACAATGAAGCTCAATTGTTCTTGACCCAGGTTACCTTGGGTCCTTGGTTTGACTAAAAATTAAAGCTAGAAATGACTGATAGTGCAGGTTGAGACTTATACCCTAGAGGGTGATATCTCTTAGGTGGAATTATCCAATCTGCTACTGGGTTAAATGTCTTGTTAGCTGTTTTAACATTTCTATAGGAGAAATTATTTATATTTGGTCGTTTTGGGATCGACGAATTATTGTAAGTTCGTCGACCAGAGTTCGACGAATGGGGATGAGATCGTCGACCTCCACTCAGAGAATGACCATGGTCATTTTCTGCGTCCCACGTTCGCCGACCTCTGATCGACGAACCATACACAGTTCGTCGATCGCAGTAAGACGAATAATTATTTCTGAAGTTTGCGTTCAATGTTCGTCGATCGGTGTTCGACGATCTTGTAGGATTTCATCGATCTAAGTTCGACGAATTCTGCTGAACTTGGTTTTTAACAGCTTTCTTCTGTTTTCTGTTGCTATTGTCTAGGGGATTTGACTTGTTTTCTGATATGGGTTTTTCGGTTAGTTTCTCTTTACCTTTAGCAGTGATAAACTTTATGGGAGTGGAAAGTATATTCTTCTTTATTATGGGGGGTAAACCTGATGAAGCACCCAAGCCCATCCTGCCATTTAATCTGGCTTTTACTGTGCTTGTGATATCCATCAGCTTGAGGCTTCTCCCATTGAGAGATTGCTCAAGTTGTTTTGCTTCACATAATTCAGATTTTAATTTGATTATATGTTCATTAACTAGAGTCAATTTGTCAGTTAGTTTTCTGTTTTTTGTGCTGACAGATTCTAGATTTTCTAGTCTAGTTCTCAGGGTTTTTATCTCTTTCTCTGAGTTTATTAAGTCCATGCACATAGTTTTAAATTCTACTTTAAACAAGTCAGAATTAAAATCAAAACTTGAAATCACCTGGTCAGCCTCTGAGTATGAGGCACCTTCATCTTCAGAATCCTCTTCTGATCCACAGTTGCTTCTGGAGGCATCTATTACCATTAGGAACACCTCCTTGGATCTTGCTTCTTCCTCTTCTTCACTGGAGCTGGAGGAGGATGTTTCCTCTTCTGTGTCACTCCAGGACTCAGCAACAAATCCTTTGTCCTTCCTTTTATACTTGTTGGAGGAGGGTCTGCTGCTTTGTTTTCTTCTGGGATCCTTGTCCCTGCCCTTGTCCTTTTTCTGATTCTCTGGGCATTCTGAAATATAGTGCCCAGGCTTTCTGCATCCAAAACACACAACCACCTTAGTTGGTGTCTTGTCATATTTGGGTTTATCATCCTACCTGGATGATTTTCTTCTAAAGTCCTTTCTTGCCATTTTGTAGAATCTTTTGGCAAAGAGCCTCATTAACTCTTCATTGGAGGTAGCTGTTTCACTGTATTCAGAAGCTTTGAGGGCCAAGCTGTGCTCCTTCCTAACTGGGGTAGTTGCCTTCTGTTCTGCTGCCTCTCTTGATTTGACAAGCTGCTCATATGACTTCAGCTTGCCTAGCAGAGATTCTGTTGAGATCTCATTGAGGCTTCTGGCTTCTTTGATTGGCCAGATTCTGGAGTCCCATGAACTCGGGAAACATATCAATATCTTGTCATTCACCTCAGTTAAGGTGATGTCCTTATCAAGAGTCTTGAGTTCACTAATGATTGAACATAATCTATTATACATCTCAGCCACTGATTCTGTCTCATCCTTTTTGAAATTCTCATAGAGAGAAATGAGACTGGATCTCCTATCCTTCCTTTCATCAGCTGAGCCTGCTACCATTTGATTGAGAGAGTCCCAAATGGCCTTGGCTGAGGTGCACTCAGCCACCTTCTGAAATATGTCATCTGACATTGTTTGGGCCAGAATATTCATAGCATTTGCATCAGCCATCTTGGCTTTCTTGTAGGCTTCAGTATTGTCTGGAGGTGGTACTGCACTCAGATTAGTTGATGTGCTGGCAAAAGTTGTAGGAGCTGGAGGAACACCTGTTGAAATGACAGAAAAAATATCCTCATCAATGGAGTTCATATATAATCTGATTCTTGCCTTCCAGATGGCAAACTTGTCAAGATTTCACACTGGAGGTCTGATGCTTGTATAATCCTTGTTTTGGGCCATGTCTGTGAGAACAAAATCTAATAACAAGATAAAAGCAAAGAGATCTAACTAAGGGATCTTTGGGTTCAGGTGTTAGCCTGTACAACCAATCAGGTATGGTATGTTTAACCAACCTCGCTTTGATACCAATTGAAAGTTCAGCTAGATCTGATATACTCTAGAGGGGGGGGGGGGGGTGAATAGAGTATATGGTGATTTTAAAATCTATTACAACAGCTGTTGTATTTTAGGTGTTTGTGTGTGAGTGTGTGCAGCAAATGCAATAAACTAGAAAACAGCAATGGACTAATCACAGCACAATCACATAGCAAGGCCAGAAAATAAAAAGAAATGAAAGCAACCAGACGACACAAGAATTTTATAGTGGTTCCCCAAATCTGGGTAGTCCACTCTTCTACCACCCTGGTAGGAATCCACTGCAGGAAGGGGTTGATCAGGTGTCCTGGCACCAATGGGGTTTTGATCAGGTTCCCAAAAAAACCAAACCCTCAAGTCTTTTGGAGGGAGACTTGCAACCAGAATAATTTTGAAGGGAATTAAAACCCTGTACTGAGGTGGAGTGAGAGGGTGATGAGGTCTTCTCTTTCTCAAGTCAAATGAGAAGAATTGTGGAATGTTGTTTAGCAGCGTTGCTCCCCCTGAGATGTAGAATGGCTCAGGAAGAATACTGGAGCACTACTTCAGGGTGATAGGTCTTCAAAGACCTAGAATTCCAGGTCCAGAGAAATTCTTCAGGAACTTCTTGCAACTGATATGAATGTATTGTTTTGAAGTTCTCCTGAGTAAGAGCAGATGAAGAAGACTCTTGATATTGATGTAATGTTCTTCTTCTACTTCTAGATCAATTTCTCTCTGGGCCAAGAATGAGTCCTTTTTCTTGTGTTGTCTGAATCGCTATATATATTATTCTTGTTGATGTCTGATGATCTGTACTTGTTATCTTTCTTCTGGTTTTTGTATCTCTCTCTCTGTCATGTAGAGCATTCGAATTTTTGAATGTCGAGCAGTAATGACAGACGGCCTGGAAAGGAAGCAGCAATTAATTATTTTCCCAACTGTTTCCATGGGAAAATGGCATGTAATAACCCAGAATTAACTGCGCATACTAACGGTAGTATACTATGAAGAACTGCCATTAATTGTCCAGGAATCAGTGCCATGAGATGAGACGGGAAAGAAAGAAGACCTAGTCTGGAATCGTCGACCGAAGAACAGAATTCGTCGAGCTTAGTCTTGAATTCGTCGAGCTAAGCTGAGTTTGTCGAGCTGAGCTGAGTTCGTCGAGCTGACAGTCTTCATTCATTGAATAGACAATCTTTAATATCAGACAAACATTATTCGTTGAGCAGAGAACCAAATTCGTCGAGCTGAGAATAAACTTCGTCGACCTGAGAAAAGTTCTGGACTTGAACGAAATACTCTGTATCTGCTGAAAAGCTGTGTCGACACAAATTGGTGTCGACAGATTGATCTTGGTGTCGACATAACTCCTCTGGTGTCGACAGATTGATCTTGGTGTCGACACAACTCCTCTGGTGTCGACAGATTGGTCTTGGTGTCGACACAACTCCTTTGGTGTCGACAGATTGATCTTGGTGTCGACACAACTCCTTTGGTGTCGACATATTGATCTTGGTGTCAACACAACTCCTTTGGTGTCGACAGATTGATCTTGGTGTCGACACAACTCCTTTGGTGTCGACAGATTGATCTTGGTGTCGACACAACTCGTCTGGTCTCGACACAAGCCCTAAGTGTCGACACAGATTCTCTGAGCACAAAAATTGTCGAGTAGAGATTAGAATTCGTCGACCTGAGAAGCTATGAACTTGAGGTCCAAGTTCGTCGAGCTCAGAATATAATTCGTCGACCGAAGCATGGAGCTGGGCTTAGAGAAATTTGAAGAAGTCCTGAGAATGCTTGAAATAGAACCTGGTGTTCGTCGAGCAAAGAACAAAGCTCGTCGAGCTCAGCACTGCGAATTGTCTCAAGATCGTCGAGCGCACAACTTCCTTCATCGAGCTGAGTTCGACGAACGTCGAACTCATTTCACTTAGTCTGAAAAACTGATAGATCTGGAGTTCCTGATGGTCTTGAAGAAGGCTGGCCATCTGAAGTTAAGATAGAGGACAGTCCTAGACTCTAAGACACAAACTTGACCCAGACTATACATGATGGGTCACATCCTAAGTCAGTGAACCTAGCCCAAATCAACTAGGGATCCAACATAATACATGAAGTTAATTAATCTATTTTCCATATTCAGGATGAAGTATTGACTGAATCTTTAATTGATGTTGATCAGCAAACTCAGTTATATAGTCAACCACAAGATGTTGTCATGAAAGACACATCAGTTGCTGATAATGCTCCTGAGATAAGTGATTCTCCAGTCCATACTCAACAGGAGTTTACTCTAGAAGAGCTGTTCTCTGATCTATTACAGACTGATTTTGAGGGAGAGAAAGCAGCTTTTGAGGGGGAGTCAGCTAACCTTGAGGGGGGAAATGTCAGGTCATAGGAGGAGACTACTAGAAATGACACTGAGGAGCAAAGGACATAGGAGGAGCTACCAAGGACTGAGAGGGAATTGCCTCCTAGTCCTAAGGAAAGGGTAGACATTGCCAGTACTTCCGCTTCTGAGGATGATGAAACTACTAGAGCCAAGAAAAGAAAGCTCATGGTCTTCAAGAGAAGAAGCCAGAGTTACAAGAAAGCATTGCAAACTGTGGCTCCACAACAAGCTCCAACTGCTGATTATAGTTCTTTGTTGGTGGCTTTGCAGATCAAGATGGATGAGCAAAGGAAGGCTCTAGAAAAATATATGGATGAAGGACATAAATCCCTTCAATTTGATCTGGCTCAAGATGTAAAATCTCTTAGATTTGAAGTAATTCAAAATAAGAAGGAAATGACTGACTGTTTTCATAAAGGAGGTAATACAGTGGTTTACCTAGCCACTCACCAAGAGCAGATAAAGACATAGGTTGATAATATAGCAGTTAAGCAGGGCTATGTCTTCGAAAATCAAATAAGAATGAATGAAAACTTGACTGAATCACATAATGTGATTGTCACTGAAATGAAAAATATAGCTACTACACAAACTGCAGTAAGTGCTACTGCCAAAGAAGCATTTGATAAGAAATTACAAGAAAGCCTAACTGTTGTTAAAACTACCATTGAAGATTCTCAAAAGGCTATTATTGAAAAGCTCAAAAAGTTAAAACCTTTTTATAAAGATGGTGTTAACAATCTGAATGCTCAGATCAGATTTCAGAAGGATGATCTTAGGGATCATATAGAAAGAGAAGTCATTAAGGGGGAGAGGGTATTAGTCAAAGCAGGCTCTGACCATGCTAAATGGATTTCAAACAGCATCTAAGCTACCCTTGGATATCCACCCTTGTGTGATGATGATAATGTAGCAGAATCTGGAATAACTCTTGCATATTTTGGAGGTGAGCCAGCTGAAGTAGCACAAGTAATCTACCCTCCAGCCGATTTTGAGATGATACATCAGGAGGTACAATCTATGTATAGTCCTCATGAGGGTAATAAGAATATTATTTTTGAGAAAGTAGATAAGCTTGTGCCTGAGGAAGTTTTGAAAGAGCAAGAAGCTCAATAATCTAAGAAGAGGTTCAGAGAACACACAGAGTTAAGGTCTGATTTTGAACAGTGGAGCCCAACTTCTAGAAATATTTTTCTGACTGCTTGGAAGGCTGCAAAGGATAATTTCCTAGAGAGGGGTAAATGCTACTCTGACCAAGAATGGAGAAAACATGAAGCCAGGCAAGAGGCTATTGTACAGTACAGAAGAAAGGCTAAACTAGGGAAGCTACCTACTAATGCATAGGAGCCTAGCAAGTATTTCCCTAAGCCTTATCATTATTTTGAGAGACAAAAGATAAGGGCTTTAGAACAGAAGAAGAAAGATCTTAAGGGCAAGAAGCCTGCTGATGACACTGATGCTCCAGTTCAAGCCAAGATTCAATCTGGAAAGGGCATTGTCATCAAGGAGCCAGAGCAGCCATATAATAGAATTTTCTTAAGTTTACAACTTTGTAATCATTTGCATTAAAATCCATGTAAACATTTGATTAATGAAACTATTGGAAGTTGTAACAAAACAATGTTTATGTTCAATCTATTACATTGTTATTCTGAGAAGATTGTTTATACATGTTTTGTTTAGTATTTACCCGATCATATAATACTGTTATACATCATATTGAGTATTTGTTATGAATGGTGTATATCATTGACTATGAGTTATGACTTCTCCAAATAGGGGGAGATTTTTGGATACATTGGAAAATGTGTACCAGATTTGGAGAAGCCTCACCCTACTCAATGATATACATCAAGGTGTATTTGATGTGCTTTGAGTTTATATGTGCAGGTTAAGTAATTGTAGGAAATGCAGAAAATTTCTAAGTCCATGTGTCGACACCTAGAGAAGCAGTGTCGACACTTATGAAGGCTTGTGTCGACACCTAGAGAAGTTGTGTCGACACTTGGAGTATTTGTGTCGACAAAAGGAAAGGCAGAGTCGACACCAGAAGAATTGTGTCGACATATACAGGCAGTGTCGACACACTGTGAAGAATTGTTAACATAAATGGTGTCGACACTTAGAGGCAGTGTCGACACCCAGAGAAGCTTAGTCGACATCAAATGTGTCGACACCAGGAGGATGTATCGACACTCAGCAAGCTTCAACTAAGTTAAAGTAAAAGAAGTACTTATGTCGACACAAATGAGATGTGTCGACACTCAGCAAGTTTCATCACAAGAAGACATGTGTCGACACAAAGGAGATGTGTCGACACAAAGCAGAATTCAACTAAGTGTTAAAGAAGAAGTACTTGTGTCGACACACAGAATCAGTGTCGACACATTCAATAGAAGGCTTGTGTCGACACACAGAATCAATGTCGGCACATTCTGAAGAAGTAGTGTCGAGAAGCTGTTACAACAACACAAGGAGTTATGTCGACACCACCAAGGCTAGTGTCGACACTTAGTCCACTTGTGTCGACACTTGATCTAATTGTGTCGACACATAATGAAGAACAGTCTCGACACTTTCAGACATAGATATTATTTTCAAGAAGTGACTGGATGACTTGACAGCTGCCATTTCAGCCGGTCTACTGCAACTGTCAGAGCTGTTAGAAGTTCGTTAGAAACCGGATATGCCGGTTACCTTGGAGGAAGACTATATAAAGGCCTTTCTCCTTCAACAGAAAGGATTTTAATCGGATCAATCAATAATCAATCAATCAGAAGATTAAAATTTAAGAATATCAAGACAGATCTAGAGAAAACTGTAAATCAGTATTTTGAAGAAATTTCAGATTAACTTGGAGAGAGAGAACTCCAGTATCTGAAATCAAGAAAGAGACTTGTTAATCAAATCTCTTAAGAAGAGGTTCTAAACCAGACTACAAAGTAGGATCCAGATTTAATTCTCCATCCTAAGAAGGAAGTTGCCAGCCGGTCTACTTCAAGAAGATCAATTTTATTGAGTTCAGACTCAAGAAGCCTTGAAGAAAGCAAAGACAAAGTTGATCTCAGGAATCAGTGCTATCAAGAACTGATCAAGAAGGTTGCCCTCTTCATTCTCTTAAACTGAGTGGTGATCTAAAAACTTTTTATTATCTTTTTGTAGGATCCTAAGGGATTTGAGTTGTAAGCCTAAATTTATAAAGGCTGAGGTAGGGCTTTTGAGCCTGAGTGTAGGAGAATCAATTCTCTGAGTGTAGGCCTTGTTGAAGGCTGAGATAGGGTTGTTTAGCCTGAGTGTAGGTCTTGTTGAAGACTGAGTGGTAGGGCTTTGTGCCTGATTTGTAGGAGTGGGGACACTCTGAGTTGTAGGAACCTGTTTGGGGTTCTGAGCTGTAAGATCTGAGGATCTGAGGAGAAGTGCAGAAGTTATGCCGAATCTAGTAGACTATTAGATAGGCGAAGGGGGAAAGTGGATGTACCCAGACCTTGGAGAACCACTATAAACATTGTGTGCACTCTGTGAATGTTTGTTTCTGTGGTTGCTGTGTTGTGATAGCTGTATAATTTGCATTTGCTGCTTAAAGTACAAAACAGTTTGTCTGCCTTTAAAGTAAGAAGAAAACGTACACCTATTCACCCCCCCCCCCCTCTAGGTGGTTAGGCACTATTTCTTTCACTAACTCTACCGGATTCTGTTCCCCACCCAATAGCGGGGTTCTTAGCGTACTGCGGGCATTAAGGGGAATCCTTCGTCGGACGAGAGCCTGGTCAAATAGCCTTAATGTCCAGGTGAGCGATATTCCGAGAGATAGGTGAGCTCATTATTTTGAACCTCCTCAGCCAGGTTTTCACTTTAATTGAATTGAAACTTTACATCTCTAGTTATTCAAATCTATTTTTAATCCTAACATAATTCCATACAGAGTGTTATCTCTTCATCGACTCTACTTTTAATCTTTTTCCAGCTTTTTCTTAATTAAAAATCGACTTAACTATTTCGATAAAATAATAGTGCTTTCGGAGCAGTAGGGATAATCAACCAGTTACCGGAAAATTTACGATCTGAATATTCCCCCGAATATTCTGTATTACTTGCGATAGGTGCACTTGCCTACCTAAGTAAGCTCGCGGCGATCGACTCATCGAACTAACCACAGTAAGAGTCTGTTCGCGGGCTCAATCAAGTGTTTGGCGCCGTTGCCGGGGACATCTTTGAGTTGTTATTTCGAATCCAAAGTCTATTACTTTTACTTTTATTTCTAAAAAACTAAAAAAAAAACTTTTCTTCAAAATAAAAAAAAAAGAAGTTAATTTTCTACTTTCTATTTTAGGGTGTATGACCCGTGGACAGCCTTCGGAGTCCGAAAATTTGGATTTCGATCCTTAGATAGAACGCTCGCTTGAGCGTATTCGGTCTCAACGCCGAAATCCCTCTTTGTATCCCGAAGAATCCATCGGAGAACCCTCTGCTGTTGCTATGGCTGACCCCAATCCGAACGCGGCCGTCGAGCGTACAATGTCATATTACGCCCGACCGAATTTGGACGATACTGGGTCCAGTATTGTTTGCCCGATGGTGGAGAACAATAATTTTGAGATCAAATCAAGCGTTATACAAATGATCCAAAATGCCGTGCAGTTCGATGGACTGCCGGATGAGGACCCGAACATTCATTTGTCTAGTTTTTTGGAGATTTGCGATACTTTTAAGATCAATGGCGTCACTGATGAAGCCATTCGTTTGCGCCTTTTTCCATTCTCCCTCAGATCCAAAGCAAAGGCGTGGTTGAATTCCCTCCCCCGAGGATGTATCACCACCTGGGCCGACCTTGCGGAACGGTTCTGAACGAAGTATTTTCCGCCCGCTAAAATTGCAAAGTTGCGGGAGGACATTTCTTCGTTCGTGCAGAACGATTCCGAGTATCTTTTTGAGACTTGGGAGCGCTTTAAAGAATTTCTCCGCAAGTGTCCGCACAACGCGCTACATGCGTGGTTGTAGGTCCAAATCTTCTACAATGGGCTTAACTATCAGACGCGTCAAATGATTGACGCGGCTGCCGATGGTACCTTGAATAATAAGACCCCCGAGGCTGCCCAAGCTCTTATTGAAGAGATGGCTATGAATGCCTACCAATGGAACGTCCCGCGGGGACGTCCCAAGCAGGCGGTCGGCCTCTTCAAAGTGGATGCCACTGCCCACTTAGCCCTTCAAGGTTAAAGGTTGACGAAGCAGGTGGCGGAGATGTTTGCTGCCTCCACCACTCCTCCTTGGGTGATTTCCCCTAATGCCGGCGTGGTAAATGAATTCGTAGACTACGTTGGAAATGCTGGGCGACCTTCCTTCAACCCCAACAACAACCCTTATAGCAATAACTATAATCCGGGTTGGAGGAACCACCCCAACTTCTCATGAAGCAATACGAAAAATGCGCAGCCCCCCCCCCCCCCCCCCCAATTCTTTGGCGCCCGAATTTTTGCCGCCTCCCCCTCTTCCAAAACCCTCACCAATGGAGGAGAGTTTTTCTAAATATATCGCTTCCAACAAGTCAAATATCCGGAACATCACCGGATCGCTAAAAAACTTC
This sequence comes from Platanthera guangdongensis, assembly GCA_039583875.1. Lineage (NCBI taxonomy): Eukaryota > Viridiplantae > Streptophyta > Magnoliopsida > Asparagales > Orchidaceae > Platanthera > Platanthera guangdongensis. The sequence continues at coordinate 42,456,972 of CM077161.1, read as the reverse complement.
GAACTCCAGGTTGGACAGCTTGTGCGAATGATGTCCGAGCACGCGCTCGGGGCACTGCCGGGAAACACGGAGCCCAATCCACGGGAGAATATCAACGCTATAACCCTCCGTAGCAGAAAGGAGGTGATCGATCCAAAACAGTCCGATCCTCAGGTACATATTTCACCTCCGACCCCTCTTCCCCCTTCTTCGATTACGACGCCTTTACAAATTTTAAATGAAAAATTTATTAAAACGCACTTGCCTTATCCACACAAGCTCGATCGTGAGCATAAGGACGCGCAATATGAAAAATTTATTTTATTATTAAAACAAATTCATATTAATGTTCCCTTCTGCGAGGCAATCTCTCAGATGCCTAACTATACGAAATACTTAAAACAACTTCTTTCCAATAAACAAAAATTAGAAAATATTTCGCATATTTCTCTAAATGTTGACTGCTCAGCGGCTCTTACTAATAAATTGCCCTTAAAAAGAAATGACCGGGGACGGTTCTCCATCCCGTGCCTTTTGGCAATATATTAGTCAAATACGCTCTTGCAGATTTAGGCGCGAGCATTAACTTGATGTCGTTCTCGCTCTTTCAAAAATTAGGTTTGGGCACTCCGGCCCCTACTAAAATGAGAATCCAACTAGCGGATCGCTCGGTTAAGTTTCCCGTCTGGGTAGTGGAGGACATACTTGTCCGAGTTGATAAGTTTATCTTTCCGGTAGACTTCGTCATCTTGGACATCGAGAAGGACACCGATGTACTAATTATGCTTGGTCGCCCTTTTCTCTCTACCACTCGCGCATTAATTGATGGCAGTAACGGTCGTCTCCTCCTTCGGGTAGGAGATGACGAAGTAACTTTCTCTATTAATCCCTCCATAGGAGACTCGTCATCGAGCGATGACTTCTGTTATAATTTAGACACATATCTCGGAGATTGTTTTCCCCTATTTTTAAGTCTACTTTTTTACACAACGATATTTATGCACTCGAAAATTTTAAATGCGATGAGTATACCTCTATAGACTTGCCTTTCGAACCAATTGGTAAGAAAGACATAGGAATTAAAACCTCGTTAGAAGAACCGTCATGTCTTGAACTCAAACCCCTACCCGATTCACTCAAATACGCCTTTTTGGGAAAAGATGATACCCTTCCCGTTATCATTTCTTCGCATTTTACCGAATCGGAGACTTCCGATTTATTGGGAGTTTTGTTTAAACATCGCCACGCAATTGCGTGGCAAATTTCTGATCTCAAAGGGATTAACCCGTCTTTCTGCACTCATAAGATTTTGCTTCTCGATAATTGCCGCAAAACTATTCAGCCGCAGGGACATCTTAACCCAAACATGAAAGACGTCGTTAAGGCCGAAATTATTAAATTATTAGATGTGGGGATTATTTATCCCATATCGGATAATACGTGGGTTTGTCCCATTCACGTGGTGCCCAAAAAGGGCGGTCTTACCGTAGTGGAGAATGAGCACAATGAACTCGTCCCAACTCGTACTGTTACGGGTTGGAGGGTGTGCATCGATTATAGAAAATTAATTGACGCCACCCGTAAGGATCATTTCCCACTACCATTCTTAGACCAAATTTTACAGCGTTTGTTCGGTCATCCGTATTTTTGTTTTCTCGATGGACTATCAGGGTTTTTCCCAATCCCCATTTCCCCCGATGACCAAGAGAAAATAACTTTTACGTGCCCATTTGGTACCTTCGCATATCAAAGAATGCCATTTGGCCTCTGCAACGCGCCCGCTACATTCCAAAGATGTATGCTGGCGATCTTTGGCGAGCTGGTAGGAGACATTATGGAAGTCTTTATGGATTACTTCTCTGTTTTCGAAAGCTCTTTCCCGTCCTGTCTTCGTAATTTAGATCGTGTCCTTCAGCGATGAGAGGACACGTATCTTGTTTTAAATTGGGAAAAATGTAACTTTATGGTTCGAGAAGGTTTGGTTATCGGTCATATGATTTCGCCTATGGGGATGGAGGTCGATAAGGCCAAAGTTGAAATTATCGAAAAACTTCCCCCGCCTTCCAACGTTAAATCTATTAGGAGTTTCTTAAGGCACGCGGGCTTTTATAGGCGTTTTATTCAAGATTTTTCAAAAATAACGAAGCCGCATACTCGCATCTTGGAAAAGGAATCAAATTTTGTCTTTGATAGCGAATGCGAGTCTGCCTTTAATTTCATAAAACAAAAACTTATCATTTCACCCATTTTAGTGCCGCCCAATTGCACCCTTCCGTTCGAGATTATGTGCGACGCTAGTGAAATTGCCGTAGGAGCCGTTCTTGGCCAACGGATAAACAAATATTTTCATCTTATTTATTACGCTAGCAAGACACTCACATCCGCACAAGGAAATTACACGACAACGGAAAAGGAACTTTTAGCCGTCGTTTTTGCTTCCGATAAGTTTCACTCGTATATCACGCTATCCAAAATTATCGTATTTACCGACCATTATGCCTTAAAATATTTGTTAGCAAAAACGGACGCCAAACCCCGCCTTCTTCGATGGATCCTCCTCTTGAAGGAGTTCGATTTAGAGATCCGGGATAAGAGGGGTGCGAAAAATTTAGCCGCCGATCACCTCTCATGCTTAGAAAATCCCGCTGCGTAAGCGCTCGTCGAATCTGACATAAATGACAGATTCCCCGAGGAACGCCTCCTTGCCATAACTACTTGTTCATCTTCCACGCCTTGGTTCGCAGATTTTACGAACTATTTAGTTGCGAGGGTGCTTCCCAAAGACTTTTCGAGCCAGCAAAAGATGAAATTCGTTTTTGACTTGAAATATTTCTTTTGGGAGGACCCTTTTCTTTTTCGTATCTGCGCGGACCAAGCGGTCCGAAGATGTGTCGCGGGTGTGGAGTGCACGCAAATCCTTAGGCACTGCCACGAGGGTCCGACTAGTGGGCATTATCAAGCTAATCGGACCGCGCGGAAGGCGCTAGAGGCGGGCTACTTTTGGCCCCCTCTCTTCAAAGACGCTCACAATTTTGTGCGCGCATGCGATAGCTGTCAGCGGTCGTGTAACATCTCTCGTCGCGACGAGATGCCCCAAAATTTGTTTTTAGAATGCGAAATCTTCGATTTATGGGGGATAGATTTCGTTGGTCCCATACCTCCGTCTTTCAAAAATAATTATATTTTAGTAGCGGTCGACTACGTATCGTAGTGGGCGGAAGCGCAAGCTCTCCCTACCAACGATGCGCGAGTCGTCGTTACATTTCTTAAAAAACTATTTTGTCGCTTCGGCACTCCGCGTGCTATTGTAAGCGATAGGGGGACGCATTTCTGCAACACCCAGATGGCTAAGACGTTAGCTAGATATGGCGTCACGCACAAACTTGCCACCCCCTACCACCCGCAAACTAGTGGCCAAGTAGAGGTAGTAAATCGAGAGATAAAGCGCATATTAGAGAAAACCGTTTCACTTAATAGGAAAGATTAGTCCATCAAACTCGACGATGTTTTGTGGGCTTATCGTATCGCATACAAAACCGCAATTGGTTGTACGCCGTATCGATTAGTCTACGACAAAGCGTGTCATCTCCTCGTAGAATTAGAACATCGCGCACTTTGGGCTTTAAAACTCTTAAATCTCGACGCTAACTTAGCCGCCCAAAATAGAAAACTGCAACTAAACAAGCTCAATGAATGGCGTGCAAACGCATACGAGAGCAATAAGTTCTATAAGGAGCGTTCTAAGTTTTATCACGACCGAAAACTCAAGCCCCAAAAAACTTTTTCTCTGGGCGATCTTGTCCTTCTTTATAATTCTCGACTTAGACTTTTCCTCGGGAAACTTAGATCACGCTGGTCCGTCCCCTTCAAAGTTGAAGAGGTTTGGCCATATGGGACCGTACTCGTCTCCCACCCGGATAAAGGCTCGTTTAAGGTGAACTTTCATCGCTTAAAATTATACATTGCAGGCGATCTTATGAGCGGTAATTTAGAATCTATAACCCTCCTCGATATATAAACCGCCAAAATAGTCAAGCTACACGACTATAAACAAAGCTCTCCTGGGAGGCACCCCATGTTTATCTTTTTTGATATTTCTTTACTTTTTTTGCTATTTTCTTCATAATGCAGGGTTCCTAAACTGCACATTCCCATCCTCCTTTTAGGGAAGCTTCTACCCCCCCCCCCCCCCCGTCTCTTTATTTTCTTTATACATCTTATCTTTCCTCTTTGTTCCGCATACTTACGCTACAATATTGGGGACAATGTTGCACTTAAGTATGAGGGTGTTTTCTGGCTTTATTTTTCGCACTTCTATTTTTTGCACTGTATTTCTATTTTCTGCACTAAAAAATTTGAAAATGACATTCCCTCAAATTTGTTTTCTTTTTATTACAAAACTTCCAAAAAATTTATAAAAAAAAATTCCAAAAAAATTATAAAACAAAAATTCCAAAAAAATTATAAAACAAAAATTCCAAAAAAATTATAAAACAAAACTTCCAAAAATATTTAGTTTCATTTTTTAAAAATCTTTGTAAATATTTTTGTAAATAATCTTCTCTCTCCCCCTTCCTTTTCACCAACATTCTTGTAAACAACGTCTCTTTTTCTTGCACTTTTCGAAAAAACTTAAAACTCTAAAAAAAAGATAATACGTTAAAAAAATTTAAAAAATAAAGAGGAAAACTAAACAAAAACTCAACAAAAAAAGATAATAGATCAAAAACACAAAAAAATGATAAAACTCTAAAACTCAAAAAAAAATGTTTTGAAGCTAATAAATCAAATATTCCATTTCTTGATCTTCTTACTATCCAAAAATTTTGTTTTGAGTTTATTTTTATGTGAATTTTATTAATTCTTTGTTTGTTATTCGTTTGTTAATTATTGATTGAAAAATTTAAATATTCGGGATTAAATTTTAAAGAATTCATTATGCTTTGTTAAAAATAACGAACTCATTTTAGACACTACTTATAATTTTTCATTGATAGAAGTATTTGTATTATGTTAGAAAATAACGACTATAGAATTCAATTATGTTTACTTTTAGATTTCTGAAAAATTAGAACTTATAATTTATTATGGTTGCTCTCAAAATTGTTTTTAATTAAAAATGTAGTTTTCTTTTCTCACCTTTCTTATCATGACTTAGCATAATAAAATTTGTTATCCTTAAAAGATCCTATGTCAATGAGAATAAGATTTCGTTCCGTAAACATAGGCACCCAATAATTTAAAAAGATTATATGTTATGGAGTAAGAGGATAAAATTCATTACTCCTACACATATACATTAGGTTAAATTTTATTATGAAGTTGAAAAAAAATTGATATTAGGAAAATAAGATTTCATTTTCCTAATAATCAAAAAAGAAAAAATGGAGGTTCGAGAAAAAAATTATCTCACCTCAAATTTCAAATCCTCTTCATAAACCAACATCAACCCCCTTAGCCAATTTCACGATTCTAGATTTAATTCAAAAATCTTTTTGAGAGCATAATTTGTAAATTGCATTATTTCCAGTAAAACTCCTATAAGCTAAAAGTTCATATAATTCCAAACTATTCTTGTTAATCTAACCATTACAATTATTGCTTTCTATTTGATTATATCAAGAAGCCTTTTGGCCAAAACTTTTGCGCTATTTAAATCATCTTCATAAATTTAGGACTTAACTCTTACACCCCGTTTATTTATTTAGATCTCTCTTATAAGTGATTAAGCGGTAGCTAAACTTAGTGTTTTTTTCTTTTTCTAATAAGTTCACCTCAAACTTTTGCTCTGGAATAGCAAAAGCTTAAGTATGGGGGTATTTAATAAATTGTAAATATACCTACTTTTATGTATATTAAATATGCAGTTCTACTTTTTTTTGTTATTTTTGTTTATTTTTCTTTATAAAAATGTTTCTTTTTTGTAAATAATGTTCTAACTTACTTTGTTTTGATTTTCTGAAAAATTTCAGGAGAAGTCAAATTTTCGCATGGGTCACGCCCGTGTTCCTTGGGTCACGCCCGTGACCATGGCGTGACACGTCAAAATCCAGCGAAATCAACAACTTTTGAAGAGAAAAGCTTGACACGCCTGGCGTCATGCCCGTGTAACCCGACAAGAGGCGTGACCCAAGACCGTGTCCATACCGCTCGACGATCGTCAAACCCATATTCCCGCTCGACGATTTTTCAGCTCGACGATCGTCGAACAATCCGACACGTCCAGCGTCACTCCCGTTACCAAGGGCATGAATCCTCCACCTGGCTGACAAAGACCCGCGCTCGACGATATTCCCGCTAGACGATCATCGAACCCATTTTCCCGCTCGATGATTTTGCCGCTCGACGACTTTCCGCTCGACGATCGTTGAACCCCCGACACGCCCAGCGGCACGCCCGTGACCTGGGGCGTGACTTCTCCATCTGGCCCGACAAACTGCCGCCGGCGACTTTCGACACAGATGACGCCCATTTCAACCTCCCCGACACGCCCACAGTCACGCCCGTGACATGGGGCGTGACCGACACGTTTTCAGCCGCAATGTCACATCGCCGTCAGATCACCGAATTCTGCTCTTGAATAGTGCTGACACGTCCCCCCGACACGCCTGTGTAGGAGGGCGTGTAGTTGTAACTTTTTGCCTATAAAAGGGCAGCTGCTGTATGAGTTAAGGGTTCCAAATTTTTGAACCATTTTGATGCTAAGGGCTGATGTTTGGAGCTAGTTTTGGGGCTATTTAAGGATCTTTCCCCCTCATTTTGAAGTTTGTTTAAGCATTGTAGTCAACTTTTTTGTTAATAAAATCTTTTCTTTTCATCCTTATAATGCTTTGAAAAAATCTCTGAAGGCCTCCTTTTCATCAATCCTAAGTACTTTTGTTTTCATTTTCATAATGCGTGTGAGTGTGTGTGTGTTTATGAGCTTAAAAATTGCAAAATTTATACTTTCAAATGAAAAACCTTTTGATTTATTTTCATTTTTATCAATATTTCTAGTCGTTATTATGGCCATTTTGTTGTAATACTCTTTAGAATCGGTTTGACTTAGGGTTTTACACCTTTTTAACCCGTTTTACAAAGCTTTAAAACTAGATTATGCATTACTTTAAATTTTTCAACAACTCTCATTTTTTAATTATATAAAAATAATTTTACTTGAACAATTTTTATTTCCACTTTTTATTCATTTCTGTCAAAATCTAACGGTAAAAATACAAACGTTTTAATTTTTCGGGCACTTGCTTTGTTCACTTTAAATTCAAAACTTTTTGCTCAAACAATTTTTATTTTGTCTTTTTATGCATTTCTACTACATTCCAGCTGTAGAAATGCAGTCATTTTAATTGTTCAATAACTTTGTTTTTTCTTATTTTACGCCCGAGTGCGTTGTGTATGAGATAATCTTTATCATCTTATTTAATTTATGCAAGTGTGTGTGTGTGTGTGTTTATTTATGTCGAGTGCGTGAGTAGTTACTTTCAAGTAGAGTGCGTGTGTTTTTTTATTTACTGCCTACTCACTTGAGTTAAATGGCTGGATTATATTCAAGCAAGTGTGTGTATTTTTATTTTTCCTCCTACTCACTTGAGTTAAATGGCTGCATTGTATTTTTAGTCCTACTCATTTGAGTAGGACTTGTAATTTTCAGCTTTTATGTTACCGCTTACTCATTTGAGTTAAATGGCTGGTATTGACTTTCCGCCTACTCGGTAGGAGTTAAATGGCCGGACTTTATTTTGATGTAAATATTTGAGAAAGCCTTGTAATCAGCATTTATTTCCGCCTACTCGTTAAGAGTTAAATGACGTGCTTTAATTTTTCACCTACTCAATTGAGTGGGATCTGTGTGTGTGTATTTCATTATGAGTGTGTGTTTTAATTTCAGTAGAGTGCGTGCGTGTGTTGCATTTATTTTCTCCTACTCGTTTGAGTAGGACTCGCTTTCATTTCAGTCCTACTCGTTTGAGTAGGACTTGCAATTTTCAGGTTTTATTTCCCGCCGCCACTCGTTTGAGTGGGACCTGCAAATTTCAATTATATAATTTTCTCTTACGTGTAACTTAGTTTTATTTCTATCTCTTGTTATATGTTTGAATGAGTGCGGGTGTGTTTATTTGTAATAACTTTTCTAATGTTAGGTTATTTTAATTTTCTTCTTATTTTCTTTATAACCTTTCAGCAAATAGTTTAGGACACTCGCTTAACCAAACATATAAGATATCCCCATTCCGATGAGTGGCTAATTGCTTTTAGCCCTCGGTATCGAAGAGCTTTGGGATTAAAAATGTTTTAAATAACTAAAGGTCTCATGATTCTATTTAATTAAAAAACTTAAGGTTTACCCCGGGTTAACGACGCGTAGAACCACATATCGATGTGTGGGCTCTATTTCCGTTATCCATCCGCTAGCTAGCCGATAGGTCGTGTGTAGGGACAGATCACCGCAGGGTAAATAGAGTTCCGCACTAACCCTCGAGAGAGGAGGCGCGCTAACTCTACTTGATTGGGTTCCCCACCCAATAGCGGGGTTCTTAGCGTACTGCGGGCATTAAGGGGAATCCTTTGTCGGACGAGAGCCCGGTCAAATAGCCTTAATGTCCAGGTGAGCGATATTCCTAGAGATAGGTGAGCTCATTATTTTGAACCTCCTCGGCTAAGTTTCCACTTTAATTGAATTGAAACTTTAGATCTCTAGTTATTCAAATCTTTTTTTAATCCTAACGTAATTCGATACCGAGTGTTAACTCTTCATCGACTCTACTTTTAATCTTTTTCCAGCTTTTTCTTAATTAAAAATCGACTTAACTATTTCGGTAAAATAATAGTGCTTTCAGAGAAGTAGGAATAATCAACCCATTCCCGGGAAATTTACGATCTGGATATTCCCCCGAATATTCTGTATTACTTGTGATAGGTGCACTTGCCTACCTAAGCAAGCCCGCGACGATCGGCTCATCGAACCAACCATAGTAAGAGTCTGTTTGCGGGCTCAATCAAGCTCCGAAGCTCCGCCGGTGACCAGATCTAGGCTTCTTCTTCCTCCTTTGCTCTCCGCTCTCTCTAGACTTAGAAAGAGAACCACTCAAGTGGAAAGAGGGTTTCAAAGGCCTAATCCCGGGTATATCCCAGTAGGAACAACCGCCAACCGTCGGATCCTAAAATAAGAAAACGAATGGCTACGATCCATAGCTAAAATGTAAAAACTGTGCCGAACACGGCCTGCGACACGCCCGTGTCCAGGGTCGTGTCCCTCATTCGCCGTCAAAATCGACGCGTCTCGAAAAATACACCGGCATCTAACACGCCTGTGTTCGACCTGACACGCCTGTGTCAGCCAGTACACGCCCGCGTTCCCGGGTGTGTTCCCCCATCAACACCGGACCAACACCAACCCGAGACTCACACAGGTCTTGGACATGCCCGTGTCCTATTTGACACGCCCGTGTCAAACCTGAACACGCCTGGGCTCCAGGCCGTGTTCACTGTCTCGACACTTCGTCGAGCACAGTTCGTCGACCACCCGACATGGCCTTGTACACGCCCGTGTCCTAGGCCGTGTTCCCTGTCTCGACACATTATCGAGCAAAAATGTCGACTTCCCGGGCCGATCGTCGACACGAGCTCGACACGCCCTGAGACACGCCCGTGTCTCAGGCCGTGTTCGCTGCTCGACGATCGTCGACTACAAAAATCGTCGACCTCTCGGCCAAATCGTCAACTCGATCCTGACACGCCCGGGGACACGCCCATGTCCCAGGCCGTGTGCCCCCTGCCAAATTCCAAATTTGGCCAAAAACGCCTCACGTCGCTCTTTTGCATTTCGGGGCGTTACAACTCTCCCCCTCTTAAAAGAATTTCGTCCTCGAAATTACATAAAGGAAAGAAACATAAAACTTAAACGGTACCTGAGTGAAACAACTACGGGTACTCCTCAAGCATAGCCTGCTCTCGCTCCCAAGAGAGCTCCTCCCGACCACAATTGTCCCAACGGACCTTGACCATCCTGATCTCTTTATTGCGTAGCCACTTGACTTTCGAGTCGTCAATACGTACGGGCTTGACCTTCGTCGTCAACCCACTATCAACATGCACTTGATCGACCACTAAGTTCCACTTGATCGACCACTTGCTTAGGCTCTTGTACCGCCTTCCATAGCACCGATATATGGAATATATCATGTAGACCACTAAGTTCCACTGACAGCTTCAACCGGTACGCTGCTTCACCAATCTGCTCCAGAACCTCAAACGGTCCAAGGTACCTCGGGCTTAGCTTCTTCAAGCGCCGCACCCGCGAGACACCCTTGAATGGCTTGATCTTTAAGTACACCCAATCGCCAACAACGAACTCCACGTTCCTGTGCTTGGCATTATAGTACTTAGCCTGGCGGTCCTGAGTGATTAGCAACCTCTCCCGAATGGTTCTCACTAAAGAAGTAGCATCCTCCAACTCTAGTTGCTTATACAACTTTGATTCACCCGTTTCCAACCAGGACAACGGTGTGCGACATTTTCTATCACAAAGGGCCTCGAAGGGCATCATTTCAATGCTCGCCTGGTAGATATTGTTGTAAGCAAATTCCACCAAGTATAGGTGATCTTCCCATTGCTTCTCAAAGTCCAGGACACACATACGAAGCATGTCTTCCATTGTCCTATTGACCCTCTCGGTCTGCCCATCCTTTTGCGGATGAAAGGCTGTGCTAAAACTCAGCTTTGTTCCCAACATCTGCTGCACCCGCCTCCAATCATTGGAGGTGAACCACCCATCTCGGTCACTCACGATGCTGAGGGGCACACCATGAAGCCGTACAATATTATCCACATATAGCTTTGCCAATTTCTCAACCGGATCATCCTTCCTATGCAGAATGAAATGTGACACCTTCGTTAGACGATCTACGACCACCCAAATGGCGTCGTTCCCCTTTTGCGACCTTGGCAACCCGTGCACAAAGTTCATAGTAATGTCGTCGAACTTCCACTCCGGAATAGGCAAGGATTTCAAGAATCCTCCTGGCTTTTGGCATTCCACCTTCACCAAGGCGCAAGTTTGACACTTTGCCACGTAGAACGCCACATCCTTTTTCAGTCTTGGCCACCAAAAAAATTTCTTAACATCATGGTACATCTTCGTGCTCCCCGGGTTAATTGAGTACTTGGTATGATGCGTCTCGTACAACAATTCCACCAGAAAATTGCCCACGCTTGGGATGCACAGATGACCATCTTTCCAAAGTAATCCGTCCTCCACAATGAATTGGCCGGGAATTTGACCGATCCATAGCATCTATCATGAGTTGCTTCATGTGGACATCCATATCCAACGCCTGCCGAATCCGATTAGCCAGGTCATATTGGACTTCAGTCCAATTCAATACTGCTTCAGTACTTGATTGCTTATCAACTCAAAAGATCTCCAATGCCTCCAACTCCCGAACCAACAGCTCATCATGGACTGATAGCCAATTGGCTTGGGCTGGGGGCCTGCGGCTCAACGCGTCCGCAACCGCATTGCCTTTGCCAGGCACGTAATGGATCTTGAATGTATAGTCCCCCAGGAACTCCATCCACCTATGCTGCCGCATGTTCAGATCATTCTGATCCAGCAAATACTTCCGGCACTTATGATCGTTGTATATATCAATCTTCAGAACGTACAAATAATGTCTCCACAGCTTCAAGGCAAAAATCACGGCCGCTAACTCGAAGTCATGGACCGGATAGTTCCTCTCGTGCACCTTCAGCTGTCTCGGGCCATATGCTATAATGCTTTCATGCTATAATAGCACACAAACCAAACCACTACCCGAAGCATCGCTATAAGGGTGACCCCCTGCCCAAATTTCAGCTAATTTGGATAAGGTATGAAGAGTGGGCAACCATTTTAATCTCAGGATAGCCCTAAGTATAGGTCCCACCAAAATGGATTCCCTAGTCCAACCGGAGGCCCAAATCGGTCCAAATCAATTTTGAAATAAAGTAGACACCTATGGCTACAAATTTCATGTTGGTGACTTTTTCCATAGAGGAGCCTAGGTATTTTTAATAATTACAAATATTTAGTATAAATAGTGTGACAAAAAAAGAGAAATAAAATGAAATTATAATGATTTAATCAAACCGGCACACGAATATTGGCAAAGATCTAACGCCATGTGGTCATCGTCTACCTCCAGCCAACGGCTGAGATAGCCCGAGCCTGGAGCCACTTCCAAGCGTTGCCGCCACCGATCCGACCCCTTCCCCGGCCGGCCAATGCCACCAGCATCTCCGTTGAGGTGGTGGATGTCGCCAGGCCGCGGCACAGCCACCGGAGAGGCGGATTCCAGCGGTTTTAGCAAGAAAATTCTGGGCCAAAAACCAGGAAAACCAGGAATTTGTTCGGGCTCAATTGAGCCCGAACCTGGAACCTAAACGCTGCTATGATCTATCCATGAGACAAGGAGAGGAGGAGGACCTTGCCGGCGGCCTGAAGTCGGGAAGATCGTCGGGAAGCCATTGCTGAAAGTGGCGGCGCTCGGTTTCTGTGACTGCATAGTGGGGAGGCTTGATTTCTTCAAGTAAGGATTGGGGAAGGCTCCTCTCAACCCATTGATGATGTTTAAAGCCTCAGATGGGGAGTGGAGGGACTGCATCATCAATATCCTTCAAAGACATTAATATCTAGGCTCGTCCATGGAGGATGGGGGAAGAACCAGGTCTTGAAGGCCAAGGAAATGGCTGGAAAATTCTCCCCTTCCCTGGGGGAGTTGAATTCTGCCATTAAAGGTGGCCTTTTGACTCCCCTTGGCCGAACCTCTTCCTTCCCTCTTCTTCCTCATTTCTCTCTCCTCCATTATCATGGAAATGGAGCTCACCCTCTCTCCTAGTCACCAAATTTACTTGGTCAGTCTGAAGAACTATTTGCAGCCCACCCATGCACATTATTCCCTAAAGAAACCACATGAGGAGGCTTGAGCTTCGGTTAGCCTATTTGGGCTAGGTTGACCCAAAATAGGCTTGGGTTGACCTTGGTCTTTTTGACCTTTTCTGTTACCATCATTGGGTCTTTAGTGACCTATTGGGCTCCCCTACGGTCTAGATAGGGATGTGTAGGGTTGACTTGACACTTTGGAGGCCACCTGCCCTTAGGAAGGGTACTTTGCCCAAATTAAGGTTATAGTTGACTTAGGTCAACTTGGCCATTTGGGTTGACCCCAAGGGGTCCTTGGTGACCCCATGGCTTCCTGTAAGGTCTAGGAAGAGTTATGTAGGGTTACCTTGCACTTTTGGAGGTCATCTACTCTTAGGAAGGGTACTTTGACAAAATTAGTGGCTAGAGTTGACTTTGGTCAATATAGACTCTTGAGTTGCCCCCAATGGGTCCTTGGTCACCCATTGACCTCACTTTAGGGTTAGGAGGGCATGGGTGAGGTCCACATGGCTAGGGGAAGGTTAATCGACCATAAGTAGGCTAGTTTGACCCATTTAGGGTTAGGGTTGACTTAGGTCAACTTAACCACTTTGACTGCCCACAGTGGGTCCTTAGTGACCCTATGGACTTCCTAAGGTGTTTGGGGTGTTGTGGTAGGGTCCTGGGATCAAGGTGTAGCCCTAAGGTCAAACCTTAGGTTTAAATGTTGAGGTTGAGCTTTAGGCAGACCAAGGTGATTTTTACCTTGGCCCTTGTTCACTTGGTCATTGAGCTTTTGGTTGTTTTCTCATGACCTAGTCATGACAAAACAAAACCCTAGGGGTCTAGTTGTTTGGGGGATGTTACAAATCCCAATATATATAAAAACAATTTTGTCCCCAAAATTAAGGTTGAGCCTACGGGGGTTTCTACAGAATAAATAAAACTTGTAACATCCCTAAGGTTTAAGGTATACCTGAATCGAAGAGCTCCGGGTACTTTTGCTGCATTAAGTCCTGTGGTTCCCATGTATGCTCCTCCTGCCCATGGTTTTTCCACAGAACCTTGACTAGTGGGACCTTCTTACGTCGCAAGACCCGCACTGCCGTGTCGTCGATCCTGATCGACTCCAAGCTGACTGTTCGATCTGAGGCCACTAGACCGTCGTTTGTAGGAATGAGCTGCTCGGGGCGTAGTAGAGCCCTCTGTAGTGAGGGGATGTGGAAGACATCATGCAATCCTCCTAACTCTGATGGTAGCTCTAGTTTATAAGCCAAGGGGCTGATCCGCTGCAGGATCCTGTAGGGCTCCATATATCTCGGGCTGAGCTTCTTCCGCCCGCGAACCCTCAAGACCCCATACATCAGTCGTATCTTCAAGAAGACCCGGTCTCCCACATGGAACTCCACCTGACGATGCCTCGCATCGTATTATTTGGCCTGCCTGCTCTGGGCATCCAGCATCCTGTCCCGGATCAACCTAACCTGAGCATCAGTATCCTCCACAAAACCCGAGTCGAGTGCCTGAGGATCTTCATCTTGAATCCAAGATAGTGGGGTCCTGCACCTCCGTCCATACAACTCCTCGTAAGGGTCCATGCCTATACTGGACTGATGACTATTGTTGTACGAAAACTCGATCAGCGACAGCAATCTCTCCCAAGGCTCGCCGCGGTCCAAGATACATAAGCGTAGAAGATCTTCCGTTACGGTTGGTGTGCTCCGTCTGTCCATCGGTCTGAGGGTGAAAAGTCGTGCTAAATGTCAACCGAGAACCCAGACGGGCCTGAACTGTCCTCCACTCCTTGGACGTAAACCGCCCATCTCGATCTGAAACGATAGTCCTGTGTACCCCATGATAGCGCACAAACTGCTTGATGAACCTCTGTACTAATACTCTTACCGGAGAGTCCTTCTCCACTGGAATAAATCTGGCCACCTTCGTTAGCCTGTCCACTATCACCCAGATTGAGTCATTCCCCGCACGAGACCGGGGTAGCCCATGTATGAAATCCATGGCTATATCCTCAAACTTCCACTCACGCACCGGAAGTAGCTGTAGTAGACCGGATGTATTCCTGCACTCAACCTTTACGAGTTGGCAAGCCTCGCAATGTGTCACAAAATGCGTTATGTCTTTCTTCATGCCTGGCCAGAACATTGTCCTCTTCAAATCTCCTGTCATCTTAGTGATCCCCGGGTGCACTGAATATCTACTACAGTGAGCCTTTATCATGATGTCCTCCAAAATCTGGCCTCCTGCTGGTATGTAGACCCTGCCTCTGAAACATAAGAGCCCATCCCTCAAGGAGTAATCCCCTGCTGTGCCTTCCTCCAAGGCTCTGAATATCGGCTCAGCCCTCCCATCCATCCTCTGTCCCTCTCTGATGTGGTCCTGAATGTCATCAGTGGCAGTCATTGATGCCAGGTATTCCTTATATAGCTCCGGATCATCATCGGACACTAGTGATATCTGCATCTTCTTGAACGACTCTACCAACTCCAAGGCCATCAGCTGCGGGCCTACTCCTGACGTACTCGCTCTCGGGCTGAGAGCAGCTGCAACCACGTTTGCCTTCCGGGGATGGTAGTGCATGGTGTATTGGTAGTCCGACAAAAACTCCACCCAACACCTCTGTCTGATGTTCAGCTCCTTCTGCGTGTCTACATACTTCAAGTTCTTGTGATCTGAGAATATATCACAGTGGACCCCATAGAGGTAGTGTCTCTAGATCTTTAGATCAAATACCACCGCCCCCATCTCCAAATCGTGCACCGGGTAGTTCTGCTCATGTTTCTTTAGCTGACGGGAGGCGTAGGCTATCACACGCCCGTTCTGCATCAGAACGACACCCATCCCCTGGTAGGAAGCGTCCGTGTACACCTAGAATCCTTCCTTCCCTGATGGAAGAACAAGGGTTGGGGTCGAGGTAAGCCGACCCTTCAGCTCCTGAAAGGCAGACTCGTACTGTGGCGTCCAAATAAAAGGAGACTCCTCTTCGTCAGAGATGTAAGAGGGAGGGAAATCTGAGAGAACCCCTCTACAAACTTCCGGTAATAACCGACAAGTCCAAGGAAACTCCGAACATCCGTGGCCATTTTCAGCGGTGGCCAATCTCGCACTGCCTGGACCTTTGCCGGATCTACTGCCAAACACGCTCCATTAATAACATGGCCCAAAAAGGACACATCCCTTAGCCAGAATTGGCACTTGCTGAACTTAGCATACATCTTGTTTTCTCGGAGCTTCTCCAACGTCAAGGCCAGATGCCTCGCATGCTCTTCTTCGGTCCTCGAATAAATAAGGATGTCATCAATGAATACGATGACGAAGACATCCAGGTACTCTTCGAACACCCGGTTCATCAAGGCCATGAACGCGGAGGGTGCATTCGTGAGCCCGAAGGGCATCACGGTAAACTCGTACATTCCATATCTGCTGCTGAAGGCCGTATTTGTGATATCCTCCTCCTGTATGTGTAGCTGATAGTACCCCAATCTCAGGTCCAGCTTCGAGAACCAATGGGCTCCCTCCATCTGGTCAAATAGCTTGTCTATCCTTGGCAAGGGATACGTATTTCAGACCGTCAGCCTGTTAAGGGCCCGGTAATCGATACACAGCCGCAGCATCCCGTCCTTCTTTTTGACGAAGAGCACCGGAGCACCCCACGTGGAAGAGCTAGGCCGGAGGAACCCAGATTCCACTTACTCTTGAAGCTGTCTTTGAAATTCCACTAGCTCTTTCAAAGCTATTCGGTTGGGAACCTTGGATACCGCCTTAGCCCCCAGCACGAGCTGAATCTGAAAAACTTTCTCCTAGTGCGGGGGTAGCCCTGGCAGCTTCTCCGGAAATACATCAGCAAAGTCTCACACTACTGGAATATCTGTTATAGAATCCTTGGCAGCGACCATCTCGAAGAGTGCCTGATAAACTTCGTCTCCCTATAGGTGGGCCTTGACGGCCTGCACAGACGATAATGATAACATGTGGGCTGGTGTAATACCTTCGATAACAATAGAGGAGTCCCCATGCCTCACGGTGATCCTCTTCGACAAGCAGTCGATCTGGGCATGGTTCCAATATAACCATGTGTTGGAACCCCAGTTATGATTTGGGCAAGGATCACTATTAGGTTTTCTTAGATTGACACAAAATGTATAGTCATGGGTCATAGGTTCAATTCCAGATTTGCCTTAGAAGAATTCCAAGAAATGCAGTCAGTCAGAAAATCAGTTCGACGATAGTCGAACTCAGTTCGACGAACGTCGAACGTAGATTGACGAATTATGAGTTCCTTCTCTAAACTCAGGTCGACTAACTCTGATCTCAAGCAAGAAGTTTAGCTCGACGAATTCAAGCTGAGCTCGACGAACTCTGAGCTCAGGTCGACGATCGCTAAACTTAAGACAGATTCTCAGCTCGACGAAATAGAAGATGAGCTCGACGACCTGTGAGCTCAGTACGATGAATTCTGTGCAGTTGGTAGAATTAATTACAGTCAATGGCCAGTCCTATTTATTTACAGTTGGCAGATCAACTCAAGAATTAATCACAGTCAATATGGAAATAGTCGTTCAAAGGCAACATTAAATGGGGCTGTTGCAAAAGATTAATTCAGGATTAATTCCCAAGGCATATTCTATTCTCGGGAATGCTTCTACAGACTTCAAGATTAATGAATCCAGTTGTTTGAATCAGATATAAGAGGTTCACAGAAATATACATAAAAAGATAGAAATAGACACACACAGAGATATAGAACACTGCAGCAAATAACAAGACAGTAAACCAGAACACAGTGAAGGCTTTTCAGTTTACAGTGAAGGAGCAACTCTACATCAACATTTACACAAAGTTCTTCATCTGCTCCAAGCTTCTCAAGAGACACACATTCGTATCAGTCTAAGAAGCTTGCTGGAGACATCATCATTCTGAAGGCCTATCACCCTGAAGCAAAGCTGCATCTTCCTGAACCATCAACATCTCAGGGGGAGCTCTTTGCTAACATCATATCCACTTAAGTCTTCTCATTGTGATTGAGAAAAGAGAAGACCTCATCACTCTCTCATCCCCACCTCTGTAAAGCGTTGTCATCTCCCTTCAAAAGTGATTCCTGGTTCACAAGTCTCCTTCCAAAAGACTTGAGGTTTGGGTTTTGATCACCTGATCAAAAGCTCATCGGTGTTAGGCACCTGATCAAAAACCTGAGTGGATTTCTACTAGGGGGTAGAAGATTGGATGTACCCAGGTTGGGGAACCACTATATATCCTTGTGTCTTCTATGCTTGCTCATCTTGCTTTATTTTTGTGTTGTGATTTGCTTTACTTAATATATAACTCTAATTAGTTAAGTTAAGATCTATCCCCCTAAGTTTCAAAACATCATGCCCAGTATGAGATCATAATCCGACATCCTCAAGATTATAGCTGGTGCCTCAAACGCCTTCCCGCCGATCTCCGCCTCCATTTCGCAATGAGAATAGGTCATGAGCTCTGATCCATCGGGTAGACGAACCCTCACCATCCTTCCTTTGAATTTCTCCACACCTGCCAGCACTTTCACGAAATCCTCTGACACAAACGAGTGTAAAGCCCCGGTGTCGAAGAGTGTATGAGCGGGCTTGTCGCTAATGAAAACCACGCCTGAGGTAATTAAGTGTCTTAGTGTCCTAGTAGTAGTTTTTCTTTCTTTTCTTAATTTCTATCTAGTTTATGTCTATGAGAACTAGTTCTTATGAAAAAAGAAATTGAATGTACTAGTATACCTGCTATAACCTGCTCCGGGTTTCGGGGCTGAGCCAAATCTAGTGCATACATCTGCTACCTCTATGGCTTGTGGCCCCTACCATGATATCCCCATCCTCGGTCATGCCCTCGGCCCCCAAACTGTCGAGGAGGTGGGGCACTCTAAAGTGCTGGTGGGGGCTCTCGCCTCATGGGAGAATTTCTCTTGAAATTCCCCGGTTGATTGCAATGGAAGCACACCGATGCATGGTCTGCTATCCTCGGTATCTCCAACATCAACAAGGGCTGAGGGGCCAATGCCCCATGATTGCTCTGCTCCGGTCCGATCTCCTGACGGGGATGATCCCCATTCCTTCTTTCCCCAATGACCTGGCCTCGAGGACGGTCTCGAGGTCCTCCAATCACTGTATCGTCAGCCGGCCTCTTCCGGCTTTTGACCGTAAGCTGATCTGCCTCCCTTTTATTGGCCATTTCCAGAATCCTGGCCAAGCTTCCCTCGGAGACGAAAAGGAGGGCATGTCTCATGTCATCGTGCAGCCCCTTGTAGAACCTCCTGGCATAGCCAGCGTTGTCCAACTGATAAGAGTCCGCATAACGGGCTAGGTGAGTAAACTCCTGGTAATACTCCAGCACTGTCCTGTTGCCCTGCTTCAACCGCAGGAACCTATCTTCCAGCTCATCCCTCTCCGACTGTGGTACAAATTGTTCCAGAAGTGCCGCTCTGAACTCTCCCCAAGAGATATCTGCACAATCTAAATCCGTAAAGGTGGTATGCAGCTGTGACTTCCACCACCTCTTCCCGTTCGACTCCAAATAGGAGACTGACAAAGCAACTGCCTCTTCAATGGGGCATCGTATCCCCTCTACCATCTCATAGATGGTATCCAACCATTCCTCTATGCGAACTGCCGACTCCATCCCCTGGTAGGATTGAGGGGAAATTGCCCGGAAGGCACTAATCCAGTTGGCCCTGGGATTTGGCTGTGGAGCCGGGGCCTGCAGAGCTCTGAAGGCCTCCAGGATGGCCGTCAATGTTTGCCCCATCTCCGTCTGCTGAAATGGAACTGGAGCCGGCGGAGGTGGAACTATATTCGGAGCCTGAGGTGTCCCCTGCTGTGGAGTAGGGTTCGTCGCAGGATACAAGGAAAAAGTTCCAACAGTTAGATAGCGTAGCAATGGAATAAAAGGAGGAGAAAATAGACTTTTACATGTGATTTCCCTAATGAGCCCACCACTGCTTCCGCTGTTAGTTTGTCTGCAAACTAAGCTTGCGCAGGGGTGGCCTAAGGTTCTTGTGGACTACTTCTCTTTACGATCGAGGTTCGCTCTGATACCACTTGTATGACCCCTTTTTTTCTTTAAACCCGGGGGGGGTCTTATGCCCAGAATCGCCGTTTTGCGGTGGCCCCGACTCTCGGGAAAGCCGCCACTACAAAACGCCGATTCTGCCGGCCTTTTCGATCAACACAAAGAGAGCAGTATTTAGAAATGAAATAGATGAGTCCACAAATGTCATAAGTAATAAGAGAAATCACAACCAGTCCATAGATAGAAAAGGGAAAGTACTACAAAGTAACGAAAATATAAACGGGCTTAAGCCCGGTACAACATGTAACATCCCATGTTACTTCTGGACCCCTCAACTTAGATTGGGTTAGGCATGGGGTGAGATTTAAAGGAGATCAACTAGGTCTGACCCTAGGTAGTGGGTGGTAGCCATGTGGGGCCCACTATAGGACCTTAGTCAAACTAGGTCAAACTAGCCTAATTAGGGACCCTAGCCACACCATGACCCCACCACATTGCCCTAACCCTAAAAACAATCTAAGTGGACCCTAGGGTATGTCACTGGGTCAACATTTTGACCCCAGTTGACCAAGGTCAACCTTGGGCTTAATTTGGTCAAACCCACACCCATAGGCCTAATTAACCTAAGTGGGGCACCCCCTTGACCCAAACCAAGTTGGGTGGTGCCACTAGACCCATTTCCACCATGTGGGGCCAGTCCACCCACCATAGTTGACCAGTCAACCCCAAAAGTCAAATTGGTCAACAATTTGACCTAAGGAATGAAATGAAGACCAAGCAATTTTCCTTTGGACCAAGCCCACCAAATTGGCCCATGACCAGCCTTAATGGTTAATGACAGCCCCTACCCTCCTGATATTGGAGAGAGAATGCATGCAAGGGGGTAAAATTGAGATTTTTAGGAAAAGAGGAGAGAGAAAGAGGAATAAAGGGAATAATGGCCACATGGCCACCCCATCAGCTGGTTTTGGCTGCCCAAAACCAGGTGGCTGACCTCCCCTCTTCATTTCCAGCAGAATACCAGAGTTGAGAGCCACATGGCACCATGGGTGAAGCCTCCAAAGCTCAAACCGAGCTCACCTTGGAGTTAACTCCACTTATAGCCCACCTCAGTCCAAACAGACCCCTCCATTAGCTTCAGAAGGTCCAGAGGAGTGGAATTCGACTACTTACACATGGAGAACGGTGGAGAATGCAACTTTCGGGGAGGAGCTCGCCGGCGCACCACCACCACGGCAAACCGCCGCCTGACCCGCAGCCAAGCCCCGATTATGGTGCGTTTCACTTCACCTCTACCCACACTAGCTTCTTAGATCAAATAGGCGAGAGATCGGGCTCAATTGAGCCCGATGCCATGTGAGAAAATCTAGAAAATTCTAAGTTTCTGAAACCGCTCGGGATCGCCGTCGCCGCCGTCTCCCGCCGCCCCATCGCCGGGAAATGATAGCCACCACCACCGTGAAGGTGATGGCACCATTGGCCGGAGGTGGCGACGCCTCAGCTGGCCGGAAACCGCCGGCAAAATCGCTCCAGGTCGGCTCGATCTCAGCCGTTGGCTGGAGGTAGACGATAACCCGATTCCGTCCATTCTTGCTTTAAGATTCGTGCGCCGATTTTAATATAAATCAGGATTAATAAATGAATAGTAACATTTCTGTCACATATATTCAGCCCTCTTGCAAGTTAAATTTAGGCCTCTTAGAGGCATTTCCAGACCTTAGGCCCTTAATGAAAATTGTAGCCTAGGGTCTTACCTTTAATATGCCACCCTAAACACACATTTTGGGGTAGAGTACAGCCCTGTAGGACCTTTCTCCTAGGACTGGTCCTAGACTAGGTCAAAAATTATATTGGATGCCCTAGTCTCAATATTAGTCACCGTGATCCCAAATTTTGGGCACATGCATTATTATGGCTTACTTACCTCCTGCCAAAATTTAGGAATTTTTAGAAAACATTTTCCTATAGTTTTTGGTAAAATATCAAAATTTAAATTAATGGCATATATGGAGTTCTACTCCTCCCCATGGCCCCAAATTTTGGTGGTGGGTCAGTGGGGTCACCCTTGGTGCATGATAAAATTTTCAGCACCTTGGGATCACTGCATGTGGGAGAATTCACTTGCATGTGATAGCTTATGTTAAGGCTTGGTGTACTAATGTAATTTGGTGAATTTAGCCCAATGGTTGCATGCAAGGATTATGAAATTATTTATAGTGGCTCATTAGAGTAAATGGCACTCTTCAAATTAATAATGTAATTTTTGGAATCAAAATTCCATTTATTGGAATTTACTTTATAAATAGCTATGTTGGAATTAAAAATTGGAAAATAGGATTTATTCAAGAACAAATCCAAACAACATTACCAAGGCATAGATTACATCACACTTGACCTAGGAAAATTATGATTTCTCTGTTTTGAAGAACCTTGGAGTAGATACCCTAAATTTCCCATTTTACCCTTATCATGATAATTCTTGAAATGATATATATATACCTCTGAAAAATTTGGGATTTATTCTACTGTCATAAAATATTGTTATTAGTTTATCATGAATTTCTCAGAATTTATTGGATGCATTACTTATGTTAAACTAGTACAATGGCATTTTGGTAAATACCTTAAAATGGAACCCCATAGGCCATCTTACATTCAATTTTGATGAATCTCTGCCAATAGCCATAATTTAGTGTCTTAAAGGCTCTGTAAGTTTTCTGGAATTTTTGAATATGCAATGCTTATACTTCATGTGTAAAATGGAATTTATGTGGGATTGTTATTAAATAGAAAATGACAATAAATAATTTAAGGAAAATTGTGAAATTTTGAAGGCAGCAATATTTGGTCAATATACATCTCAGGAAAAATTCCCTAAGTCAGTGGATGCTTAATTAAATCACTTCATGTGTAAAGTGGCCGAGCATTTAAATTAAGAGAATTAATTAAATGACCATTTGGCCAGGAAAAATTATGAGAATCCTTAGGGTAGTTCCCTTAGTCCATAATACCTTAGGATAAATATTTAGAGGCAAGATGCCTTATGTTTTGGAAGATCACATTTCTAGGGTAAACATAGGTCATGGTCTGCATATAACACAAATAGGTCTTGCCTTAGGGAATTACCAGGGGATTGATTATCGGCAGAAATAAGAGAGAGTTCAACATGAGTGACCCTGGTGGGTAGAGTTGTCTTAGTGAGGGATCAAAAGTGCAAGTCTTGGTCATCAACTGGAGTGGGGGATCGGCGGAAGACCGTCGGTTCCCGGTAACACCTTAAGTCACTAGGGTTATACTTAAGCAATAAGGAGAGCTGGGGAGATACATGGGTAGTCATCAACTAAAATAAGTATCCTTGCGAAAGGGAACGCTGGGCGTAATCCCAACACAGTTCCTAGTGCCCCTTGAGAGCCCTTCACAGGGAATACCGGGGGCAGTCCTGGGATTAACCTTAAATCTCTAAGTATAATAAACCGTAGACAAGAGTAGCTTAATAGGTTAGGACATGGTTGTACCTTCTCGCCCGTGTTTGGGTTGGAGAGTTTCATGATATATGCTCACCCGTTTAGGGTTGGAGGGAATTGACATAAAGGCACTAATGTGTGTTCTCACCCGGGTTTGGGTTTGAGGGATTCAGGACGGGTTTTGGTCCTGCGAGCGGAAGACTCGGTATGAATTACTTGCATGTGCATAAATATCGTGGCGGGGCATGCGGTACTGGCCGTTCGTCACACCGATGGCAGTACGGTGCACCAGGCGGTTGTGGGAGTTAGAGGGGCCAGTGGGTTGTTTTACACTGCGGTCTGGAGGACGACCCCCGATAACACACATCCGACCCAACAAGACTGACGGGTTTGTCAGCAAAGTACGTACGCGAGACTCTAGAGTGCACCTTGGACGTGTACAGAGGCGTATGAGAGGGGTCTAAGGCTTGGTAGTGTGCATACCGGTCTAGAAGCGGAGACGCCCGCTCCGCTGCTGCCGTAGCCACAGCGGTGGTACCCGAGAGTGATGCTAGCTCTCAAAAAGTGGGAACTAAAGGTCTGTGATCACAGAGTCGTTGTGTGTGAGTTGCACTTGTCTGCGCATAAAACTGCATCATATCATTCATTCATATTAGGTCATACGCTTCATAGATCCTTATCATATAAATTAGTATGGGCTCTTTTATATGATAAGTTAAATTTCCTGGAAATCCTAACTTATATATTTGTATGGGCATTTATATAAGTTAGGGTATGTTTGTGATGATAGCTTAGTGGTAGCTTAGTTTATTTACTTGTTCATACTGCTGTTTCTTTACTTTCCTTTACTGCTCCGCTCTTACTTACTTACTACTTGTACTGTACTTAGCATTGCTAGTGTAGAATTTCATTACTTAGTGCCACTTTAGATAGATATTGTCACCTGCTTCCATTTTGCTACCCCTTGTCATCCTCCGCTTCGTCCTCCCGCTCGGTGCCTAGGAGCTGCGGGGCGAGGTGTGGAGGAAACGACTTAGTCTTTTGACTAATGGTCGGTGACCAACTATTTTTAGGAGCCCGTGGAGATGGAGCACCAGCACGTCGAGGAGGCAGGACATGAGGAGCAGATACCGCGTCAGCAGACTACCACTACTACTGTGCGTCCTCAGGTGGGACGAGACTTGATGTTCTAGTTTAGCTTCCGCATTTACTATTTTGTGAGAGAGAGAGAGATTTGATGTACTGGGCATAAGCCCTTTTTACTCTTTCAGTTGTACTTATTTGTGGACTATATGTTGTACTATTCATCTCTTTTTCATGATTATACAGTGGCTTGTGGACTGGTATTTTTACATATACAGTTTTACTTCTTATTTCTCATATTGGCCTACAGGTTTATGACCGTACTAGCCGGCAGAATCGGCGTGTTGCGGTGTCGACTAACCCGTGAGTTAGTGCCACCGTAAGACGGCGGTTCTGGGCATAAGATCCGGTAGCCCTCCTTGGTAAGGGGGAGGGGGGTCTTACAAACTGGTATCACTCGAACAACGATCATATGAGAAAGAAGTCCACAACATGGCACCACCCCCGCCCCAGCATTAGTTTGCGGACAAACTATGCAGCGGAAGCAGTGGTGTGCCCATGTACAAAAGTCACAGAAATGGTCCACAAAGTACAATTTGATAGGCCAATTTTGCCTTAACCTTACCTTTATGCAACCTCCACAGGTCGCAGCGCCGCAAAATGTGGCTCCTCCCCCTCCAGCTGCCACTCCATTCCTACATACGGAGATGGGGCAGACCCTGACGGCGATTTTGGATGCCTTTAGAGCCCAGCAAGTCCCGGCTCCACAGCCAAATCCGGGGTCGAGCTGGCTGAGTGCATTCAAGAGCCTATCCCCACCGACGTACCGTGGGACAGAGGATGCAGTGAAGACAGAAGAATGGCTGGAGGCCATACACGAGATCTTAGCGGGCATCAGC
This sequence comes from Platanthera guangdongensis, assembly GCA_039583875.1. NCBI lineage: Eukaryota > Viridiplantae > Streptophyta > Magnoliopsida > Asparagales > Orchidaceae > Platanthera > Platanthera guangdongensis. The sequence goes on along the minus strand of CM077161.1, from coordinate 42,431,599 downwards.
TGCCCAGTCGGCCAGGCAGTACCTCTAGCCACCTCCGTGCTAGAGGCCCACGCGAAGAGATGGTGGAAGTCAGTCCGGGAGACTACTTATGCGGACTTTGAGTTGTCAGAGATTTCTTGGGAGGAGTTTGGCGATGTGTTCCTGGAGCACTTCGTCTCTACTACGGACAGGGATGCTTTGGAGGAGAGGTTTTTGAACCTCAAGCAGGGGACCAGATCTGTGATAGAGTACCAGAGGGAGTTCTCCCACTTGGCCAGGTTCGCGGGGATTCAGGACACCGACGACAGGAGGTACGCAAAGAGGTTCTACCGGGGCCTCAGGGATGATCTGAGGCAGGCTCTGTTATTCATTTCACATGGCACATCCAGGCAGATCATCGAGATGGCGAAGAAGCTGGAGGCTGACCAGCTGATGGTGCGAGCCGGAGGGAAGAGACCATTTGATGGATCGACATCAGGTGAGAGCACTAGGGGCTCTCAGAGGGGCAGGACCATTGGATACAGGAGGGGTGGGGGACGTCGTCGTCCCAACTTCAGGCAGGAGCAGGGGCCTCCTCCAGCTTTGGCTCCCCCACCTCTACAGATACATGATCCGAGGAGACAGGATGACCGAGGCCACCGACAGGTGGTTTGTTACGGATGCCGCCAGCCTGGGCACATCAGGTCGGAGTGCCCGCACCGATTCCATCCCCCTCCTCCTCCTCCACCTCCAGTGGCCCCAGTACAGCAGGGTCGAGGACGAGGCCGAGGACGAGGCCGAGGCCGGGGATATCATGGCAGGAGGCGCGAGCAGGAGCAGATATACGCCTTGGATCTCACAGAGCCGAGGAATCCTGAGGAGGTCATCACAGGTACTTAAAGTTAATTTTGAGTTTCCTTAAATTTTTCCAATGATATATATATAGTACCTGGAACCATAGGATAACAATTAACCTTCACATAAACAAACCTCAGGCATAGTCATGATCAGCGGCAAGCCTGCCCATACTCTTTTCGACACGGGTGCGTCACACTCGTTCGTATCCGAGGCCTTCATCGACGGACTCGAAGGCGTGGAGAGGTTCCCTGGACTAGAGATGAGGGTACGCCTACCCGATGGGTCGGAGCTGCGGACTACTGCACATTGCGACATGGAGGCCGAGATTGGCGGCAAGGCTTTTGAGGCGCCGGCGACTATTCTGAAGCTGCAGGACTTTGACTTGATCTTGGGCATGGCCTGGTTGCACCGGAACCATGCCCAGATAGATTGTCCGTCCAGGAGGATCACGCTGAGACATGGCGACTCTCATGTTATCGTTGAAGGTATCCAGCCTGTCTGCCACCTACTATTATCTTCTATACAGGCTGTGAAGGCCCATGAGCAGGGTGAAGAAGTCTATATTGTCTGCTTCGAGATGGTGGGGACAGAGGCGACTATCTCAGATATTCCGGTGGTTCGGGATTTCTACGACGTATTCCCGGAGAAATTGCCCGGGCTACCGCCTGCTAGAGACTTGGATTTCAGGATTCAGCTAGTGCCGGGAGCGAAGCCGGTGTCCCGAGCACCCTACAGGATGGCTCCTAGAGAGTTAGCAGAGTTCAGAACTCAACTGCAGGAGCTAGTCGAGTCAGGATTTGTACGGCCTAGTTCATCGCCATGGGGAGCACCAGTTCTATTTGTGAAAAAGAAGGATGGATCATTGCGATTGTGTATAGATTACCGGGAGCTGAACCGGTTGACGGTCCGCAACACCTATCCTCTGCCTCGGATAGATGAGTTATTTGACCAACTACAGGGAGCATTCTGGTTCTCCAAGTTAGATCTGCGATCCGGCTACTATCAGCTCCGTATCAGGGAAGAAGACATACCGAAGACGGCTTTCAGTTCGCGCTATGGACTATACGAATTCACGGTGATGCCTTTTGGGCTCACGAATGCTCCTGCCGCATTCATGAGTCTGATGAACCGTGTCTTCGAGCCTTTCTTGGATCGCTTCGTGATAGTATTCATCGACGACATCCTTATTTATTCTCGGACTCGGGAGGAGCATACTGAGCACTTGGCACAGGTCCTGCAGAGGTTGAGGGAGGCACAGATGTACGCAAAATTTTCGAAGTGCCAGTTCTGGTTGCAGGAGGTGGCATTCCTGGGGCACACGATCAGCGGGGCTGGGTTAGCCGTGGACCCAGCCAAGATAGAGACGGTGAGGGATTGGCCACGGCCGAAGACCGCATCTGACATCCGCAGTTTCTTGGGACTAGCAGGCTATTACCGCAAGTTCGTGGAGGGGTTCTCAAGGATAGCACTCCCCCTCACGTCCTTGACGAAGAAGGATGCTGATTTTGTTTGGTCAGAGCGGTGTGAGACGGCTTTTCAGGAGCTGAAGGACCGGCTCATCTCATCCCCTATTCTTGCGCTTCCATCCGGGAGCGAAGGATTCCAGATTTACACGGACGCCTCATATCAGGGGATGGGTGCAGTCTTGATGCAGCATGGACACGTTATCGCTTATGCTTCGAGACAGTTGAAGAAGCATGAGCATAACTATCCAGTACATGATCTAGAGCTCGGGGCTGTGGTTTTCGCCCTGAAGATATGGAGGCATTACTTATATGGGATTCATTGTGACATCTTTTCAGATCACAAGAATCTCAAGTATATCGATACTCAGAAGGACCTAAACCTGAGACAGAGGAGGTGGCTGGAGTTTCTCTGTGATTATGATTACAAGATCCACTATCATCCGGGAAAAGCGAACACGGTTGCGGATGCTTTGAGCAGGAGGGCCGGCACTTCTGGACCGGAGCCCCGATTGATGTCCATAGAGCTGCTTCAGATGATGGAAGACATGCACATTACCGTGGTGTCCGAGACCGAGCCAGTGGTATATAGAGAGTATTTGAGCTCAGTGATCAGCTGCGATGATATACAGGAGCGCATCCGAGCACATCAGAGGCTGGATGCTGCGTTACAGCCGATTTTCAGTGCCCTAGAGAGGGGCAAGGTCGAGGACTACACACTACAGGATGATCTTCTTCGGTTCCGGGGGCGCATCTACATACCAGCAGGGGGCAGTATTCGAGATGACATACTCCGAGAGGCACATTGCTCGAGATATTCAGTGCACCCTGGCATCACCAAGATGTGGGCAGATTTGCGGAGATCTATGTATTGGCCCGGGATGAAGAAGGAGGTCACGGATTTTGTGACGCATTGCGAGACCTGCCAGCGTGTGAAGGCGGAATGCAAGAGCCCAGGAGGTTTACTACAGCCACTGCCAGTTCCAGAGTGGAAGTTCGAGGACATTGCTATGGACTTTGTACACGGATTGCCTCGCTCCCACTCCGGACATGATTCTATATGGGTTATAGTGGACAGATTGACCAAAGTCGCGCGGTTTATTCCAGTTCGGAAGGATGCCCCAGTTGCAGTTCTGGTGAGACTATTTGTGGAGCAGTACATCAGATATCATGGTATCCCCAGGACTATTGTTTCGGACCGTGATGGTCGGTTCACTTCGAGCGAGTGGAGGGCCGTGCATGCTCACTTGGGATCTCGGCTTACCTTTAGCACCGCCTTCCACCCGCAGACCGACGGACAGACCGAGCGGACCATCCGGACCATGGAGGACCTGCTCAGATTATGCATATTGGATACGGGGAGGCCTTGGGAGAGGCTGCTACCATTGATCGAGTTCTCGTATAATAACAGCCACCAGACTAGCATCAGGATGGCTCCGTACGAGGCGCTTTATGGGAGGAGATGCCGGACACCGCTATCATGGGTACAGGATGTGGATACCAGGGCTCTGGGATCTGATTATATAGAGGACACTGAGGCTCAGATTCGATTGATCAGGGATCGGCTACTGGAGGCCCAGAGCAGGCAGGCAAAGTATTATGATGCTCGGCACCGGAAGGTGGAGTTCCAGGTTGGAGACAGGGTATTCTTGAAGATACGTCCAGTACACGGTGTTTCTCGAGTGCGGAGGCACAAGAAGCTCAGTCCACGATACATGAGGCCATACCTGATCCTGGAGCGGATCGGCCCCTTGGCTTACCGACTGCAGCTGCCACCGGAGTTGGGTGCATTACATGACGTCTTTCATGTCTCTTCCTTACGGAGGGCTCTCCTTCGGCCGGAGCAGCACATTACTACTACAGCCGGACCAGTAGAGCCTGACAGATCAGTGAGATTGGAGCCGATCCGGATTGACGATACAGCCATCCGAGTGTTGCGGAAGAAGAAGGTCCCTCTTGTGAAGGTGCTGTGGTCCAACCATGGACGGGAGGAGCACACTTGGGAGCCGAGGGATCTGATGCTGGAGCAACACCCGGAGCTATTCGCACCAGGTACATTTAAGTTATGTCTTTAAATTTCTTGATGATTCTTGCAAATAAAACCCCGTAGACCCGACCTTAAATTTCGGGGACGAAATTATTTTCTTGTTTATTGGAATTTGTAACATCCCATGTTACTTCTGGACCCCTCAACTTAGATTGGGTTAGGCATGGGGTGAGATTTAAAGGAGATCAACTAGGTCTGACCCTAGGTAGTGGGTGGTAGCCATGTGGGGCCCACTATAGGACCTTAGTCAAACTAGGTCAAACTAGCCTAATTAGGGACCCTAGCCACACCATGACCCCACCACATTGCCCTAACCCTAAAAACAATCTAAGTGGACCCTAGGGTATGTCACTGGGTCAACATTTTGACCCCAGTTGACCAAGGTCAACCTTGGGCTTAATTTGGTCAAACCCACACCCATAGGCCTAATTAACCTAAGTGGGGCACCCCCTTGACCCAAACCAAGTTGGGTGGTGCCACTAGACCCATTTCCACCATGTGGGGCCAGTCCACCCACCATAGTTGACCAGTCAACCCCAAAAGTCAAATTGGTCAACAATTTGACCTAAGGAATGAAATGAAGACCAAGCAATTTTCCTTTGGACCAAGCCCACCAAATTGGCCCATGACCAGCCTTAATGGTTAATGACAGCCCCTACCCTCCTGATATTGGAGAGAGAATGCATGCAAGGGGGTAAAATTGAGATTTTTAGGAAAAGAGGAGAGAGAAAGAGGAATAAAGGGAATAATGGCCACATGGCCACCCCATCAGCTGGTTTTGGCTGCCCAAAACCAGGTGGCTGACCTCCCCTCTTCATTTCCAGCAGAATACCAGAGTTGAGAGCCACATGGCACCATGGGTGAAGCCTCCAAAGCTCAAACCGAGCTCACCTTGGAGTTAACTCCACTTATAGCCCACCTCAGTCCAAACAGACCCCTCCATTAGCTTCAGAAGGTCCAGAGGAGTGGAATTCGACTACTTACACATGGAGAACGGTGGAGAATGCAACTTTCGGGGAGGAGCTCGCCGGCGCACCACCACCACGGCAAACCGCCGCCTGACCCGCAGCCAAGCCCCGATTATGGTGCGTTTCACTTCACCTCTACCCGCACTAGCTTCTTAGATCAAATAGGCGAGAGATCGGGCTCAATTGAGCCCGATGCCATGTGAGAAAATCTAGAAAATTCTAAGTTTCTGAAACCGCTCGGGATCGCCGTCGCCGCCGTCTCCCGCCGCCCCATCGCCGGGAAATGATAGCCACCACCACCGTGAAGGTGATGGCACCATTGGCCGGAGGTGGCGACGCCTCAGCTGGCCGGAAACCGCCGGCAAAATCGCTCCAGGTCGGCTCGATCTCAGCCGTTGGCTGGAGGTAGACGATAACCCGATTCCGTCCATTCTTGCTTTAAGATTCGTGCGCCGATTTTAATATAAATCAGGATTAATAAATGAATAGTAACATTTCTGTCACATATATTCAGCCCTCTTGCAAGTTAAATTTAGGCCTCTTAGAGGCATTTCCAGACCTTAGGCCCTTAATGAAAATTGTAGCCTAGGGTCTTACCTTTAATATGCCACCCTAAACACACATTTTGGGGTAGAGTACAGCCCTGTAGGACCTTTCTCCTAGGACTGGTCCTAGACTAGGTCAAAAATTATATTGGATGCCCTAGTCTCAATATTAGTCACCGTGATCCCAAATTTTGGGCACATGCATTATTATGGCTTACTTACCTCCTGCCAAAATTTAGGAATTTTTAGAAAACATTTTCCTATAGTTTTTGGTAAAATATCAAAATTTAAATTAATGGCATATATGGAGTTCTACTCCTCCCCATGGCCCCAAATTTTGGTGGTGGGTCAGTGGGGTCACCCTTGGTGCATGATAAAATTTTCAGCACCTTGGGATCACTGCATGTGGGAGAATTCACTTGCATGTGATAGCTTATGTTAAGGCTTGGTGTGCAAATAGTAAAAATGTAATTTGGTGAATTTAGCCCAATGGTTGCATGCAAGGATTATGAAATTATTTATAGTGGCTCATTAGAGTAAATGGCACTCTTCAAATTAATAATGTAATTTTTGGAATCAAAATTCCATTTATTGGAATTTACTTTATAAATAGCTATGTTGGAATTAAAAATTGGAAAATAGGATTTATTCAAGAACAAATCCAAACAACATTACCAAGGCATAGATTACATCACACTTGACCTAGGAAAATTATGATTTCTCTGTTTTGAAGAACCTTGGAGTAGATACCCTAAATTTCCCATTTTACCCTTATCATGATAATTCTTGAAATGATATATATATACCTCTGAAAAATTTGGGATTTATTCTACTGTCATAAAATATTGTTATTAGTTTATCATGAATTTCTCAGAATTTATTGGATGCATTACTTGTGTTAAACTAGTACAATGGCATTTTGGTAAATACCTTAAAATGGAACCCCATAGGCCATCTTACATTCAATTTTGATGAATCTCTGCCAATAGACATAATTTAGTGTCTTAAAGGCTCTGTAAGGTTTCTGGAATTTTTGAATATGTAATGCTTATACTTCATGTGTAAAATGGAATTTATGTGGGATTGTTATTAAATAGAAAATGACAATAAATAATTTAAGGAAAATTGTGAAATTTTGAAGGCAGCAATATTTGGTCAATATACATCTCAGGAAAAATTCCCTAAGTCAGTGGATGCTTAATTAAATCACTTCATGTGTAAAGTGGCCGAGCATTTAAATTAAGAGAATTAATTAAATGACCATTTGGCCAGGAAAAATTATGAGAATCCTTAGGGTAGTTCCCTTAGTCCATAATACCTTAGGATAAATATTTAGAGGCAAGATGCCTTAAGTTTTGGAAGATCACATTTCTAGGGTAAACATAGGTCATGGTCTGCATATAACACAAATAGGTCTTGCCTTAGGGAATTACCAGGGGATTGATTATCGGCAGAAATAAGAGAGAGTTCAACATGAGTGACCCTGGTGGGTAGAGTTGTCTTAGTGAGGGATCAAAAGTGCAAGTCTTGGTCATCAACTGGAGTGGGGGATCGGCGGAAGACCGTCGGTTCCCGGTAACACCTTAAGTCACTAGGGTTATACTTAAGCAATAAGGAGAGCTGGGGAGATACATGGGTAGTCATCAACTAAAATAAGTATCCTTGCGAAAGGGAACGCTGGGCGTAATCCCAACACAGTTCCTAGTGCCCCTTGAGAGCCCTTCACAGGGAATACCGGGGGCAGTCCTGGGATTAACCTTAAATCTCTAAGTATAATAAACCGTAGACAAGAGTAGCTTAATAGGTTAGGACATGGTTGTACCTTCTCGCCCGTGTTTGGGTTGGAGAGTTTCATGATATATGCTCACCCGTTTAGGGTTGGAGGGAATTGACATAAAGGCACTAATGTGCGTTCTCACCCGGGTTTGGGTTTGAGGGATTCAGGACGGGTTTTGGTCCTGCGAGCGGAAGACTCGGTATGAATTACTTGCATGTGCATAAATATCGTGGCGGGGCATGCGGTACTGGCCGTTCGTCACACCGATGGCAGTACGGTGCACCAGGCGGTTGTGGGAGTTAGAGGGGCCAGTGGGTTGTTTTACACTGCGGTCTGGAGGACGACCCCCGATAACACACATCTGACCCAACAAGACTGACGGGTTTGTCAGCAAAGTACGTACGCGAGACTCTAGAGTGCACCTTGGACGTGTACAGAGGCGTATGAGAGGGGTCTAAGGCTTGGTAGTGTGCATACCGGTCTAGAAGCGGAGACGCCCGCTCCGCTGCTGCCGTAGCCACAGCGGTGGTACCCGAGAGTGATGCTAGCTCTCAAAAAGTGGGAACTAAAGGTCTGTGATCACAGAGTCGTTGTGTGTGAGTTGCACTTGTCTGCGCATAAAACTGCATCATATCATTCATTCATATTAGGTCATACGCTTCATAGATCCTTATCATATAAATTAGTATGGGCTCTTTTATATGATAAGTTAAATTTCCTGGAAATCCTAACTTATATATTTGTATGGGCATTTATATAAGTTAGGGTATGTTTGTGATGATAGCTTAGTGGCAGCTTAGTTTATTTACTTGTTCATACTGCTGTTTCTTTACTTTCCTTTACTGCTCCGCTCTTACTTACTTACTACTTGTACTGTACTTAGCATTGCTAGTGTAGAATTTCATTACTTAGTGCCACTTTAGATAGATATTGTCACCTGCTTCCATTTTGCTACCCCTTGTCGTCCTCCGCTTCGTCCTCCCGCTCGGTGCCTAGGAGCTGCGGGGCGAGGTGTGGAGGAAACGACTTAGTCTTTTGACTAATGGTCGGTGACCAACTATTTTTAGGAGCCCGTGGAGATGGAGCACCAGCACGTCGAGGAGGCAGGACATGAGGAGCAGATACCGCGTCAGCAGACTACCACTACTACTGTGCGTCCTCAGGTGGGACGAGACTTGATGTTCTAGTTTAGCTTCCGCATTTACTATTTTGTGAGAGAGAGAGAGATTTGATGTACTGGGCATAAGCCCTTTTTACTCTTTCAGTTGTACTTATTTGTGGACTATATGTTGTACTATTCATCTCTTTTTCATGATTATACAGTGGCTTGTGGACTGGTATTTTTACATATACAGTTTTACTTCTTATTTCTCATATTGGCCTACAGGTTTATGACCGTACTAGCCGGCAGAATCGGCGTGTTGCGGTGTCGACTAACCCGTGAGTTAGTGCCACCGTAAGACGGCGGTTCTGGGCATAAGATCCGGTAGCCCTCCTTGGTAAGGGGGAGGGGGGTCTTACACAACAGATCCTCGCTACAATCTATCGCGGAAGCTATATAAAGACTATCACTCACGGAGCTGGTCACTGGTGGCCCGGTACTAGACTGGCCCACCTCCAAGCGCACTGTACTCCGCTGGTGCTGGTCCCCGAGCTGCTGGTTCCGGTCTCCCATCCGGAGCCCCTGTAATGTTGTGGTCCGAAAACCATTAGTCATAAAGACTAAGCCTTATCATCCCCTACCCCTCCCCCCATGGCTCCTAGGAACCGAGCGGGGAGGAGGAAAGGGAAGCTACAAAGGTGGAGAGTGAGCCAAGCAGGTGACAGTGGAACTAGTTTAGCAGTTATTTATTTTGTATAAATAGCTAAGGAAGAAAAGTACAAACTAGCTGTTCTACAATAGTAAGCAGTAAAGTAAACAAGTAAAATTAGCAGCATATATAAGGAAGTCAAAGTAAGAAATAAGTAACCTTAACTTATATGAATGCCCAAACAAACATATAAGTTAAGGGGTCTTCTGCAAGGCTCCCACCATATAAAAAGTCTCATACCAATTTATACGTTGGGGTGTCGGTTGTATGCAAGTATGCTATGCCATGATTCATGCAAGTGCAACCCACGCACACGACTCTATGCGCACAGACCTTTAGTTCCCCCTATTTGGGCAGCTAGCTTCACTCCCAGGAACCTCCATAGTGGAAAACGGAGATAGTGGGTCTGGCCCCCCACTCCTAGGAGGGTATCCATAATACCAGGTCTAGCCCTCCCGTACGCCCCTAGAAGAACACAACCTAGAGTATCCGCGTACTAATGTTGGCCATATCCACCAAACTTTCTTTGGCTAAGTGTCCCACACCGCCGAGTCAACGTATCGACATCGGTGTGAACGACCGTCTGATACTGAAGATCCACCACCTTATTTGTATCCAAAACCTTTTGAGCCACTGGCTACCCGGACTATTCGTTCGTGCATCTACGTTCCAAACGAACCATCCGGATGGCAATCAAAACAACCTAATAAACCTCCCGAGCTACCGGGGTGTGTGAATGTGCAACCCTAGTTATATTAGTTGCTCTTGTAATATTTTATTCTTAATGTTTATGTTAGCCCAGGACTGCCCAAGGTATTCCCCGTGAAGGGCTCTCGAAGGCACTAGAAACTACGATGGGATTACGCCCAAATCTCGCTTTCGCAAGTCACTTACTGTTATCAGTTGCTATTAGATTTTACACACCCTTACTTGTTGTTGGATTTATCCCTAATGATTTTGACACTTCCTTCCCACGGGAAAAGACGATCATTCATCGAACCCAAGCACCACTTAACACTAGCCAACCCAAAATCCTACTCATCCTATCTTCCAATGGTGAACTTCTTTAAACCTATCCAAACCAGCCAACTACTAATCCCAACTCATGTGCTTAAATTATACATCCAACGTAGGTTCTCCAGTTTTTACTATATGCAGACCAACCTAAGCTACATGAAGTGTATAATGGGAGGTACACAAAATAATCACCCAGTACCCCTAAAATAATTATTGGAATGCTATAATGACATTTTTAGCCTAAACCCAGAAATTCATAATTTTCCTATTTTATCTATTAATTTATATATTTATTCTATTAATCCAGAATTTTACGTTTGATCATGAAGTACCCCTTTTTGAGAGGTAATTGCACTACATATTTATGATAAAATCACTATTACTAATTAACATAAAGTTTAGGGACTCAAAAATTTTTTTCCAGCAAGAAATAAGCTCTGAATAAATTAAATACCAAATTCCCAAAATTATGAATTTGTAAAGGAAATACTGCAAATATTCATCAAAAAATCATGATTTAATTCCTCCAAGTAGTTACTGACCTAAAACTATCAAAGTCCCAATTTCACAATTTTTCAACAAGTAAATTGCTCTATATAATTTATTGACCTTAAATATGGCTTTTTAATATTTGTGAAGGAGGTACTAAGATTCTTCAACCACAATTTATGACAAAATTCAGGAATATAAGAGGGGTCTATTTATAGGAGGGGTGAGGAGTGTGGTCACCGCCCTAGTGAATAGAGTCACCACCCAGCTCACAGCTATCAAAACCCAGTCCGCCGAGTCCGTAAAGACTAAGTCGGAGAAGCCAACTTGCCAGGCGCCAAATCAAGGTCAATCCGCCACCAGGCGGACACCACACCAGTTCGCACCCATTGCAACATGCAGACACATCAACATCCCAATCTATGCGACAGTATGTACGCTACATGCGGACAAGGCATTAGCCTGCCTAGATCGCAAACACCGCACCAGTCTGCCACACTGCACAACACCCGGACATAGTCACAGCCACATACTGCATCAGTCCGTATGCTTTACGCAGACATGACACCAGTTAGCATAACTCGCAAACATGGCTTCACCCCGCCACATGAGTCCACGACCAACAGGCAGAACTCTCGGTCAACAGCGGACTCTGCGGACACCGCAAACAACCTAGAATTGTCAATGTGACCAAGTCCAATCCACCAAACAACGCGAGCTCGACGGACACGAACCAGACCGCCAAACTCCATGGACAGTATGCCACCATGAATGCGGCTATCACCCACTGCATCACCAGAGAACTCGATAAGGACCAATGCCGATCTTGCTATCTCCAAAACCATTGCGCCATAGCGGACTCTGCGGACTCAACCGAGTCCGCCACATCTCTGTGGATTAACCACCAATCCGCCCTGTTACTTCATTAACGTACTATCCGCAGAACCACAGACTGAGCTAAACACCGCCACCAGATCGCCAAGACAGACCACCCAGGCATATTTATAGGAGGGGTGAGGAGTGTGGTCACCGCCCTAGTGAATAGAGTCACCACCCAGCTCACAGCTATCAAAACCCAGTCCGCCGAGTCCGTAAAGACTAAGTCGGACAAGCCAACTTGCCAGGCGCCAAATCAAGGTCAATCCGCCACAAGGCGGACACCACACCAGTCCGCACCCATTGCAGCATGCAGACACATCAACATCCCAATCTATGCGACAGACCACCCAGGCATACTTATATTCCTGAATTTTGTCAATTGACATAAAACTTCTCCCGCCTAAATTTCATGAGTTTACAATGTACTGAGAGATTCAAAATAAATAAAATACCATTTAGGGCCACATCATGTATAACAAGGGGTACTAGTAATACAACCCATAAAATTCCAATAAATTCACCAGAGATCCTATTTAACCTAGAACTCATGCTACCTATGTTTCACACCCTTTTTATGAGTTTTGGTGACCTATTCTACACAAGGAGTGGTTATGCCCTAAACTATTGTTAGGGATTTGAGACATCTATCTATCTCCTAATCCTTTAAGATTCAGGTCAGTGGAGTTGGGATGCCCTAACATCAATTCTACCATGTTGCAAGCCCACACAAGGGCATTTGACCCCATGCCCTTCACAACACCCCTAAGCCCCTCTCAAGGGTTTGAGTTTGGACCCTTGGCCAAAACTACCCTAGGCCACCCCATAATCCCCATGAGAGTGTTAAAGTTCATGTCAAGTTAGTGGCCAAAATCTCAGCCTCTGATGAGGTGATTTGACCACTCATCCTCAAGGTGCACTTTTTTACTTAAAAACCCCTCATTAAGGTAAGTTAGGGTTAGGTCATTCCCCATCCAAAACACCTCTAAAAGAGGTGAAAATTTACACAGATATATAGCATTTGGCCAGGGACCACTCACCAAAATTAGGGAGGGTTTGGAAGTAATTTGACCACCTAATTAATTTACCATAATATTATTAAATAATAGAGAAAACTATAGGCAAAGTATTTCTAGAAATTCCCATTTTTGGACAGACCCTAGGCCTGGATAAGGTTGACTCCCTGCCCAAATTGCAGCTCATTTGGACAAGGGATGAAGAGTTGGCACCCATTTTAATCTCAGGATAGCCCTAGTTATAGGTCCCACCAAAATGGATGCCCTAGTCCAACCAGAGCACCAAATTGGTCCCAATCAATTTTGAAATACATTAGACACCTAGGGTTACAAAGTTCATGTTGGTGACGTTTTAGATAGAGGATCCTAGGTATTTTTAATAATTAACAACATTTACTATAAATAGTGTGACAAAAAAAGAGAAATAAAATGAAATTATAATGATTTAATCAAAAGCGGTGCACGAATCTTGGCGCAGATCCAATGCCCCGGGTTCATCGTCTAACTCCAGCCAACGGCTGAGATAGCCCGAGCCTGGAGCCGCTTCCAAGCGTTGCCGCCGTCGATCCGACTCCTTCCCCGGCCGGCCACCGCCACCACCACCTCCGTTGAGGTGGCGGCTGTCGCCAGGCGGTGGCACAGCCGCCGGAGAGGCGGAATCCGGCGGTTTTAGCAAGAAAATTCAGGTCCAAAAACCAAGAAACCCAGGAATTGGTTTGGGCTCAATTGAGCCCAAACCTGGAACCTAAACGCTGCTATGATCTATCCATGAGATAAGGAGAGGAGGAGGACCTTGCCGGCGGCTTGAAGTCGGCAAGATCGCCGGGAAGCCATTCCTGAAAGTGGCAGCGCTCGGTTTCTCTGACTGCACAGTGGGGAGTCTCGATTTCTTCAGGTAAGGATTGGGGAAGGCTCCTCTCAACCCACTGATGGTGTTTAAAGCCTCAGATGGGGAGTGGAGGGACTGCATCATCAATATCCTTCAAAGCCATTAATGGCTAAGCTCGGCCATGGAGGAGGGGGGCTGAACCAGGTATTGAAGGCCAAGGAAATGGCTGGAAACTTCTCCCCTTCCTTAGGGGAGTTGAATTCAGCCATTAAAGGTGGCCTTTGGCCTCCCCTTAGTCGAAGCTCTTCCCTCCCTCTTCTTCCTCATTTATCTATCCTCCATTATCATGGAAATGGAGCTCATCCTCTCTCCTAGTCACCAAATTGACTTGGTCGGTCTGAAGAACTATTTGCAGGCCACCCATGCACATTATTCCCTAAAGAAACCACATGAGGAGGCTTGGGCTTGGGTTAGCCTATTTAGGCTAGGTTGACCCAAAATAGGCTTTGGTTGACCTTGGTCTTTTTGATCTATTTTTTTACCATCATTGGGTCTTTAGTGACCTATTGGGCTCCCCTAGGGTCTAGGTAGGGATGTGTAGGGTTTACTTGACACTTTGGAGGCCAACTGCCATTAGGAAGGGTACTTTGCCCAAATTAAGGTTAGAGTTGACTGAGGTGAACTTGGCCATTTGGGTTGACCCCAAGGGGTCCTTGGAGACCCCATAGCTTCCCCTAAGGTCTAGGAAGAGTTATGTAGGGTTACCTTACACTTTTGGAGGTCACCTACCCTTAGGAAGTGTACTTTGACCAAATTTGGGGCTAGAGTTGACTTTGGTGAACATAGACTCTTGAGTTGCCCCCAATGGGTCCTTGGTGACCCATTGACCTCACTTTAGGGTTAGGAGGGCATGTGTGAGGTCAACTAGGCTAGGGGAAGGTCAATTGACCATAAGTAGGCTAGTTCGACCAATTTAGGATTAGGGTTGACTTAGGTCAACTTAACCACTTTGACTGCCCAAAGTGGGTCCTTAGTGACCCTACGGACTTCCCAAGGTATTTGGGGTGTTATGGTAGGGTCCTGGGATCAAGGTGTAGCCCTAAGGTCAGACCTTAGGTTTAAATGTTGAGGCTGAGCTATAGGCAGACCATGGTGATTTTTACCTTGGCCCTTGTTCACTTGGTCATTGAGCTTTTGGTTGTTTTGTCATGACCTAGTCATGAAAAAACAAAACCCTAGTGGTCTAGTTGTTTAGGGGAAGTTACACGAGTAGTTGGTATATTAAAGCTGAAAATTACAAGTCCTACTCAAACGAGTAGGCGATAAATGAAAGCGAGTACTACTCAAACGAGTAGGAGGAAATAAATGCACACACGCATGCACTCTACTGAAATTAAAACACACACTCACTGCAGAAATTTAAACGCACACACACTACAAAAAGTAAAACGAACACACACTGCAGAAAGTAAAATGCACACACACGCTCTACTGAAATGAAATACTCTCACACACAAGTCGTACTCAAAGGAGTATGTGGAAAATCAAAGCGAGTCCTATTCAAATGAGTAGGAGAAAATAAATGCAACACACGCACTCACTCTACCGAAATGAAATACTCACACACTCTACATAAATGAAAACATACACGCACACACAATTACAGAAATTAAAACACACACTTGCATTAATGAAAACACACACACACAAACTCGATAGGAAGTAAAAACCCACACACTCTGGTGGAAATAAAAAAACGCACCCACTCTACTGAAAAGAAAAACTCACTCACACACTCGACAAAAATGAAAGAAAATGATAAAAATTATCTCATACACGCACGCACAAAAGCAAATAAATAAGGAAAACAAAGTTATCGAAAAATTAAAACAACTGCATTTCTACCGCTAGAATGTGGTAGAAATGCATAAAAAGACAAAATAAAAACTATTCGAGCAAAAGAGTTTTCAAATTAATGCGAGAAAAGTAAGTGCTTGAAAAATTAAAATGTTTACATTTTTATCGTTAGGATTTGATGGAAATGCATAAAAAGTAGAAATAAAAAATGTTTGAGCAAAAAGCTTTTTAAGTAATGCGAAAATCAAAGTTGATGAAAAATTAAAATAACGCATAATCCATTCTTAAATCTTTGTAAAAGGGTTTAAAAAGTGGAAGAAAGTTAAAAAGGAGCAAAAAATTTATAACCTATAAAAGTAAAATTTAAGTTAGAGAATAATGAAAATCACTTTTGAAATCATTTTACAACTCCATGAGAACGAATATAAAAGAATAAAAATCCTAAATCTAAACCATTCTAAGTAGTATGATAAGAAAAATGGCTATAACAATGACTAGTAAATTTTGATAAAAATGAAAGTAAAGCAAACGGTTTTTCATTTTAAAGCATAAATTCCGCAAAAATGAACTCATACACGCACACTCCCCATATAAAAATGAAACCAAAAATACATAAGATTGATGAAAAGGAGGCATTCAGATACATTCCAGAGCATTGTAAGGATGAAAGAACTAACGATTTTATTAACAAAAAAGGTTGATTAAAAAAGCTTAAACAAACAAACTTGAAAAGGTGGGGGGGGGGGGAGATTCCTTATATAGCACTAAAACAACAACCAATAGCAGCCCTTAACATAAAAATGGTTCAAAATTCGGAAACAAAACACCTTACAACAAGGGCCTATTTATAGGAAAAAAATTCTAAGTACACGCCCTCTGACACGGGCGTATAGGGAGGCGTGTATGCATTATTCAAGAGCTAATCCGGCGATTTGATGGCTATGTTGACTTCGGGGCAGTCCACGTGGAAGTCACGCTCGTGTCTCTGTCGATACGGGCATGTCGAAGGGCGTGTCCAGCAGGTGGATCTCGGGCGGGTTGCGTCAAAAGTCACCGACAGCTTCTTGTAGGGTCAGGTGGATGAGTACACGCCTGTGTCACATTTTGACATGGGCGTGTTAGATCGCTTCACGATCGTCGTGCGCCAAATCGTCGAGCGCGAGTGACACGGGTCTCAGGCACGGCCGTGTTACATTTGATACGGGCGTGTCCGAGGGCGTGTCACATTTTTTCTTCAAATTTGCTGCTAATTCGCGGGATTGAAGTATCATGCCCTGGCCACGGGAGTGACCCAAAGTACACGGGCGTAAACTTCCAATTTTTTGGCAGATTTCTGTGAAATTATAGGAAACAAAAATAAACTTAAGTTAGAGAATATTTACAATAAAGATGCAATTTATTAAAGAAATGAACAAAAATAACAAAAAGAAACTAAAAATGACTTAATTAATGTACATAAAAATATGTATATTTACAACTCATCAGAGGGCTAAGCAGGATAGTGTGGATGCCCACTTAGTAGTATAGAAGCCCGCTCTACTGTCACCGCATGGCCACGACGGTTGACACCAAGCTACCTGCTCGAATAGTGGGACCTTCAAGTCTATGTCGACATAGCGATTGCATGTCCGTGATCATGGGTGAGTCATTGCATTGCATACATTCCATTACAATACATTGCATACACAAGATCCTCATCGTATAAGTTTGTATGGGCACTCCAATATGATGAGTTACTTTACTGTTAAACCGATCCTTAACTTATAAGTTTGTATGGGCATTATTATATGTTAAGTTACTTTCCTGTTATAGATATATATACTTGATGCATTGATATAGCTCGTGTAGAATTGCTAGAAAAGACTGTTGCTAATGATGTTATACATTTCTTCTATTTCTTCTCACGATATGTGTACTTATTACATCTACTTGTACTTGCTTATATTGTTATTTATATATTATACCCTTGTTCCTTTATCCGCCTAGTGCCGAGAAGTCACCGGGGGAGTGGATGTGAAAGCCACTTAGTCGTTTGGCTAACAGTTGCTACGTCTTCATTTTTAGGAGGAAACCCCGCAGGTAGAGCAGCCGCAGACTATGCAGCAGGACAACCAAGCCAGGACAACAGGTCCTGATGGGACGGTGCTGTCGCTACCGTCAGTCACCGATGTGAGTTTTGAGAGGTTTTGATGTAGCCCCTTTGGGCATGTTTTAGTTGTACTCTGATACTTAAGAAGCTTGTTACTAGCTACTTTCCTTATTGTACTTTGGACTTATATTACATATGTGTGGATTGACTTCTATTATTTTTGGTTGGGTTGGTATTTGGTTGATATTGGATATAGCCGACAGGATAGGCATCTTATGGTACAGGTTATCCTGTGGCTAATGTTACAGCAAGGCGGCAGTTCTGGGCATAAGACCTCCTTCGTGCCGTGTTTCGTGTTCCGGGAGGGTGGGGGGGGGGGGGGGGGGGGTCTTACAAATGTTATCAGCTTGTTACGATCCTGAACTAAAGAAGTCATTCAACAATGGTACCACCCCGTTCGATTAGTCAGTTTGGGGACAAACTGACTTAGCGGAAGCAGTGGTGTGCCCACATATAATTCACACTAAGTATGTCCAACTTTGACATTAAGATTGGCCAACCTGACCATAGATTTGTACTCTACGTGTAGATCCCAGTACATGTTGATCCAATGGGGGGCACTCCTGCCCCTTCCGTACCTACTCAGTTCAAACAATCAGAATTGGGACAGATGCTCACGGCTATCATGGACGCCTTTAGGTCACAGCCGACCCCAATACAACAACAGGCTTTGGGATCAAATTGGTTGAGCACTTTTTGGGCTCTCTCCCCTCCCGCCTAACTCATGACAGAGTCGACCGTGCGCACAGAAGAATGGATCGATATGGTGCAGGAGCTATTGGCAGGAATTCGTTGCCCAACCAACATGGCTGTAACATTGGCAGTGTCTATCCTGGAACTGCATGCTAAGAGGTTGTTTAATTCCCTTATAGGTTCCACCTTTCAAGGGCGAGTTTACATGGAGATTAGTTGGAGCGGATTCTCATGAGTCTTCTTAGAGCACTTCATTCCCTCGTCCGCTCGATATGAACTCGAAGAGAGATTTCTACTGCTGAAGCAAAGATCGAAGTTGGTTACGGAGTATCAACGTGAGTTCCAACATCACGCGAGATTTGCGGACTCATATGAATTGGATGACAGAGGATACGCTAAACACTTCTACAAAGGGCTGCGGGACCCACTGAGGCAGGCCCTTTTGTTTATAGCAGACTCCAGCTTGGCGGAAATAATTGACATGGCAAAGAGGCTAGAAGCAGACCACATGGGAAGTGTTAAGAGGCCTGTTGAGGTTGTGATGGAAGCTGGCACTAGCAATAGAAGGCGACATGAATATAGAGGAGGAAGAGGACATTAGAGTGGGGGTAGATGTTTCCACCTAAATTATAGAGTGGAGCACCTCGTTCCACAGCCGCCATCATTGCCTCCACCTCCACAGCCTCAATAATTTCAGCAACTCGAGGGGCGGTATGAGCGGGTGTGCTACCAATGCACTCAACCAGGCCACATCCGACGTTACTGCCCACAGTTGTTTGGTAATGCTCCTCTTGCTCTCCCTCCGGTGGCTCCTCGAGAGTGGGGACACATGCGTCGTCGAGGACGAGGACCACAATGAGGAAACCCCGGACCGGCTCGGGATCAAGTGTTCGCTCTGGACATGACACAGGAGCGGAACTCTCAAGAGGTGATTGCAGCTATGTTACAGTTAGTTATCACATTTTCATTATTAAACATTAAGTTGCTTAAGACGTACTAGATATCTAGCATTGAGGATTGTTATTGGTACTTAGGCACCGTGGTGGTCGGCGGGAAACCGGCCTATACGTTATTTGATACCGGTGCCTCACACTCTTTTGTGGCTGAGGACCTCATTAAAGACGTAGTAGAAGTGCAATACTTCACTGGTATTGCTCGACGAGTACGCATCCCAAACGGCTCTGAGATGACCGCAACCGCTAAGTGTGAGTTAGAGATATTCATTAGGGGAAAGCCATTTGATACCCCTGCCACAGTTTTGAGAATGCCAGAAATTGATCTCATCCTAGGGATGGCGTGGTTGGATTGGCACTACGCGAGAATTGACTGCGCAGAGAAGCAAATTTACTTAAGACAAGGGGACACTGATGTCATCTTCCAAGGTATAAAATTTGCATCTCGTCTCTTATTATCTTTGATTCAGGCTGTAAAAGCCCATATGAAGGGGAAAAAATTCTTCATGATTTGTTTCGAGTTAAAGAAGTTGACGTTGGATATCAAGGATGTGGGGGTGGTGCGAGATTTCCACGTGGTATTTCCTGAGAAATTGTTAGGATTACCCACGCATAGAGAGGTAGATTTTCAAATTAAGCTAGTACCAGGTGCCAAGCCCATCTCTAGGACCCCTTATCGGATGGCCCCGAAGGAACTCGTAGAGTTTAGAGTTCAGTTGCAGGAATTAGTGGAATCAGGGTTTGTTCGTCCCAGCTATTCACCTTGGGGAGCCCCTGTTCTATTCGTTAAGAAGAAGGATGGTACCTTACGGCTATGCATAGACTATCGGGAGCTCAACAGATTGATGGTACGGAACACCTATCTACTACCCCGGATCGATGAGTTGTTCGACCAATTGGTAGGAGCACATTGTTTTTCCAAGTTGAATTTACGCTCTGGGTATTACCAATTGAGGATACAAGAGGAGGACATCCAGAAAATGACTTTCAGCTCAAGGTACGGTCTGTACGAATTCACCGTAATGACGTTTGGACTCATATATGACCCTTCAGCTTTCATGAGTCTGATGAACAAGGTGTTTGAGCATTATCTAGACATCTTCATCATCGTCTTCATCGATGACATTCTGGTCTACTCAATGACGGAGGAGGAGCATATCGAACATCTGACCTTGGTACTGAGTAAACTAAAAGAGCGAGCCTTATTTGTCAAGTTCAGCAATTGTGAATTCTGGCTTAAGGAGGTTTCCTTCTTGGGCCATGTTATCAGTGGGGCTGGACTAGCTGTGGATCCGGCCAAAGTGAGTACCGTGAAGGAGTGGTCGCCCTTGAAGTCAGCGGCTGATGTGCCGAGTTTCGTTGGACTTGCCGGATATTATCACATGTTCGTAAAAGGGTTCTCAAAGATTGCTGATGAGTCCAAATATTACATTGATTTTTGGACTCATCTGGGCCAATTTTATCATCTTAGCACTGCACTTGAGAGCTATAACTGCTTATATTTGCTTACTTGCCTATTTAATGATTAAGTGCACTTTAGGCCCGTTTTTTGTATGCATTAGATGTTTCTGTATTTCCGTTTTTTTTACTTGTTCTCTAGCCGTGTCTTGAGAATGTGGTGTGCACTTTTGGTGGCCTATCTGCCTCTTCTGCTGGTGTATGGGTCGTGTACGTGCTCCGGAACCGCTCGGGAGACACCGACGATACAGGAACACTACGCACGAGCACTGGACTCACTGCGCATGACCACTGGTCGTGCGCCACTGATCGTGCACATTACATTCTCATTTTCACCAGTTCTGTCTTAGCCAATCACACGATCAGTGGATTCAGTGCGCACGACCACCGGTCGTGCGCCACTGATCGTGCGCATATCTGCTGATGTTTCTGTCCAAGTTGTAGGTTTAATTGGAAATTGCGCATGATCATCGACCGACAGTGCACACTACTGATTGATTATTTTTCCAATCGGGTCCGAAAACTTGATGCGGTTAAAACTCCAAAATTGGTGAGAATTCTCGTGGCACCCCGGGCTGTTTATTTAAGGAAAAAGGCGGATTCAGATTTTATTTAGAAAACGGGGCGCGCAGATTTATTTATTTCGATATAAAATGGTTTAAGATCGAGTTTTAACGAAAGAAGGCAAGTGCACCTATCGCATGTAGTACAGGATATTTTGGTGTGGAATATCGAGGTCGTATTGTTCTCTGGGTCAGTTCGATTATTTCTACTCTTCCCTGGAGGGGACTATTATTTTACCGATAATTATATTGTCGGGATATTTTTTATATATAATAAAAAGGCAAAAAGGAAGATAGAAAATGAAAGCATAAAAGGTGGAGCCAATGAAAAGCTTAGAGCGACGGAATCGAATGAGATTGAACTAAAATAAACTTTTAATAAAAAGAGATCCTAATTTTCAAATTAATTAAGGCGGAGACTTGGCCGTGGAGGTTCCACTAGAATGAGCTCACTTATCTCTAGGACTATCGCTCAACTGAACGCTAAGAATATTTGACAGAACGTTAGTCCGACGAAGGATTCCTCTTAACGCCCGCATTACGCTAAAAACCCCGCTATTGGGTGGGGAACCTAATCCGATAGAGTTGGTGTGCCTCCTTTCTCGAGGGTTAGTGTAGAACTCTCTTTACCAAGGAGTGATCGGTCCATACGCACGGCCTCTCGGCTAGCTAGCGTATGGACAATGGAAATAGGGACCACACATCGATTATGTGGTCCTACGCGTCGTAAACCCTAGGCAAACTTAAGTAATTTTAATTAATTAGAAAATAAGACCTTTAATTATTTAAAGCTATTTTATTTGTCCCAATGCTCTTCGATATTGAGCGCTAAGAACGATTAGCCACTCATCGGAATGGGGACGACAGTGGTAAAAGCAATAAAGAAAGCAGTAAATGAAAGCGTTAAAATGAAAGCAAGAAAATAAAGCAGGAAATAAAGCAGTAAATTGCATGTCCTACTCAAACGAGTAGGACTGAAATGAAAGCAGTAAAGTGCGAGTCCCGGCGCAAATACGTGGGCGGGAGAAATGAAAGCAAGTCCTACTCAGACGAGTAGGACAAAATAAATGCAACGCACGCGCACACTCGATAGAAATTAAAACTCACGCACACACTTGACAGAAATTAAAACTCACGCACACACTCGACAGAAAGTAAAACACACGCACACAAGTCCTACTCAAATGAGTAGGAGAAAATAAATACGGGCCCTACTTAAACGAGTAGGACTAAATAAATGCACTCACTCTACGAAAAGTAAAACACACACACACTACAGAAAAGTAAAACACAACACACTCTACTGAAATGAAATAAAAACAATGCGCCATTTAACTCTTAACGAGTAGTCGGAAATAAATGCGCACACGTACCAAAATGAATAAAAACTAAGTTATCTAAAAATTAAAACGACTGCATTTCTACCGCTAGAATGCGGTAGAAATGCATAAAAAGCTGAAATAAAAATAAAACTAGCAAAAGGGTTTGCAAATAAACGTAAAAACACAAATGCTTGAAAAATTAAAATGAATACATTTCTACCGCTACAATGCGGTAGAAATGCATAAAAAGAGAGTAGAAAAATTAAACAGGCAAAAGTTTTTGAAAATAAAAGCAAAAATGAAGTGTTTGAAAACGTAAAATAACAATTTATCCATTCTTATAACTCTATAAAAACGCTTAAAAAATGGAAGAAGAGTTAAAAGAACGAAAAGTTTTATGAAAATAAAATGCTAGGTAAAAATCAAAACCACATTCATAACCGTTTTTATATGTTCATAAGGATGAATATGAAGAGTTCTTAAAAGCCTAAGTCTAAAGCAAGTTAAGTAAAAATAACAAAAACATAAAAACAAAAGCTATACTCCTACACACACACTCATTTTAAAGAAAAGAGAAACAAAAGAAACAAAATAAGATTGCATAAGAGAGGTGTTTAGATGGAATCCAAAACCATGTAAATGGAGAAAAACACAAATTTTATTAAGTAAAAACGAGTTACATAGAAAGAAAAAAAAACAAAAACTAAGGAGAGAGGGAGAAAATCCCTTACATAGGCTTTGGACTCATCTAAACAGCATTTACCCTATACAAAATGGATCCAAAAGGGGAACAGAAATCCTTACAGCAGCTCTGAATTTATAGGCAAAAATTTTCATGGGACACACCCTTTGACACGGGCGTGTCAGGGGGCGTGTCAACACTATTGAAGATTCGATCCGGCAAGGTGACAGATTGGTTGACTTCTGGGAGGACACGTGTCAGTATCGCGGCGGTCACGCCACAGGTCACGGGCGTGACTATGGGAGTGTCGAGGAGGTAGAACTGGGCGCGGGCCGCGTTGAAAGTCGCAGGAGCAGTCTTGTCGGCCAGGTGGAGAAGTACACGTGGCGGTCACGCCCGTGACTTTGTCTACACGGGGCGTGTCGGGTTAGTCTCGACGAATGTAGAGTCCGTTTTCGTCGAGCGGGAAGCCTTGATCGTCGAACAGTAATGACACTGGCGTGTTGGGTTGGCTGACATGGGCGTGTCCGGTTGAGTCGACATTCGTCGAGTGGAAAACGTCGAGCGCGTTTTCGTCGAGTCAAGTGGAGGCACACCCTAAGTCACAGGAGTGACGATGGGCGTGTCGACGATCGTCGAGCTTGAATTCGTCGAGCTTGAATTCGTCGGGTTGATTTCACGGGAAATTGAATTGTCACGCCCTGGACACGGGCGTGACCAGTAAGTACACGGTCGTGTACTTACTGTTTTGGGTAGTTTTTTTGGATTTTTCCTGTAAATTTCAGAAAACAAAAATAAAGCAAGTTAGAACTATTTTTACAAAAAAGAAACATTTTATTAAAGAAAAATAACAAAAAGAAACTAAAACGACTAATTTAATGTACATAAAATAGGAATATTTATAATTCATCAATGACCACTGGTTTTGCGCCACTGATCGTGCGCTCTTCTTATTCTGCCTCCATATTTAATGGCCAGCTCCGCGATTTAGAGGGAGGCGGGTCATTTCTGCGATCGAAGAGTGCACAGGAAGTGCGGTTCTACTTCTCTAGCTACTCCATCCACCTCCACCTTCATCGGGAGTCCGTAGCCGGTGATTCCAAAGCTTTCCAAACCCTCTGGCGAAGCTCCCGGCCATTGATGACCTCAACTCCAAGCTTTCCACCGGAGTTGGAGAAGAAGATGACCTAGAGAACGGACTCAAAGGCCTTCAAAGTGACAGCTCGTTGGTACTGGAAGCCTCCTCGGACTGAACCCGAAAGTGGATTGACAACTCGCTATTCCGGCCATGACCTGCGGTGGACCTTCAACCTCTAGTGGTTTACTCCACTTCCCCTTCCTCCGTTGTATGGAATGATTTGATATTGTAATGAACTACATTTTCTACTCTATATCTAAGTGGATGTTTGTAGTTTTCATTTACTTTTGAGTTGTGTGTTGTGAATGCGCCTCACCCACTCCACATCCACTCCATACCCTTGTTTCACCCGATTGCACTCCGCACAAGAACACTTCCATCCATTAGCTTTCCGTCCACTCACCCAACCAAAGTTCGGCATCGTGGCCGATACACTCACCTTACATTGCGAAGCAGTGCCTTCGACCCGCATAGCCTTAGTTAGTTTATTAAATCAAAACCACAATCTCACAAGACCCTTTTTAATCTTTTCTAAGTAAAGCCCTCATAACGATATTTTCTGAACTGTCGCCGCTCTATTCTAATTGCATTCCTCAAGAGACCGACACTCGGGGATTTATTCCCAAATAATATTACTTGTGCGGCTGGTGCGCTTGCCAATTTCCACGCATCAATTTCCCTTCCTCTTACTACCTTGACAAAGAAAGGTGTGCCATATGAGTGGACACCCCAATATGAAGCTGCATTCCAAGAGCTGAAGGATAGACTTACCTCCGCCCCCATCCTAGCACTTCTGTCTGGGAAGGAAGGATTTCCAGTTTACACCGATGCGACTTATCAAGGGATGGGAGCGATACTGATGTTGCACGGTCATGTCATTGCATATGCCTCAAGGCAGCTAAAGAAGTATGAACTCAACTATCCAGTTCACGATTTAGAATTGGGGGCAGTGGTGTTCGCCCTCAAAGTTTGGAGACACTACCTATATGAAGTTCATTGCGAGATATTTTCGGACCACAAAAATTTAAAGTATGTTCACACTCAGAAGGAACTTAATTTGAGACAACGGCGGTGGTTGGAATTTTTGTGTGATTATGAATTTACATTGAACTACCACCCCGGAAAAGCAAATTCTGTAGCTGATGCTCTGAGTAGAAAGGCACCGGAAGAAAGTCCTGAGTCTCGATCGGTGAGTATGAAATTAGCTCGAAGCTCGAAGAGATGGAGATTAACCTGGTGTATTATGACCATTCAGAAGGGTATATGGTGTACTTGACTGCGATAAGCATAGTCTGTGATATTCGAGACTGAATTCGGGCAGAGCATGGAAAGGATGCAGCTTTGGCCCCTGCAATCAAGTCAATCAAAGATGGGACTACTAACGAGTATACCCTAAAAGACGGCCTCGTCTATGTAAGACCCCCTTTTTTTTATTTTTCAAACACCGGGGTCTTAGGCTCAGAACCGCCGCTTTACGGTGACACCTTCACGCCCTGAAGCGTCATCACCGCTAATCGCCGATTCTGCCGGTCGATTCGATCACAGAAAAACAACAAAGTAACGTAAGCACATGAGTGGTAAAACTCTATCCAGAAGTCCACAAAATACAATCACATCAGAGTAAATATATCTCCGCGAAGGGAGAGTCCGCAGAATATAATGTACTGAAAATAAGGGCTTAAGCCTGATACATCAAATCCTCACAACATAGTCACTCCAGCGGAAGCAAAATAAAATACTTCTAAGGAACGGGACTCACAGTCCCCGTCGTCTGAACTCCGGTGCTAGACTGCCCCATCTCTAAGCGTGCCGTCCTGTGGGGCTGCTCCTCTCCCTACAGGTGGGCCTTAATGGCCTGTACTAAAGATAAGAGTATACGAGAGGCAGGTCTTATACCTTCGATGATAATGACAGAGTCCCCGTGCCTTACGGTGATCGTCTTTGCTTGACAATCAATCTGGGCATGGTTCCAGTGTAACCAAGTCAGGCCCAGGATCAACTCGAAGACTGGCATCCTTAGGATCGTTGCTGATACTTCGAATGACTTTCATCCAATCTCCGCCTCCATGTTGCAATGGGCAGAGGTGAGTATCTCCGATCCGTCGGGTAGACACACCCTCCTCATCAGGCCTATGAACTGCTCCACTCCTTCCAGCCCTTCCAGAAAGGCCTCTGACACAAACGAGTGCGAGGCACCCGTGTCGAACAGAGTATAGGCGTGCTTGCCGCTGATGAAGACTATACCTGGGATGGTTAAATGTCTTAGTATTTTATAACGAGTTTTCTTTCCTATTCATTCTACTTAGTGCAGTTCTACTTATTGGGCCATTGAGAAAGGTAATTCTATTTAAACAATTTAAACATCTTGGCATACCTGTTATGACCTGCTCTAGGTTCTGAGGCTGTGCCAGGTCCAAATCATACACCTGCTCCCTTTCTTGTCTACGATCCCCTCCTTGGTAACCACGTCCTCGGCCACGACCTCGACCTCCTAAATATTGCGCTGGATGGGCAGCTGGTGGTGCTGTTGGGGGTGCCCCCCACATGGGGAAGTTCCTCCTGATATGCCGCACCTGATGGCAATTGAAGCATTCCGTCGGGGGATATGCCATTCCCCCGAGTCTTTGTCCCTCCCGTATCTGAAGAGGTGGTGGAGCCACCACCACTGGCTCCCTTATCTCCTATATTGCCTCCTGATGAGGCTGGTCCTCGATCCTCCTCCCATCCGTGATATGGGATCGTCTCTGATCGTTCCTTGCTCCTCGACCCTGATCCTCTGTTGGCTGTTTCCGGCCCCTAGTAGCTTGCCAATCAGCCTCTATCCTTTTTGCCATCTCTAGTACCCGGGAGATGGGGTCGTCGGATACAAACAGTAGAGTCTCCCTCAGCTCCTCTCGGAGACCCTTGTAGAACCTTTTGGTATATCCTGCCTTGTCTAACTGATAAGAGTCCGCGAACCGGGCCAGATGGTTGAACTCTCGGTGGTACTCCACCACCGTCTTGTTCCCCTGTCTCAACTACAAAAACCTATCCTCCAGCTTATCCCTGGCCGGCTGTGGAATAATGTGTTCCAACAGCGCTCCCCTGAACTCCTCCCAAGAAATCTCTGCTACTTCCCTGTCCGCAAATGTCGTGTTTAGCGAGGTCTTCCACCATCTCTTTAAGATCACCAAGGGCACCCTCTCCTCCCAAGGGCACCGTATCCCGGTCAGCATCTCATACATAATATCCAGCCACTCCTCTGTCCGGACAGTCGACTCAGTCCCCAAGTACGATGGGGGAGCAAGTCCTCAGAAGATGCTCAGCCAGTTGGCCCCCGAGTTTGGCTGCGAAGCTGGAACCTGTTGGGCCCTAAAGGCTTCCAAAATGGCGGTCAGAGTTTGTCCCATCTCCGATTATAGGAATGGAGTGGGGACCGGGGGAGGTGGTATAACGTCCGGAGTCTACTGAGCTCCGCCTTGTGGAGTGGGCTGAGCTGGGGGATGCAAAACAAACTCCATTAGCAGATAATCGATTCAATACCTAAGAAAAGTGGACAATTTACATGTGATCGCTCATATGGGCACACCACTGCTTCCGCGTGTCCCAGGGGTTGTCGAGAGGGGTTCGACGATTTAGTTCAAATATCTGGCACATCGGTCAGGTAGTTTTCTGGGTTCGACGATCGTCGAGCAGCGCTCGACGATCTGGTCACAATTCTGCGGTCGACGATCTATCGTTATTCTGCGGTCGACGATCTGTCGTTATTCTGCGGTCGACGAATTGCCAGCGATCTTCGTTCGACAATCGGGTCATGGGTTCGACGATCTGGCCGTGGGTTCGACGATCGGGCCGTGGGTTCAACGATCGGGCCAGCGATCTCTGTTCGATGATTTGGCTGCGTTCGACGATTTGGCCAGAGAGCTCTGTTTGACGATCTGACAGCGGTCGACGATCTTGGTTCGACGATCGTCGAGCGCGGGGCGCTTTTGGCGTGTTTGACTCTGTCGACGCGGAGAGTCGACACAGAGGTTTTGGCGGGATCATGACTTAGTGTCCCGACACAATTTGATTGATCGCGGATGTGTCTTGCTCCGGATTGGTGAACTGTGCGGTGCTTAGCCCCATTTGTCCAGGTCAGACCTGGATCATGCCGTGCATTTCCATTTTGTTGGATCCGACGGCTGTGGTTTTTTCACGGTGGGGTTATACCCGATCATAGAGTTTCAAAACCCTTATTCTTCTGCCGCTGGTTCTCTGTCTAAATTCTAGAGAGAAGGGAGAGCAAAGGAGGAAGAAGAAATCTAGATTCGGTCATTAGAGGGGCTTCGAAGCTCCAAATCGCGAGCCGACTTCGGATCTACGAAGGTAAAGAGAGTGCAGTGCTTTTCATCCGCTTACATTTTCATGGCACCAAGGAAGAACGCTAGGGTAACGATTCTCTACTTGAGCATGTGAAGCTCTCCTTCTTTTGCATAGGAGGCCCGCTCTCGCGAGTTTGGGGTGAGTTGGAGGCGTTCCTTCGGGTAGATATGTGAAGTCCCCATTGTGTAGAGTCTGTAATCGAGAACGGACATAGGCATGATGTGTGAAGCCTATCCGGACATGTTGGTCTGGATCGGTGATGTTGCATTGCAAAAATGCCAGAGAAGACTCCGTGCGAATGTTTGTTTTTCGAGTTTTTTACGTGGTAGATTGCAACAGGGAGCCTTGGGGATTAACCCTAAGGTGCACCAGGAAAACTGGGCGGATGCGTGATCTTGCTAACTTGGTGGCCTGGGAGCCAACTTGAACATAAACGGGTTATGTGAAGTATGTGATGGAAATGGGACTCGGAGAACTTTGACCTGCGTATATGGCTTAAATTGTCGTTACGATGTGAGCACATGTTAGATGGAACCGTACCCATTCTATGTCGTTCGGGTAGAGCCGTTGGCATAGATGAGGGTCTTCGGCGGTCTATGGCTTAAATTGACGTGATCCATGCCGGGAGGACAAAATGCTCATAGTTTGGTCGTCAAACTGGCGGCGGTGAGACAGAAATGTCAATGGCTTAAATTGACATGACATTGGCCGATTCACCGAGAATGTGCCCTGAGTGTACGGGGTGTGTGGACGTGCATGCCTACACCTGTGATGTAATGACATTACTATACTGCTGGATTATACTAATAAAGTGCAGGGAAGGAGCATCGCCGCCCCGTGTTGGGGGCGGGATCGTTATAATTTTGTCAGCACTGCTGACCGTTGCTTTTGTTTGACACCATGCGGTGGATTGTGCTTGCAGGTGTTGCTGGACCAAGCGGTCAATAGCGGGCTAAAGCCCAAATTGCGAAGCCGGCCCTCGAAGGCCTAATTGGAGTGTTTTACTTGCCTTTGTTCATGTATGACCAGCCTGCGTGACGTGGTATGGAAAAATGTAATATGAGTAAACCATTTGTAAGGCCTTAAGGCCAGTACTTGTGTATGTACTTCATTCCTTTTTGGCTTGTTAGTGGACATTCATGCTCGTTGCTGGGTTCTTTTAATTACAATTGTTTAAACTGCTTCCGCTAGAATGCTCTGTGTAGGATGTTGTGATTGGTTGGATGGTTTTCATTGAATAACCACCCGGTCTGTCTATGGTATATGGCGTCGGGCCCCGGCCAGACCTACTACTATATGTTATGCGACGGATAGAGGGGTGTTACAATTTGGTATCAGACTACAAGCTTCTGTCAGGCTTAAAATGAATTCGTGGACGAATTCTTTTTAAGGGCTGGTGAGCACATGTGTGTGCGTCATCGTTATAACAACAAAAGAACCCATGAATGTCCACTTAGGAATGAAAATACACGTGTTTGTGGAACCTGCGTGTTCCTATAATTGCTGTTTGCAATTTTGTTTGGTCACTTAACGGTGTTTTGTACCACTATAGGTGACTAGAAGTGGTGATGGGTCGTCTGAACGTTGAGTTTCTGAGGCTAGCAGTGCACCAAATGATGCTCCTGCAACACCTCCATTGGCTGAGACCATACGATTGGTTGCTGAAGCAGTGTTTGCCATGATCAATGCACAGCCTGGAAGGCAAATGCAGCAGCCCGCTCCTGCGATGGAGCAGGTACCACTGCAAGCGACTGAGCAGAGAAGGATGGAACAGGTAGTGGAGGAACCGTTGGTGCCAAGGAGGGCAACCGAGAGATAGCTCAAACATGTCATGAGATTTAATCCTCCGGTATTCTCGGGGTTGGGAACCCCATCTCAAGCTGAAGACTGGCTCTCCCGTATGAAGAGAGACTTGACAGTGACGGAGACGGATGAGTGACATATGGCCACTATAGTTACGTTCCTTCTAGACGGTGAAGCGATATTGTGATGGGAAGGATTGGAGATTCATCTATTGAGAGGTAGGCAACTTACAGACGTCTCGATGGAAGAGTTCTCGAGACTGTTCTTGGCTAGGTACCTCCCTACGGCGCAGAGGATAGCGTTGGAGAATGAGTTCCTGAAGTTGGTCCAAGGAGACAGTAGCGTGGATGAATATCTCCACGAGTTTACTCGATTGAGTCGGTATGCTATCTCCACCATCGCAGATGAGAAGCACAAGACGAATCGATTCTACGAAGGGTTGAGAGATGATTTGAGGCTACTACTCTCTGGGCCGATGACGCAGGATTTCTTGACCTTGGTCGACACGGACCGGTCCTTGGAGAAGGACATGAAGAATGTTCCAGCGAAGAAAATCTTGGGTGATATGAAATCTGAGTTCAAGGTGCCGACTACCTCAAAGTCTGGGTACCGTAAATTCTTTAAGAAGGCAAGGACTTCGGGTCCAGCTCCTTCTTCTGGTGCTTCTGGGGCGACTATGGGTTGGACCCCGGGTGCATGTTTTACTTGTGGGAAGCCGGGGCACTTTACCCGTGACTGTTGGAGCGGACGTCCCAAGTCCGAAAGGAAGCCAGGAGCAGCTTATGAAGAGAAAGGCAAGGTAGTGGAGTCAAATGCGTCCCATTATGCTCCGGCCCAACCGAGGGTTTATAATCTTGGCCAACAGGAGGCCGTCAAACAGGAGGATGTGGTGACAGGTAAAATTTAAATTTATAACAAGTTAATTTTTTAAATACTTGTTATGTGCTTGTTACCTTACCACTGTTTGTTTAGGATTTGTTTTGATTTGTGAAAATCCGGCAAGAGCACTCTTCGATACGGGAGCTTCACGCTCCTTCTTGTCCGAAGGATTCATATCGCGCATTGCAATACCTTCTTCGATGGTGAAGGACAAGTTGGATGTTTTGTTACCGAATGGGTGTTCGATGCGCGCGGATAAAGTCTGCGGTGTTAAGATTCGCATTGGGAATCAGGAGTTCCATCTGCAAGCGTCATTACTACCGTTCGTGGACTTCGACATTAAATTTGGCATGGACTGGCTCTCGGAGAAGAGAGCCTATATTGATTTCGGTAGCATGGAAGTCAAGCTGGGAGCAGGTTGTGAGACGACTATCACAGTCTTGAAGGGGTCGAGCAAGACGTTGATGTCTGCTCTTCAGGTGGTGAAGGCAGTTCGTGCCGGTGCAGAACTGTTCTTTACACTAGTGGAGGTTGCAAAGCTTAAGCCCGTGTTGGACAATATTTCAGTGGTATTGGAGTACCCTGATGTGTTCCCTAGCGATCTTCCTGGAGCCCGCCGCAGCGGGAGATAGATTTTACAATAGAGCTCGTACCAGGTGCTAAGCCTGTGTCACGCTCTCCATATCGGCTAGCGCCTAAGGAAATGGCGGAGCTGAAGGTTCAACTGCAAGAGTTGTTGGAGCAAGGGTATGTGCGTCCAAGTTCTTTGCCTTGGAGCGCGCCGGTCCTCTTCGTTAAGAAGAAGGATGGAATCTTGAGGCTATGTATTGATTATAGGGAGCTCAACAAGTTGGAAAAGAACAAGTACCCAATCTCAAGGATCGATGATCTTTTTGATCAGTTGGTCGGGTCGACGGTGTACTCTAAGTTGGATCTCAAGTCTGGTTACTATCGGCTGAGGATAAAGGAGAGTGATATCCCAAAGACAGTGTTCAGTGCGAGATACGGGCATTACGAGTTTCCGGTCATGCCGTTTGGGCTGACGAATGCGCCGTCAGTGTTCATGGATTTGATGAACAGGACCTTCAGGGAGTACTTGGACCATTTTGTGATCGTCTTCATCGACGATATTTTAGTGTACTCGCAGAGTGAGGAAGATCACTTCAGGCATCTTAATTTGGTTTTGGAGACGCTAAGGAGGAATCAATTGTACGCCAAGTTCTTGAAGTGCGAGTTTTGGTTGTCCTCAGTGGCGTTCCTCGGTCATATAGTGAGTGGGGAAGGTATTGTAGTGGATCCGGCGAAGATTATTGCGATATGGGAGTGGCCTGAGCTTTCTACGGTAGCGGAAGTCCGGAGCTTTCTGGGGCTTGCCGACTATTATAGGCGCTTCGTAGAGAACTTCTCGCGGATAGCGTTACCTCTCACTATTTTGACGAGGAAGGTGCAGAAGTTCGTTTGGACGCCAGAGTGCTCGCGAGCTTTTGTGGAGTTGAAATGTCGGTTGACCACGACGCCGGTGGTGAGTTTGCCAAGTGGAACCGAAGGTTATGAGATTTATAGCGATGCTTCAGGCAGTGGTTTGGGTTGTGTGCTGCTACAGCATGGAAGCGTTATAGCATATGGCTCGAGACAGCTGAAGGTGCACGAGAGGAACTATCCAGTCCATGACTTGGAGTTAGCGGCCTTTATTTTTGCCTTGAAGCTGTGGAGGCATTATTTCTGTTGAAATTCAACAAACCGCAGACGCCCCCTTGGATACCCGGTTGAAAACTCAACAAACCGAAGGAGGATACGCCCACTTATAATGTTGACAGTTTTCCCAGATCATGGAGTTAGCAGGGGTTATCTCAACAAAGCAGTAACAACCAGCAACACATGCAGCACAAGCTTCTTTATTGATCAAGAGCAGACTTCTTTACAAGGCGAGACATACATGGCGAGACATGCTTCACCAAAACCCAACACCGGGAGAGCAGAGACAGTTACAAAGACAAGAACAAAAAACAAGCCGTGCAGACTCAATCAACAAGCCGCAGACCTACTGCTGTGGAGTCCGCTCAGTCCGCCAGGTCGCCAGACCGCAACGCAAGCCGCGCGGACTCACCCCTTCCAATGCTTAGCTCTTCACCGCCGATCTGCAGGCCGCCTGACCGCGAGGTTGCCTAGCCGCCAGACCGCACAAGCTGCGTCACCGAATGGAACAGTCCGCCTGAAGCAGGCGACTTCCTGAACCCCGAACCAAGTTGCCAAAGAGAAGACCGCCTGGTCGCTATCCGCGACCTACTGTTTACCGCCTGTTGCTTAACCGCAGAGTCTGCACTGTCCCTGACCGCAATCAGAGCCAAGTCCTGGCTTTCCAGCGCTATCCGCACAACCTGCACAGCACAACCGGGTCAACTCTCTATCCGCGCAGACACCAAAGTCCAGACCGCAGCAACCTACGCGAGCTCAATTACTGTTCACTTACTCCGGTTAGGTTCCGTTACTCCTAATGTGACATGGGTCCTATTTATAGGCACGATGATGAGTATGGTCACCGCCCTAGCCGATAGGATCACCGCTACATCCCGCAGCAAGAACTAGTGTGTCCGCCATCCCGCGGACACACATTCCAGTTCGCCGCTCCTGTGTAGATAGCCAGTCTGCCCCAGCTTCTCCAAGGCCGGACTCCAATACTCAGCCCGCCTTGCCACCAGAGGCCAAGCCAGGACATCCACAGCCGGACTCCGCAACAGCCGTGTCCGCCAATCTGCGGAGAAGGCATCAGCCCGCAAATCCCGAGCCCGCAGCTTCGCAATCAAGGCACCTGCCGGACTCAGCGGACACCCGGCTTCCGTCCGCATATCCTAAGTCCATTACCTCCTCCAAGGCTCCTCCGGACTTAGCGGACATGCCAATCCAGTCTGCTAACAGCAGACTCCAGTCTGCATGCATTGCAGACCTCCAGTCTGCATCCCTGAGTCCATAACCTCATCACAAGGCTGTACCGGACTCAGCGGACTCTGGCTCAAGTCTGCACGCTCCTGCACAAGCAATTCTCCAGTCCGCATTTCCCCAAGCTAGCAAACAAGGCCACAACACTTCTACTACGCTTGGCGGACTGAGAAACCAGCCCGCGCTCCACTGCGCGATCTCCCCGGACTGAGCCATCCTGGACTTGGTTCAGATCACACCAAGTCCAGTCCACTGGCCACAAGGGCCAGTCCGCACTTACTAGCGGACACTGGATCTAGCCCGCCATACCGGGCGACCTCCAGTTTCTGTCCGCGCTGACCGGCGGTCTCCGCGGCTTCCCGCTGCACCAGAGCAAGACCAAGGCAACTGCCAAACCGGTCTGCCGAGCTCCAGTCCTTCAGTCCGCTTCATGCCAGACTCCGCGGATAGCATTCCTATCCGCCCGATTACTTCCTGGGAGTCAATCGCCTGCTGAGCATACACTGGCCTATCAGACCGCTGCTGCTGTCCGCGTAGTCCGCGCGAACAGACCGCCTAGGCCGCCACAGAGCAAACCGCCTGTAACATCCTTGCCGACTTAGCAGTCCGCCAACCCTGTCCGCGTAGTCCGAGCGGATAGGTTTCCCAAGCCTTCCATTCACCCACTTTCACTTCATAGAATTCAACACTCCCCCTTGAAGTGAGAAGTGGTGAATAACTACAGCAGCTCCCGTAACCTTTCACCTGGTCCTTCCGATAGCATCTACGAAGAGTTTTCCAAGACATAGTCCTCGCCCCGCATATCATAGACCATGAGGGAGCCCTCCAGCATCTCAAAAAAGGAGTCATGCTTCCCTCTGCCTTCTTCAGCTTCAACCTCCACTTTTGCATCACAGGAGTATCACCAACTTTCTTGGACACAGAAGCCCAAGCCTTGTTATCTCTGAGAGAAGTCACCTCTTCAGCCTTGGTGTCAACCACCTCCTTGATTCTAGTGGGGTCATCACAGCCAGAAGAACCTTGCTCGACCTGAGGGCTAGCAAAGAAACATGTGACCAAGTCCGCCGTGTTCCCTTCGCTATATCGAGCTGGTGGCTTACTGATTCTCTTCGATCTCCGAAGAACCTGATCATGGATAACCACCTCCGCTGCTTTTGAACCAGCTCCATTCCCGGGCAAACCCGGAACAATGCTCCCTTTGCTCCCTGAACAAGACGCCTCCTTACTGGAACCAGAAGAACCTGGAGTAATGCTCCCCCTGCTACCTGAACCAGAAGACTCCCCTCTTGAACACGAACTGCCTGGAACATCGCTCCCCCTGCTTCCTGAACCGGAAGCCTCTGCCTTCGAGCCAGAAGATCCTGGAGCATCGCTCCCCCTTCTTCCCGACTCTGACGCCTTTGCCCCGGAGCTAGAACAACCTGGAGCACCTGGTGACTCAGGCAACTCCACTTCCTTAGCAGCAGCCTCCTTCAGCCCATCATCTGACATGCTTATCTCTAGCTCTACATAAGAGCTACCCCAATACGGCGTCAACTCATCGAAAACAATGTCTCTCGACACTATGAGTTTCTTCGTCGCAGGATTCATACACCTCCATCTTCTTCTCTGCTCATCATACCCAACAAAGACTAGCTTTGTCTTGAGAGCACCCGGAGAATGTATATAGCAGGTAGATCCAAACACCCGAAGGTGCTTCACTGAAGGCTTCACTCCGAACATCAGCTCATAAGGAGTCTTCACTATGATCGGACTAAGAGGCATCCGGTTGATGATATGAGCAGCACATGCAATTCCTTCCGCCCAAAGAGCCTTCGGAACGCCTTTACTCTGAAGCCAACACTTGCAGGTCTCCGTTAACCAACGGATCATCCGAGCTGCAATACTACCCTGTTGTGAAGTATGTCCACAAGAAAGCTCCTTCCGGATCCCTTGCTTCCTGCAAAAGCGTGAGAACTCGGCTGAGCCAAACTCACCACTGATACTTGTCCTCAACACCTTGATCCTCCGGCCAAGCTGGCCTTCCACAAGCTTCTTGAACTCCACAAACAAGCGTACCATGTTGGACTTTTTCTTCATAAAGTATACCCAAGTATACCTAGAATAGTCATCAACCAATATCAGCATGAACCTGCTTCCTCCAAGACTGGCCGTGACGGTCGGTCCCACCAGAGCACAATGGACAACCGCCAATGGTGCATTACATCTGGATTGTGCTTTGTCAACCATGAAGCGATAGGCTCCACATTCCTGACATCCCGCACACCACCGACCATCGCCATAGGATGACAATCTAGGCAAGCCTCTTACGAGTCTTCTTTCCGCCATTGCTTTCAGCTTGTCCATCCCTACATGCCCCAGTCTTTCATGCCAGATAGCTGCACTATCACTGGCATTCCTCCGATCAACTCCAGAACTAGTTGATAACCCAACTATGTTGTTCTCCTTCCTCCCTACATGAGCTACGTTCGCCGAGAGCAAGACAACCTTGCACTCTTTCCGAAGATGACCATGCTGCTTGCATTTATAGCACCGTGGACCTTCCTTCCTCTTCCTATCACGCCTAGGAGAAACACTCCTTTCTTCCTGATACGAAGTAGAGGGACCAACGTCAGCAGCAACCTTCACCTCCTTCCTGAACAACCCATCAAGGGAAGTCCAAACCTCCGCAGCTGACCGACATCCACTGATGTGGTCCAAGAGCTCCGATGAGATCACCTGCTTGAGAATAGACTCCGCTTTCGCATTTGCCTCCTTCCAAGCTCTCATCGCCTCAGCATTGCCAGCAATATCCTCTTGTCTTCCTGCTCCGCATACAACCTCCCATAGGTCCTCGCCAGGAAGAAAGCTCTTCATACAGGACTTCCACCATTCACAGTTCGTCTCTGTAAGAAGATCAATTCCAAGATAACTTGCATCCTCCACTACCATGGTTCTACCACTGGTTTCCTCTACAGAAGAGCAACTACTTCCATTGAGCACTGCTTGACCACTCCAACAACCTGGCTCTGATACCATGTTGAAATTCAACAAACCGCAGACGCCCCCTTGGATACCCTGTTGAAAACTCAACAAACCGAAGGAGGATATACCCACTTATAATGTTGAAAGTTTTGCCGGATCGTGGAGTTAGCAGGGGTTATCTCAACAAAGCAGTAACAACCAGCAACACATGCAGCACAAGCTTCTTTATTGATCAAGAGCAGACTTCTTTACAAGGCGAGACATACATGGCGAGACATGCTTCACCAAAACCCAACACCGGGAGAGCAGAGACAGTTACAAAAACAAGAACAAAAAACAAGCCGCGCGGACTCAATCAACAAGCCGCAGACCTACTGCTGTGGAGTCCGCTCAGTCCGCCAGGTCGCCAGACCGCAACCCAAGCCGCGCGGACTCACCCCTTCCAATGCTTAGCTCTTCACCGCCGATCTGCAGGCCGCCTGACCGTGAGGTCGCCTAGCCGCCAGACCGCACAAGCTGCGTCACCGAATGGAACAGTCCTCCTGAAGCAGGCGACTTCCTGAACCCCGAACCAAGTTGCCAAAGAGAAGACCGCCTGGTCGCTATCCGCGACCTGCTGTTTACCGCCTGTTGCTTAACCGCAGAGTCCGCACTGTCCCTGACCGCAATCAGAGCCAAGTCCTGGCTTTCCAGCGCTATCCGCACAACCTGCACAGCAAAACCGGGTCAACTCTCTATTCGCGCGGACACCAATGTCCAGACCGCAGCAACCTACGCGAGCTCAATTACTGTTCACTTACTCCGGTTAGGTTCCGTTACTCCTGATGTGACATGGGTCCTATTTATAGGCACGATGATGAGTATGGTCACCGCCCTAGCCGATAGGATCACCGCCACATCCCGCAGCAAGAACTAGTGTGTCCGCCAGCCCGCGGACACACATTCCAGTTCGCCGCTCCTGTGTAGATAGCCAGTCCGCCCCAGCTTCTCCAAGGCCGGACTCCAATACTCAGCCCGCCTTGCCGCAGAGGCCAAGCCAGGACATCCACAGCCGGACTCCGCGACAGCCATGTCCGCCAATCTGCGGACAAGGCATCAGCCCGCAAACCCCGAGCCCGCAGCTTCGCCATCAAGGCACCTGCCGGACTCAGCGGACACCCGGCTTTCGTCCGCATATCCCAAGTCCATTACCTCCTCCAAGGCACCTCCGGACTTAGCGGACACGCCAATCCAGTCTACTAACAGCAGACTCCAGTCCGCATGCACTGCACACCTCCAGTCCGCATCCCTGAGTCCATAACCTCATCACAAGGCTGTACCGGACTCAGCGGACTCTGGCTCCAGTCAGCACGCTCCTGCACAAGCAATTCTCCAGTCCGCATTTCCCCAAGCTAGCAAACAAGGCCACAACACTTCTACTACGTTTGGCGGACTGAGAAACCAGCCCGCGCTCCACTGCGCGATCTCCCCGGACTGAGCCATCCTGGACTTGGTTCAGATCACACCAAGTCCAGTCCACTGGCCACAAGGGCCAGTCCGCACTTACTGGCGGACACTGGATCTAGCCCGCCATACCGGGCGACCTCCAGTTTCTGTCCGCGCTGACCGGCGGTCTCCGCGGCTTCCCGCTGCACCAGAGCAAGACCAAGGCAACTGCCAAACCGGTCTGCCGAGCTCCAGTCCTTCAGTCCGCTTCATGCCGGACTCCGCGGATAGCATTCCTATCCGCCCGGTTACTTCCTGGGAGTCAATCGCCTGCTGAGCATACACTGGCCTGTCAGACCGCTGCTGCTGTCCGCGTAGTCCGCGCGAACAGACCGCCCAGGCCGCCACAGAGAAAACCACCTGTAACATCCCTGCCGACTTAGCAGTCCGCCAACCCTGTCCGCATAGTCCGAGCGGATAGGTTTCCCAAGCCTTCCATTCACCCACTTTCACTTCACAGAATTCAACAATTTCTACGGTGTGAAGATTCATATCTACACCGATCACAAGAGCCTGAAGTATTTGATTGATCAGAAAGACCTGAACATGCGGTAGCGTAGATGGATGGATTTCCTGAGGGACTATACATTCAAGATCCACTACGTATCTGGCAAAGGTAATGCAGTTGAGGATGCGTTGAGTCGCCGAGCCCCAGCTCAAGCCAATTGGCTATCGATGCATGATGAGTGGTTGGTTCGGGAGTTGGAGGCATTGGAGATTTCTAGCGTGGATAAGCAGTCAAGTGCTGAAGCACTATTGAATTGGACTGAAGTTCAATATGACCTGGCAGATCGGATTCGGCGGGCTTTGGATTTGGATGGTTGATGCTTAAGATCACGACAGTGAACCGATCGCACAAGTAATATAAAATGAGGGTTTTCCCAAGTATCGATCTCACAAGGAACACAGTAAGGTGGAGTTAATTTCGAGCAGGACTTGAGATTGAAGTTCTCAGGTCGGAGCTAACTATGGGGGGGTTTTGATGTTTGCAGAAACATAAAATAAACGGCTAACAACTACTCCTATGCAACGCCGCTATGCGATGCTTCGCTAGGCGGGATGGAAGACTAGTCGGGCCGCTATGCACCGAATCACTAGGCGGATGGACGAGAAGGCTAGCGGATGAGGTGGTTAGAACAGCGGAATGAGGGTCTTGAGCACCTCTTCGCTACGCACACCACTAGCAATTGCTAGTGCGGCAAGAACGGATGGTAGTGGATGGAATATGGCGCAACTCAAATAAATAACGAAAACATACAAAATCACATAGACATGATTGTATAAAATCGTTTTACAAACTAAGCATACTTCATCAATATAAATAAAGTTAAACACCAATATTCAACAATAAAGCAAGAACATGTCAAGAGATCAACCGAATCCGAAGTCTTGCTGAGGATTCACGGTTGGAATCGTCGGGTTGTCACTCCGCGTCCAACCTCGGTCCTCAACTGCGTCCGGGGTAGAGAAGGGCCGTCACCACCTTCCAATGGCCCGTCTTCTTCGTCTCACGATAGCGGACGAAGTTTGCTATCTTTCCTTTGCTTGATGTCTATGGCGTCAAACCCTACTTGAATCTCATGGATGAAGGAGAAGGCCGAGAGGAAGCTCCGGCTTGGATTTGGCGGTGAAAGCTTGCCCGGAGCACCTCCCTAGGGTGGAAGATGAAGGGGAATGACGGAGAATGCGGAAAACGACGGAGAAATGTCGAGCTGCGGATCCTCTCTTCAATTAGGGCGAGACCTGCACTATTTATACAAAGCAGAAATGAACAATGCGCATGATCACAGGCGCACGACCAGTGGTCGTGCGCACTATGTCCGGTGCTCGTGCGCACTGGCATGGAAGATCAGGAAGAAGAACTGGGATAATGCGCACGAGTACTGGCACACGACCAATGGTCGTGCGCACTAAGTTTAATGGTCATGAGATTACCCCAGACAGGACTCCAGAAAAGAGGAATCAATGCACACGATCAGTGGAGCACGACCGGTGGTCGTGCGCATTATGTCCATTGGTCGTGCGCTTACGTCAGGCTGATTCGGAAAATGTGGAGTAGTGCGCACGATCAGGGGCGCACGACCACTGGTCGTGCGCATTAGATCCCATGATCATGCGCAGTCTTCCTGTTTCACAACCATCCCGGAACACGCACACAACCCCTGTACTGAAAGGAAAAACCAATCACTGATATGTGCAGACATTCCAGGCAATAACAAAAAGGAGAACAGACTATTAAAATAACAAAATACACAACCACGGGCATAAATGTGCACTTCCTATGGAAATATTGGCAAGATGAAATAGGAATGATAAAGAACTAAAAGTGAAGTGCAAACACGTGAAAACTTGCCCAGATGAGTCAGAAAATAGGTATATAAAGTGGACTCATCACACCCCCAGACTTAACTATTTGCGCGTCCCGAGCAAACAAAATCTAAGCAGATAGGGAAAAATACTAATTAACAAAGAAATTGCGATACGAAGTACCATGCGAAGTCGCATGCTCGCGCACGTAAAAATATAATAGAAGAAATTTCTAATTATACAAAAAGTTTATACTTTTCACAATGTGTAGCAAAATTTTATTATTACTCAAAAATGGAATCACAGTGAATCATCCGGTCACGCATAGGGCGAAAGTAGACTAATCGCTAGGCGAGCATTGCGAATGATCGGGGCTCAGGATAACCTCCAAAGGAATCCACCAATGTCGGTGACCATATGCTTGCCATTTCACACTCTCTCCACGACACGAGTTAGACTCGAGCACGAATCCGTAGGACTTGGAGTGTAATATAGGCTTAGGTGTAGGCAGGGTATATAAAGGTAAACAAGACGGACACGCACACCCAAAATAAGATCGCCCGAAAATGCACACATCTAAACTCAATGGACAAACACGTGCGACTCACCACTAAACTTGGACTTTTGACGGTGCGTGCACGCCCATAACGAACATAACTCAACAACATTTCACAACTCAGCAATAATAAATATATATATACATTTCCTTTTTTTCTTGTATTCCACATTGGGAATTTTCTTTTTATTTACTATCATATTTCTTTTCTTTTTTTTTTCTTTTTTATTTTCTTTTTTTTCTTTTATCCAAATAGCCAAAACAAAATAGGAAAACACGGCAATACCACAAGCTGCACAAAGACCAACAAAACTGCCCACACAAAATGGATATAAACTACAACAAAACAAACTAACCGAGCGACCACATTCAGATGTGCGAGTAGGAAAGGATATATGGCTATGGTAGCGAGGCGAAGGGATGTCAAAGGAAGGGACAGGCTCAACGGGGATAACAACGGATAGATGTCGGGAATGGTACAAGGCTCAAACGAGACAAAGTGACGGCCCACATCACGCACGCACTTGACTAACCATGTACCCATGCTTCGAGAGTAGCTAGGGGCAAGTTCTTAGCCAAAGATAAAGACTATCCATCCTCCCGACTCGAGCAATACGAACCTAACGGCCGTCTACACACATCCCTAAGCTACCGTTTGATTCATACCGGATTCACCAACTTTTGAGTAGAATAAAAAGTCTTTACGCAAAAAGAAAGATATAAAACTATAAGCATACAGAAAAATTAAATCTACTCGAATTTCTACACGAGACGAGAGCAGTTGACTAGGAGCACAGCAAGGTCAACATTTTACTCCGTCTCACAATCCTATGTCAGCACCATAATTTTCCCAAATCTAACGAAAAAATGAGTTTAACTCGCGGCACACTAACAGCTAAGCACGCGCTCATGTGGGTGCAGTGGTGTGTGATGCAACGAAC
This sequence comes from Platanthera guangdongensis, assembly GCA_039583875.1. Taxonomy (NCBI): domain Eukaryota; kingdom Viridiplantae; phylum Streptophyta; class Magnoliopsida; order Asparagales; family Orchidaceae; genus Platanthera; species Platanthera guangdongensis. Next base: position 42,388,914 of record CM077161.1, on the reverse strand, counting down.
TAATCAAAATAAAATTATAAAAGCTTCTAGTATGCACATGAAATGTGCACATGCAAAAGGTAACAACACTGGCTCTCCCCCAGACTTAAACTAAACTACATAGCATATGATAGAGAAATTAAAATCATAAAGAGCTCAGGGAAGAGGTTACCCAATTCTCAGCTAGTGAGCATACCAGAAGACACGTGGAAACCTGAAGCAGGCCCGCCATACGAAGAATAACAACCCCGCCAATGCGATGTTGTCAAGAATACCTGCAGGGGTGAGCTCCACAAAAACAAAAGAAAATATACAAAAAAAATGTTAAAATTAAAATAGACAAGGAAAATAAAATGCAGAAAATGAAAGATAAGTACTGGGGTCATTGTCATCCCAGCACGACTTATTCGTCTACGAAAAGTTTCTAGCTAATGGGCCTATGAAAAGAAAAGTGCACAGGTAACTGTTCCAATATCCGTTTCCGTAATGGATACCGATACGGCGATAGAACAGTTACCCCTCTACCTAAATAGTAATACCTGCCCAACACAGGTAGAGGAAATAGGAAATAAGAAGAGGAGGAGCACTGGTCCTCGCTCATCTTATCACAAAATAAATCCTTGCCTAGCAAGGTATCGTCTATCACAGGCCCGCAGGAGGCGATGGCAACGGTATGAGCACAAAGCTCATAGTCATCCCAACGTACCTGTGGAGACTCATCCTGCATAGGCACAGATAAGGAAGGGGGATCAAGTAATAAAAGAGAAGAAGAACTAAAAGAATCAGAAAATGGGAGAGTGATCCCGGTCTCACTCTCAGCAGGATCCAAGCAGAGATCATCATCGGTATCATACGAGTCGTACCGAGGGGAATTCGAGAACTCGAGGTCCGCGGTGGTAAGAGGAACGGCCTCATCCAATAAGGAGGTGCAAACCTCTGCATCGGAAAGAGGATATTCCTCATCCCACCGGGGTGCGTAAAAGTGTTCCGAAGATCCACATTCTCCGTCGGAGTTAGAGGAATCATCATCCCACTTCGGCGCAACCTCAGTCACCGAATCATCAACAAGTACGGCATCATCAGCTGACTCACACAAAAATGGAGTAGCATAATCCGAAAAAAATTGCGGAGGGGCAAGGATGCTCTCAAAATCAAGCACTGAATGAGCAGGTCCCATCGCAAAATCATTCGCTGACGCCACCCAGTCGACGACCGGAACAATCTCATCATCCCATACAGGAGCGTCCATGAGTTTCTGCTCCTCTTTTTGTTGGCTAACACCAGAGTGATCATCATCACTCAAGGAAAGCTCGTAAAAATGGATCGAGGGACCCATGAAAGAGTTGTATGCGGCCAGAGATTCTTCAGTAATCTCAACGGGTAAAGAATGAGCAAGGTGTGTTATGTCAGTGTATCGGCCAGACAACACCCTGGTAGGCCTGTCCACAACAGTCTTCCGCGAACGGGAGGTTGTTGTGCACACGCCCTCAGAGGGAGAAGGCTTGCACAAATGAGGGCAATCCTTTAACATGTGGCCCACACCTTGACATAACAAACACCGAATGCAATGCTCGGCATTCATAACAGCAATGTCATCGATGGATCAACGCAAAGTGTCAAGGATACGACACTCAGCATCAGGATCCATCATGAACAAAAATAATTGTTGAAAAAGTGCTACATAGCTAAAATGAAAATAGCACGGATTTGTTATCTAAATCAAAAATCAGAAAAGGGGTAAAAAGAAATAAGCAAAAAAAAAATTCTAATAACCAAAGCAAATAAATAAAAAAAATGATATGCACAAATGGAAAAGGGCTTCAATCTATTATCTCCCTCTCCACAAACTCACACGACTGTGTTCCCCGGCAACGGTGCCAAAAACTTGATGCTTAAGATCACGACAGTGAACCGGTCGCACAAGTAATATAAAATGGGGGTTTTCCCAAGTATCGATCTCACAATGAACACAGTAAGGTGGAGTTAATTTCGAGGAGGACTTGAGAATGAAGTCCTCAGGTCGGAGCTAACTAAAAGCGGTTTTGATGTTTGTGGAAACAGAAAATAAAAGGCTAACAACTACTCCTATGCAACGCCGCTATGCGATGCTTCGCCAGGCAGGATGGAACACTAGTCGGGCCGCTATGCACCGAATCACTAGGCGGATGGACGAGAAGGCTAGCGGATGAGGTGGTTAGAACAGCGGAATGAGGGTCGTGAGCACCTCTTCGCTACGCACGCCACTAGCAATTGCTAGTGTGGCAAGAACGGATGGTGGTGGATGGAATATGGCGCAACTAAAGTAAATAACGAAAACATACAAAATCACATAGACATGATTGTATAAAATCATTTTACAAAGTAAGCATACTTCATCAATATAAATAAAGTTAAACACCAATATTCAAAAATAAAGCAAGAATAAGTCAAGAGATCGACCGAATCCGAAGTCTTGCTGAGGATTCACGGTTGGAATCGTCGGGTTGTCATTCCGCGTCCAAGCTCGGTCCTCAACTGCGTCCGGGGTAGAGAAGGGCTGTCACCACCTTCCAATGGCCCGTCTTCTTCGTCTCACAATAGCGGACGAAGTTTGCTAGCTTTCCTTTGCTTGATGGCTATGGCGTCAAACACTACTTGAAGCTCATTGATGAAAGAGAAGGCCAAGAGGAAGCTCCGGCTTGGATTTGGCGGTGAAAGCTTGCCCGAAGCACCTCTCTAGGGTGGAAGATGAAGGGGAACGGCGGAGAAGGCGGAAAACGGCGGAGAAATGTCGAGCTGCGGATCCTCTCTTGAATTAGGGCGAGACCTGCACTATTTATACAAAGCAGAAATGAACAATGCGCACGATCACAGGCGCACGACCAGTGGTCATGCGCACTATGTTCGGTGCTCATGCGCACTGGCATGGAAGATCAGGAAGATGAACTGGGATAATGCGCACGAGTAGTGGCGCACGACCAGTGGTCGCGCGCACTAAGTTCAATGGTCGTGCGATTACCCCAGACAGGACTCCAGAAAAGAGGAATCAATGCACATGATCAGTGGCGCACGACTGCTGGTCGTGCGCATTATCTCCATTGGTCATGCGCTTACCCCAGGCTGATTCTGGAAAACGTAGAGTAGTGCGCACGATCAGGGGCGCACGACCAGTGGTCGTGCGCATTAGATCCCATGATCGTGCGCAGTCTTCCTGTTTCACAACCATCCCGGAACATGCACACGACCCCTATATCGAAAGGAAAAACCAATCACTGATATGTGCAGACATTACAGGCAATAACAAAAAGGAGAACAGACTATAAAAATAACAAAATACACAACCACAGGCATAAATGTGCACTTCCTATGGAAATATAGGCAAGATGAAATAGGAACGATAAAGAACTAAAAGTGAAGTGCAAACACGTGAAAACTAGCCCAGATGAGTCCGAAAATAGGTATATAAAGTGGACTCATCAATGGCCACATGAAGCAACTCATGATAGAGGCTCTGGATGGGTCAAATTCCCAATATGAAGTTGTGGATGGATTGCTTTGGAAAGACGGTCATCTTTGCGTCCCAAACGTGGGCAGTTTGTGGGTGGATTTGTTGTACGAGGCACACTATAACAAGTACTCGATTCACTCGGGGAGCACAAAGATGTACCGCGACATTAAGAAACTGTTTTGGTGGCCGGGTTTGAGGAAGGATGTGGCGCTCTACGTGGTGAAGTGTCAAACTTGCGCCTTGGTGAAGGCGGAGTGCCAAAAGCCGGGAGGATTTCTGAAGTCCTGGCCTATTCCAGAGTGGAAATTCGACGACATCACTATGGACTTTGTGCACGGGTTGCCAAGGTCTCAAAAGGGGAACGACGTCATCTAGGTGGTCGTAGATCGGCTAACGAAGGTGTCGCATTTCATTCCGCATAGGAAGGATGATCCAGTGGAGAAGTTGGCAAAATTATATGTGGATAACATAGTGCGGCTCCACGATGTGCCCCGAAGCATCGTGAGTGACCGAGATGGGCGGTTCACGTCCAATGATTGGAGGCTTGTGCAACAAATGTTGGGAACAAAGCTGAGTTTTAGCACAGCCTTCCATCCGTAGACGGATGGGCAGACCGAGAGGGTCAATAGAACTATGGAAGACATGCTCCGCATGTGTGTACTGGACTTTGGAAAGCAATGGGAAGACAATCTTTATTTTGTGGAATTTGCGTACAACAATAGCTACAAGGCGAGTATTCAAATGGTTCCCTTCGAGTCCCTTTATGGTAGAAGATGTCGCACGTTGTTGTCCTGGTTGGAAACAGGCGAGTCAAAGTTTTACAAACATCAAGAGGTGGAAGATGCTACTTCATTGTTGTGAACCATTACGGAGAGGATTCTAATCGCTCAGTACCGTCAGGCGAAGTACTATAATGCCAAGCACAGGAACGTGGAGTTCACTGTGGTCGACTGGGTGTACTTAAAGATCAAGCCGTTCAAGGGTGTCCCGCAGGTGCGGCGCTTGAACAGGCTAAGCCCGAGGTACCTTGGGCCGTTTGAGGTTCTAGAGCGGATTGGCGAAGCGGCTTATCTGTTGAAGCTATCAGTGGAGCTTAGTGGTTTACACGATGTATTCCACATATCGGTGCTACGAAAGGCGGTGCAAGATCCTATGCAAGTGATCGCGGTCGATGAAGTGCCGATTTATAGTGGGTTGACGATAAAGGTCAAGACCATGCGGATTGAAGACTCGGAAGTCAAGCGGCTACGCAATAAAGAGATCAAGATGGTCAAGGTCAGATCGGACAATTGCGGCCGCGAAGAGCCATCTTGGGAACGAGAGCAGACTATGCTTGATGAGTATCCGGAGTTGTTCCGCTCAGGTACAATTTAATTTTGTACTTATCTTTCCTTTATGTAATTTCGTGGAAAAAATTCTTTTAAGAGGGGGAGAGATGTAACGCCCCAAAACTCAAAAGAGCGACGGGTGACATTTCTGTACCAAATTTGGAATTTGGCATGGGAATACGGCCTGGGACACGGGCATGTCCCAGGGCGTATAGAGAGGGGTTCGACGATTTAGTTCAAAGATCTGGAAAATCGATCAGGCAGTTTTCTGGGTTCGACGATCGTCGAGCAGCGCTCGACGATCTTGTCACAATTCTGCAGTCGACGATCTATCGTTATTCTGCAGTCGACGATCTGTCGTTATTCTGCGGTCGACGAATCGTCAGCGATCTTCGTTCGACGATCGGGTCGTGGCTTCGATGATCGGGCCAGCGATCTCCGTTCGACGATTTGGCTGTGTTTGACGGTTTGGCCAGAGAGCTCCGTTTGACGATCTGACAGCGGTCGATGATCTTGGTTTGACCATCGTCGAGCGTGGGGCGTTTGTGGCGTGTTTGACTCTGTCGACGCGGAGTGTTGACACAGAGGTTTGGGCGGGATCTTGACTTAGTGACCGAACACAATTTGATTGATCGCGGGCGTGTCTTGCTCTGGATTGGTGAACTGTGTGGTGCTTAGCCCCATTTGTCTAGGTCAGACCTGGATCGTGCCGTGTATTTCCCTTTTGTGGGATCCGATGGCTGTGGTTATTTCTCGGTGGGGTTATACCCGAGTACAGGGTTTCAAAACCCTTATTCTTCTGCCGCTGGTTCTCTGTCTAAATTCTAGATAGAAGGGAGAGCAAAGGAGGAAGAAGAAATCTAGATCCGGTCCTTGGAGGGGCTTCAGAGCTCCAAATCGCGAGCCGACTTCGGATCTACGAAGACAAAGAGAGTGCGGTGCTTTTCATCCGCTTACATTTCCATGGCGCTAAGGAAGAACGCTAGGGTAACGATTATCTACTTGAGCATGTGAAGCTATCCTTCTTTTGCATAGGAAGCCCGCTCTTGCGGTTTGAGGTAAGTTGGAGGCGTTCCTTCGAGTAGATATGTGAAGTCCCCGTTGTGTAGAGTCCGTAATCGAGAATGGACATAGGCATGATGTGTGAAGGCTATCCGGACATGTTGATCTGGATCGGTGATTTTGCATTGCATAAATGCCGGAGAAGACTCTGTGCGAATGTTTGTTTTTCGGGTTTTCTACGTGGTAGATTGCAACAGGGAGCCTTGGGGATTAACCCTAAGGTGCACCCGGAAAACTGGGCGGATGCGTGATCTTGCCAACTTGGTGGCCTGGGAGCCAACTTGAACATAACCGGGTTATGTGAAGTATGTGATGGAAATGGGACTCGGAGAAGTTTGACCTGCGTATATGGCTTAAATTACCGTTACGATGTGAGCACATGTTAGATGGAACTGTACCCATTCTATGTCGTTCGAGTAGAGTCATTGGCATAGATGAGGATCTTCGGCGGTCTATGGCTTAAATTGACGTGACCCATGCGGGGAAGATAAAATGCTCATATTTTGGTCGTCAAAGTGGCGGCGGTGAGACGAAAATGTCTATGGCTTAAATTGACGTGACATTGGCCGGTTCACCGAGAATGTACCCTGAGTGCACGGGGCGTGTGGACGTGTGTGCCTACACCTGTGATGTAATGACATTACTATACTGCTGGATTATACTAATAAAGTGCTGGGAAGGAGCATCGCCGCCCCGTGTTGGGGGCGGGATCATTATAATTTGGTCAAACCTGCTGACCGTTGCTTTTGTTTGCCACCGTGCAGTGGATTGTGCTTGCAGGTGTTGCTGGACCAAGAGGTTAATAGCGGGCTAAAGCCCAAATTGTGAAGCCGGCCCTCAAAGGCCTAATTGGAGTGTTTCACTTGCTTTTGTTCATGTATGACCGACATGCGTGCCATGGTAAGGAAAACATGTAATATTAGTAAACCATTTGTAAGGCCTTAAGGCCAGTACTTGTGTATGTACTTCATTCCTTTTTGTCTTGTTAGTGGACATTCATGCTCGTTGCTGGGTTCTTTTAATTGCAACTGTTTAAACCGCTTCCGCTAGAATGCTCTGTGTAGGACGTTGTGATTGGTTGGATGGTTTCCATTGAGTAACCACCCGGTCTGTCTGTGGTATATGGCGTCCGGCCCCGGCCGGACCTACTGCTATATGATATGCGATGGATAGGGGGTGCTACACCTATTGACCTCACTTTAGGTCTAGGAAGGCATGGGTGGGGTCCACTTGGCTAGGGGTAGGTCAATTGACCCTAAGTAGGCTAATTTGACCCATTTAGGGTTAGCTTGACTTGGGTCAACTCAGTCTCTTTGATTGACCCCCAATGGGTCCTTGTGTCTCTAATGGGCCTCCCAAAATGTTTGGGGGTATTGTGGTAGGGTTCTGGGGTCAAGGTGTAGCCCCATGGTCATCCTAAACTATTGTTTAGAATTCTACTATTTGCAGACCATGATGATTTCCAATCTTCATGCCTAAACTCACTCGGTCTTCTTGAGCTTCCTAGGGTTTTGGCATGACCTAGTAACGACCAAAAACACCCTTAGGGGTCTATTTGGAAATGGGATGTTACAAATCCCAATAAACAAAAACAAAGATTTCGTCCCCAAAATCAAGGTTAAGCCTACGGACATTTCTATCGAAGGGAAAGGAAGCTTGTAACATCCCATAAGAAGTGAATGATTACATCTCGATGCCATGTTTGTTAAGTGGGGTTTAGAGGGAAACCTAAATCTATGACCAATTCGCTCAATTGGCAAAGTCAAGATCCCAATAAATAAAAGATTAGCCTCTACTCTTCCTAGTGCAGCCCTATTAGTGTAAAACAGGAAAGTAAATTGAACATCTTGAGAGGTTGTGAGGTATACCTGACTGAACCGCTCTGGATACTTTTGTTGCATCAGGTCCTGCGGTTCCCAGGTATGCTCCTCCTGGCCATGGTTTCTCCACAGGACTTTGACTAACAGAACCTTTTTGCGTCGCAAGATCCATACTCCTCGGCCATCGATCTGAACCGGCTGCAAGTGAACTGATTGATCTGAAGCACCAGTCCACCTGCGGCCAAAATCTGCTGCTCCGGGCATAGTAGAGCCCTCCTAAGCGAAGAAATATGGAACACGTCGTGTAAACCCGTCAGCTCCGGTGGCAACTCCAGCCTATAAGCTAGGGGCCCGATCCGCTCTAGAATCCTGTAAGGTCCCATATACCTAGGGCTGAGCTTCTTCTTCCGACCACGCACTCATGAAACTCCGTGCATGGGCCGAATCTTCAGAAAACCCGATCTCCCACCTGAAACTCTACCTGACGGTGTCGGGCATCGTAGTACTTATCCTGTCGGCTCTATGATTCCAGCATCCTGTCCCATATCAGTCGCACCTGAGCTTCGGTGTCTTCGACAAAATCCGACCCCAACGCTTTCGGATCATCGTTCGGAACCCATGAAAGTGGAGTCCTGCATCTCCTTCCTTACAAGGCTTCATAAGGAGCCATCCCTATGCTGGACTGGTAGCTGTTGTTATAGGAGAACTGGACCAGTGGTAAAAGCTTCTCCCAAGGTTCGTTTCGATCTAGGATGCATAGCCTTAGGAGGTCCTCCAATGTTCGGTTGGTACGCTAAGTCTGCCCGTCCATCTGGAGATGAAATGTGTGCTAAAGGTCAGCCGCGAGACTAAGTAAGCCTTCGTGGATCTCCACTCCCTGGATGTGAACCGACCATCTCGATCTTACACGATTGTCCTGGGCACCACGTGGTAACGAATGAACTGCTCTACGAATCTCCGCACTAGTACCCCAACCGAGTCATCTTTCCTGATTGGAATGAATCTGGCCACCTTCGTCAGCCGGTCGACGATGACCCAAATCGAATCATTTCCCGTCCGTGATCGGGGAAGGCCATGAATGAAATCCATCGCAATGTCCTCAAATTTCCACTCCGGCATCGGAAGTGGTTGTAGCAATCCCGCGGGGTTTCTGCACTCCGCCTTCACTAACTTGCAAGCCTCACAATGTTTCACGAAGTATGTAATGTCCTTCTTCATCCCAGGCCAGAACATCGTCTTCTTCAAGTCTGTCGTCATCTTGGTGATCCCCGGGTGTATAGAATATCTGCTACAATGTGCTTCTGCCATGATATCCTCCCGAATCTCACCTCCTGTGGGTATGTAGACCCTACCTCTGAAACATAGCAATCCATCCCTCAGTGAATAATCTCCCGTCGAACCCTCCATCAAGGCTTGGAATATCGACACTAACCATGCATCTATCTTCTGTCCGTCCCAGATGCGGTCCCGAATATCATCTATGGCAACCATCGATGCTAGATACTCCATGTACAGCTCTGGATCATTCTCGGATACTAGGGATATCTGCATATCTCTGAAAGACCGGACTAGCTCCATGTACATCTGCTGTGGTCCCTTCCCTGAGGTGTCTCCTCTCCGGCTCAGAGCATCTGCCACTACGTTCGCCTTGCTGGGATGGTAGTGCATGGTGTACTGGTAATCTGATAGGAACTCCACCCAACATCTATGCCTGATGTTGAGTTCCTTCTGTGTGTCCACATATCTCAAATTCTTGTGATCGGAGAAGATGTCACAGTGAACCCCGTAAAGGTAGTGTCGCCAAATCTTCAGAGTGATGATCACTACACCCATCTCCAGATCATGCACCAGATATTTCATCGCATGTATCTTCAGCAGTCGGGAGGCATAGGCTATTACGTGCCCGTTCTGCATTAGAATGACACCCATCCCCTGGTTGGAGGCGTCTGTATACACCTGGAATCCCTCCCTTCCCGACGGAAGAGAGAGAATAGGAGATGAGGTAAGCCGACCTTTCAACTCCACAAAGGCCGCCTCGCACTATGGCGTCCAAATGAACAGGGATTCCATCTTTGTCAGGGATGTAAGAGGGAGTGCAATCCGGGAGAATCCTTCGACGAACTTCCGATAATATCGAGCAATTCCCAGGAAGCTCGGTACATCCGTGGTTGTCTTCAATGGTGGCCATTCCTGAACTGCCCGAATCTTGGCCGGGTCGACTACCAACCTTGCACCGCTGATGATATGACCTAAGAAGGCCACCTCCTTTAGCCAAAACTGGCATTTGTTGAACTTCGCGTACAGCTAGTGTTCCCGTAGCCTCTCTAGGGTCAATGTCAGGTGTTGTGCATGCTCCTCCTCCGTCCTTGAGTAGATGAGGATGTCATCAATAAATACGATGACGAATATATCCAAATACTCCTCGAATACCTTGTTCATGAGGCTTGTAAATGCTGACGGCGCATTAGTGAGCCCGAATGGCATTACTGTAAACTCGAACAGTCCATACCTACTACTGAAGGCGGTCTTCGTAATGTCCTCCTCTCGAATCCGTAGCTGGTAATAACCTGACCTCAAGTCAGGTTTTGAGAATAAATGCGCTCCTTCCAGTTGGTCGAACAACTTTTCAATCCGTGGCCGCGGGCATGTATTCTGGACCGTCAATCTGTTCAGCGCTCGGTAGTCAATACACAAGCGGAGACTTCCGTCCTTCTTCTTGACAAATAGCACCGGGGCTCCCCACGACGAAGAGCTTGGATGGACAAACCCTGCCTCTACTAGTTCCTGCAACTGACTTCGAAACTCTGCCAACTCTTTCGGGGCCATCCGTTAAGGGGCCCTACATGCCGGCTTGGCCCCCGACACAAGCTGTATCTGGAAGTCCTGCTCTCGGTGCATGGTAGCCCTGTCAGTTTCTCTGGAAAGATGTCAGCAAACTCTCGCACCACCGGGATGTCTGCCACAGACCCCTTGGCCTCCGCCAACTAAAATAAAATCTTATAAACCTCCTTTATTTACCCAAACCAGCAACCTACTAAGTATTCAACTCTTCAAAATTCACTACCCTCTTTAGTTTAGTTTCCGCAGTTACTATATGCAGACCACCCTATACTATATCAGGTGTATTAAGGAGGTACTCCAGATTGTCTTCCAAACTTCCTTTGAAATTTACCAGACCACCCTATACTATATGCAGACCACCCTATACTATATGAGGTGTATTAAGGAGGTACTATGGATTGTCTTCCAAACTTCCTTTGAAATTTACTAGAGGTCTATCGTAACAAATTTAGTCTAAAATCAGAGATTCATAATTTTCCTAATTAATTTGATATTTAATGAATTTTCCCAAATGTTTGGCCACGGGCAATTTTGAACATGAACTATATGATATACTCAAGTAATGGCCACCCAAAAATTTTGAACACTAAATAACAGATATATATGACTAATTGTAATTTCCATAAATTTTCAGAGAATAATTGACCTCTAATTAATTTATCCAAAATAATTCCTTTAATCATATGTAAAGAAGGAAGTACCAATTTTTCTCATCTGAAAATTATGTAAAAATTACAAAGTCTTAATATGGTTCAGAAAAGATCATTGTACAAATATCATAATTTTAGAGGCTTGCTAGACTCCAAAATAAATTATATTAATTTTTCATGGGAAACCATTCTTAATGAAGCAACCCCTTAAAATAACAATCCAAAAATTCTCTAAAACTTCACAGAGCTCTAAAACATATTAAGTAGTCCTCTGGATAAAGTTTATCAATTTCCATCAAGTAGTTACTTCATAATAAATTCCAAAGTAAATAATACAAAATATCAAATTGTTAATGAAGTATCCAAAATATTAACCCTAAATTCATAATAAAATCTCTAGAGCTTGATCTGACCCTAGAAACTACTAAACCTAAATATCATCACTTTTCAAAGAGTTTTGGTGACAGTTTCTACCCTTACAATGTTTGTGCCTTAAGCTATGGGTAGGGTTTTGAGGGGGTTTAAAGCTTCCAAATTCCCTAAAATTTAAACCCAAGAACTATACTAATCTTATGGTCCTCTCCACAAAGTTGCAAGTCTATCCAAGGTCATTTGACCCTATGTCCTCCAAACCATAAGTATCCCAATTAAGGGACTTACCGTAGGGTTCTAGGGCTACCCTACACTTAACCACCCCAAATTCCATTGGAGGGTGAGTCATACTATATAAAGTCAGTGGCCAAAATATCAACCTCTGTTGAGGGGATTTGACCACTCAAAACCCAAAGGGAATGCTTGACCTATTTAACCCTAAAAGGGGCCAACCTAAGGTTGGGTCAATAAATAACCAAAACATCTCCAAATGAGATGAAAATATTACCAGAGCCCTAGCATGCCCTCTAGGACCTCCCACCCAAATTTGGGGGGATGTTGAGGAGTTTAGGGCACTTAATTAATTTATTCATGGGTTATTAAATGTTTCTAAAAACTATAGAGCAATATTCTCTAACAATTCTGAATTTTGGACAGACCCTAGGTATAGCTAGGGTAGGCTCCCTGCGAAAATTTTAATTAATTTGGACCAAGGATGAAGTGTGGACAGTCAGTTTAATGTCTGTCTATCCCTTGGTGTAGGTCCCACCAAAATGGGCGCCCTGGTCGAAACAAGCACCCAAATGGGTTCAAATCAATTTGCAAAGAAAATAGACACCTAGGGCTACAAGTTTCATGTTGGTGACTTGTTCAATAGAGGAGCATAACTATTTTTAAATATTAAAACCATTAAATACAAAATTCTGTGACATAATGAAATAATCATAAAATGTTATATTATAGTTTGAAATCAGATATAGCACGATTCTTGGCGCAAGATGGACGGGATCCGTTCATCTTCTACCATAAGCTGACGGCCAAGATTTATCCCGCCTGAGCCAGTTTCAAATAGCTACCGCCGACCATCCAGCCACCTCCCCGGCCGGCCACCACCACCTTCGTTGAGGTGGTGGCTGTCGCCAGGAGGCGGCTTGGCCGCCGGAAGCCCCTTTTCCGGCGATCCTGACAGGTGAAAATTCATGGAAAATCCATGAAATTCTGAACTTGGATTAGGCTCAATTGAGCCCAAACCTTGGCCCCTAAGATTCCTATGATCTACCCATGAAAGAAGGTGTGGAAGACGACATGTTGAGAGGGATGGAGGCGAGCTAATCTTCGGGTTTCCATGGCGGTGGTGGCGGCGATCGGGTTTCTGCAACAATGATGAGTCCACTTTATATACCTATTTTCGGACTCATCTGGGCTAGTTTTCACGCGTTTGCACTTCACTTTTAGTTCAATATCGTTCATATTTCATCTTATCTTTATTTCTATAGGAAGTGCACATTTATGCCCGTGGTTGTGTATTTTGTTATTTTTATAGTTTGTACTCCTTTTTGTGATTGCCTGGAATGTCTGCACATATCAGTGATTGGTTTTTTCCTTTCGGTACAGGGGTCGTGTGCGTGTCCGGGGATGGTTTTGAAACAGGAATACTGCGCACGATCATGGGATATAATGTGCACGACCACTGGTCGTGCGCCCCTGATCGTGCGCACTACTCTCCATTTTCTAGAATCAACCTGGGGTAAGCGCACGACCACTGGACATAGTGCGCACGAGCACCGGTCGTGCTCCACTGATCGTGTACATTGATTCCTCTTTTCTGGAGTCCCGTCTGGGGTAATCACACGACCATTGGACTTAGTGCGCATGACCACTGGTCGTGCGCCACTGCTTATGCGTGTTATCCCAGTACTTCTTCCTAGTCTTCCAGGCCAGTGCGCACGATCACCGGACATAGTGCGCACGACCACTGGTCGTGCGCCAGTGATCGTGCGTATTGTCCATTTCTGCTTTGTATAAATAGTGCAGGTCTCGCCCTAATTCAGGGAGGATCCGGAGCTCGATATTTCTCCGTCGTTTTCCGCCTTCTCCGCCATTTTTCTACATCTTCCACCCTAGGGAGGTGCTCCGGGCAAGATTTCACCGCCAAATCCAAGTCGGAGCTTCCTCTCGGCCTTCTCCTTCATCTGTGAGCTTCAAGTAGGGTTTGACTCCATAGCCATCAAGCAAAGGAAAGCTAACAAACTTTGTCCGCTATCGTGAGACAAAGAAGACGGGCCATTGGAAGGTGGTGACAGCCCTTCTCTACCCCAGATGCAGTTGAGGACCGAGCTTGGATGTGGATTGACAACCCGACGATTCCAACCGTGAATCCTCAGCAAGACTTCAGATTCAGTCGATCTCTTGACTTGTTCTTGCTTTCTTATTGAATATTGGTGTTTAAATCTATTTATATTGATGAAGTGCACTTTGGTTATATATGTTATGTGTTTCATGTCTATGTGATTCCTATTTCATTTTACTGCTTAAGTTGCTCGAGTTGCGCCATATTCCATCCACCACCATCCACCCTTGCCGCACTAGCAATTGCTAGTGGCGTGCGTAGCGAATAGGTGCTCACGACCCTCATTCCGCCGTTCTAACCACCTCATCCGCTAGCCGTCTCGTCCATCCGCATAGTGATTCTATGCATAGCGGCCCGACTAGTCTTCCATCCCGCCTGGCGAAGCATCGCATAGCGGCGTTGCATAGGAGTAGTTGATAGTGTATTATTTTCTTTATCCGCAATATCAAAGCCCCCATCGTTACCGCCGACCCTAAAGACTTCAATCTCAAGTCCTCCTCGAAATTAACTCCACCTTACTGTGTTCCTTGTGAGATCGATACTTGGGAAAGCCCCCATTTTATATTACTTGTGCGACCGGTTCACTGCCGTGATCTTTAGCATCAAGTTTTTGGCGTCGTGGCCGGGGAAGACAGTCGTGTGAGTTTTTGGAGAGGGAGATAATAGATTGAAGCCCTTTTCCATTTGTGCATATCATTTTTTTTTATTTATTTGCTTTGGTTATTAGAATTTTTATTTTGCTTATTTCTTTTTTTCCCTTTTCTAATTTTTGATTTAGATAGCAGATCCGTGCTATTTTTATTTTAGCTGTGTAGCACTTGTAAAACAATTATTTTTATTCGTGATGAATCCTGATGCTGAGTGACGTCTGCTTGACACTTTGCGCCGATCCATCGATGCCATTGCTGTTATGAATGCCGAGCATTGCATTCAGTGTTTGTTATGTCAAGGTGTGGGCCATATGTTGAAGGATTGCCCTCGTTTGTGCAAGCCTTCTCCCTCTGAGGGCGTGTGCACAACAACCTCCTGTTCATGGAAGACTGTTGTGGACAGGCCTACCAGGGTGTTGCATGGCCCATATACTGACATGACGCACTTTGCTCGTTCTCTACCCGTTGAGATTACCGAAGAATCTGTAGCCGCATACAACTCTTTCATGGGTCCTACGATCCCTTTTTACGAGCTTTCCTTGAGTGATGATGATCACTCTTGTGTTAGCTAATAAAAAGAGGAGCAGGAACTCATGGACGCTCCTCTATGGGATGATGAGATTGTTCCGGTCGTCGACGGGGTGGCATCAGTGAATGATTTTGTGATGGGGCCTGCTCATTCAGTGCTTGATTTTGAGAGCATCCTTGCCCCTCTGCAATTTTTGTCGGATTGTGCTATTTCTCTTTCTTGTGAGTCGGTTGATGATGCCGTGATTGTGGCTGATTCGGTGCCCGAGGTTGCGCCGAAGTGGGATGATGATTCCTCTATCTCCGGCGGAGAAGGTGTATTTTCGGAACACTTTTACGCACCCCGGTGGGATGAGGAATATCCTCTTTCCGATGCGGAGGTTTGCACCTCCTTATTGGATGAGGTTGTTCCTCTTACCACCGCGGACCTTGAGTTCTCGGATTCCCCTTTGTACGACTCATATGATACAGACGATGATCTCTGCTTGGATCCTGCTGAGAGTGAGACCGGGATCACTCTCCCATTTTCTGATACTTTTAGTTCTTCTTCTATTTTATTACTTGGTCCCCCTTCCTTATCTGAGCCTGTGCAGGATGAGTCTCCATAGGTACGTTGGGATGACAATGAGCTTTGTGCTCATGTCATTGCCATTGCCTCCTGCGGGCCTGTGATAGACGATACCTTACTAGGCAAGGATTTGTTTTGTGGTGAGATGAGTGAGGACCAGGCTTCCTCCTCATCCTACTTCCTATTTCCTCTGCCTGCAAGGAGCAGGTATGATTATTTAGGCATAGGGGTAACTGTTCTATCGCCGTATCGGTACCCGTTACCAAAACGGATATTGGAACATGTACCTGTGTATTTTTCTTTTCATAGGCCCATTAGCTAGAACTGTATGGAATTGAATAAGTCGTGCTGGGATGACAATAACCCCAGTACATATCTTTCATTTTCTGCATTTTATTTTTCATGTCTATTTTAGTTTTAGCATTTCTTTTTGTATATTTTTCTTTTGTTTTTGTGGAGCTTACCCCTGCAGGTATTCATAGCAAATTGCATTGGCGGGGTTGTGATTCTTTGTATGGCGGACCTGCTTCAAGTTTACACGTGTCTTCTGGTATGCTCACTGGCTGAGCATTGGGTAATCTCTTCCCTTAGCCCTGTATGATTTTAATTTCTCTATCATATGCTGTGTAGTTTAGTTTAAGTCATGGGGAGAGCCAGTTTTGTTACCTTTTGTACGTGCACATCTCATGTGCATACTAGAAGCTTTTATAGTTTTATTTTGATTAGTTCATTGCATCACACACCACTGCACCCACATGAGCGCGTGCTTAGCTGTTAGTGTGCCACGAGTTAAACTCATTTCTTCATTAGATTTGGGAAAATTATGGTGTTGACATAGGATTGTGAGATGGAGTAAAATGTTGACCTTGGTGTGTTCCTAGTCAAATGCTCTCGTCTCGTGTAGAAATTCGAGTAGAGTTAATTTTTCTGTATGCTTATAGTTTTATATCTTTCTATTTCCGTAAAGACTTTTTATTCTACTCAAAAGTTGGTGAATCCGGTATGAATCAAACGATAGCTTAGGGATGTGTGTACACGGTTGTTAGGTTCGTATTGCTCGAGTCGGGAGGATGGATAGTCTTTCTCGTTGGCTAAGAACTTGCCCCTAGCTACTCTCGAAGCATGGGTACATGGTTAGTCAAGTGCGTGCGTGATGTGGGCCGTCACTTTGTCTCGTTTGAGCCTTGTAGCATTGCCTACATCTATCCGTCACTTTGTCTCGTTTGGCTAAGAACTTGCCCCATGCTATTCTCTAAGCATGGGTATAGGTTAGTCATGCATGTGCGTGATGTAGTCCATCATTTTGGCCCGGTTGAGCTTTGTACCGTTCCTAACATCATATCCTCGCTAGCCATGTTGTGCCTACCCCTCCTTTTGATTCAGCTCCACCATGATTTCACCAAAGCCTCATAGCCAATCCTAGTCGCACACCCAAGTCGAGTTTAGTTTTTTATATTTTCATATTGGGATGTGATGTGGTGTTATTTTTTGTGAAAATGTGGAAGTGTTCCCAAGTTTATATCAGCTGAATTGTGAAATTAAAATGAAGAAAAAGAAAAAAAATAATATATTTGTAAAGAAAAAAAAAGGTGAAAAGAAAAAGTTTTAATTGAAAATCATTTTGGAAATGAGATTGTATTTGGAGTAGGCAGTACACACACCCATTTTTGAAAAATTAAGTCTGGGGGTGTGGTGTACCCACGTGTATTTTGCTTAGTAGAGGGATTCATTTTATACTAGCTCATTTGGGTTAGGTGCATAGCCTTCCTGTATATCTTTGTTTACGTCACCGAAACCCAAGCCCCATCTCTTCACCTAAAGTCCTACTGATTTGTGTGTGAACCAAACCAGTGCCGTGGAGAGAATGCGAAAGGGCAAGAATATGGTCACCGAGATTGGTGGATTCCTTTGGAGGTTATCCCGAGCCCTGATCTTTGGCAATGCTCGCCTAGCGATTAGTCTACTTTCTCCCTACATATGACCGGATGATTCACCGTGATTCCATTTTTGAGTAATAATAAAATGTTGATACGCATCGTGAAAAGTATAAACTATTTTGTATACTTAGAAATTTCTTCTATTATTTTTTTTATGCGTGTAAGCATGCGACTTCGCATGGTTCTCCGTATTGCAATTTCTTTGTTAACTAGTATTTTCCCTATCTACTTAGATTTTGTTTGCTCGGGACTCGCAAATAGATAAGTCTGGGGGTGTGATGAGTCCACTTTATATACCTATTTTCGGACTCATCTGGGCTAGTTTTCACGCGTTTGCTCTTCACTTTTAGTTCTATATCGTTCATATTTCAGCTTATCTGTATTTCCATAGGAAGTGCACATTTATGCCCGTGGTTGTGTATTTTGTTATTTTTATAGTTTGTACTCCTTTTTGTGATTGCATGGAATGTCTGCACATATCAGTGATTGGTTTTTCCTTTCGGTACAGGGGTCATGTGGGTGTCCGGGGATGGTTTTGAAACAGGAATACTGCGCACGATCATGTGATATAATGCGCACGACCACTGGTCATGAGCGCCTGATCGTGCGCACTACTCTCCATTTTCCAGAATCAGCCTGGGGTAAGCGCACGACCACTGGACACAGTGCGCACGATCACCGGTCGTGCGCCACTGATCGTGTGCATTGATTTCTCTTTTCTGGAGTCCTGCCTGGGTAATCGCACGACCATTGGACTTAGTGCGCACGACCACTGGTCGTGTGCCACTGCTCGTGCGCGTTATCCCAGTTCTTCTTCCTAATCTTCCATGCCAGTGCGCACGATCACTGGACATAGTGCGCACGACCACTGGTCGTGCTCCTGTGATCGTGCGCATTGTTCATTTCTGCTTTGTACAAATAGTTCAGGTCTCGCCCTAATTCAGGGACGATCCGGAGCTCGACATTTCTCCGCCGTTTTTCGCCTTCTCAGCCGTTTTTCTTCATCTTCCACCCTAGGGAGGTGCTCCGGGCAAGCTTTCACCGCCAAATCCAAGCCGGAGCTTCCTCTCGGCCTTCTCCTTCATCCGTGAGCTTCAAGTAGGGTTTGACGCCATAGACATCAAGTAAAGGAAAGCTAGAAAACTTCGTCCGGTATCGTGAGACGAAGAAGATGGGCCATTGGAAGGTGGTGACAGCCCTTCTCTACCCCGGACGCAGTTGAGGACCGAGCTTGGACGCGGATTGACAACCCGACGATTCCAACCGTGAATCCTCAGAAAGACTTCGGATTCAGTCGATCACTTGACTTGTTCTTGCTTTCTTGTTGAATATTGGTGTTTAAATCTATTATATGATGAAGTGCACTTTGGTTGTATATGTTGTGTGTTTCATGTCTATGTGATTCCTATTTCATTTTACTGCTTAAGTTGCTCGAGTTGCGCCATATTCCATCCACCACCATCCACCCTTGCCGCACTAGCAATTGCTGGAGGCGTGTGTAGCGAAGAGGTGCTCACGACCCTCATTTCTCCGTTCTAACCACCTCATCCACTAGCCTTCTCGTCAATCCGCCTAGTGATTCGGTGCATAGCGGCCCGACTAGTCTTCCATTCTGCCTGGCGAAGCATCGCATAGCGGCGTTGCATAGGAGTAGTTGATAGTGTTTTGTTTTCTTTATCTGCAATATCAAAGCCCCCATCGTTACCGCTAACCCTAAGGACTTCAATCTCAAGTCCTCCTCGAAATTAACTCCACCTTACTTTGTTCCTTGTGAGATCGATACTTGGGAAAGCCCCCATTTTATATTACTTGTGCGACTGGTTCACTGCCGTGATCTTTAGCATCAAACAACACAGTGGGGTGGCTCGATTTCTTAAGGTAAAGGTTCGGAAATCTTCCTCTCGGCCCACTGAAGATATTTAAAGCCTTAGATGGGGAGGGGAGAGGCTGGATCTTCAATGGCCATTCATTCGGTCATGGTAGAGGGGGCTCAACCAGGCCCTTGGTGGCCAGGGAAATGGCTGGAAACTTCTCCCCTTCCCTAGGGGAGTTGAATTCATCCATTAAAGGTGGCCTTTGGCCTCCCCTTGGCCGAGTCTCTTCCTTCCACTTTTTCCATTTTTTCTCTCTCCTCCATAACCATTGAAATGAAGCTCACTCTCACACCTAGTGACCAAGTTGACTTGGTCAATCTGGAGGTCTATTGGCAGCCCATCCATACACATCATCACCTAAAGAAACCACATGAGGAGGCTTGAACTTGGGCTAGCCTATGTGGGCTAGGTTGACCCAAGGTAGGCTTGGGTTGACCTTGGTCAACATGGCCATTTGGGTTGACCCCAATGGGTCCTTGCTGACCCATTGGCCTCCTCTAAGGTCTAAGAAGGCTTGAGTAGGGTTGGTGGGGCACCTTGGTGGTCACTTGACCCATAGTTAGGGCACTTTGACATTTTTAGGGCAAGGGTTGACTTTGGTCAACTTAGCCTCTTTGATTGACCCCAAGGGGTCCTTGGTGACCCCATGGCTTCCCATGAGGTCTAGGAAGGGTTATGTAGGGTTAGCTAGCACTTTGGAGGTCACATACCCTTAGTAAGGGCTCTTTGACCAGATTAGGGGCCTGAGTTGACATGGGTCAACTTGGTCTCTAAGGCTGAACCCAATGTGTCCTTAGTGACCTATTGACCTCACTTTAGGTCTAGGAAGGCATGGGTGGGGTCCACTTGGATAGGGGTAGGTCAATTGACCCTAAGTAGGCTAGTTTGACCCATTTAGGGTCAGTGTTCACTTGGGTCAACTGAGTCTCTTTGATTGACCCCAATGGGTCCTTGTGGCTCTAATGGGCCTCCCAAGATGTTTGGGGGTATTGTGGTAGGGTTTTGGGTCCAAGGTGTATCCCCATGGTCATCCTATACTATTGTTTAGAATTCTACTATTTGTAGACCATGATGATTTCCAATCTTCATGCCTAAACTCACTTAGTCTTCTTGAGCTTCCTAGGATTTTGGCATGACCTAGTCATGACCAAAACACCCTTAGGAGTCTAGTTGGAAATGGGATGTTACAGTCCATCTCCGTTGCCGACTCTACATTCCCAAGGGCGGTAAAATTCGAGAATATATCTTGAGAGAGGCTCATTGCTCTCAGTATTCAGTACATTCGGTTATTGCCAAGATGTACGCCGACCTGCGAAAGATCATGTGTTGGCCGGGAATGAAGAGGGATGTCAGATATTTTGTTACGCACTACGAGGCCTGTCAAACGGTGAAGGCAGAGTACAAGAGCCCTGGTGGATTATTACAGTCATTGCCCATCCCCGAGTGGAAGTTCGAGGATGTCTCCATGGACTTCATCCACAGCTTGCCTTGCTGGCACTCAGGGTATGATTCAGTGTCGGTCATGGTTGACCGCTTGACAAAGGTAGCCAGGTTTATTCCTATGAGGAAATAAGCCCATGTGGATGTTTTGGTACGCCTCTTTGTGGAGTAGTTTGTGCGGTATCAAGGCGTGCCAAGGATAATTGTTTCTTACTGGGATGGTCGGTTTACCTCTAAGGAATGGAAGGCCTGTAACACATCCCCTGTAATGACCATATAATATGGGTCCGGCCGGGTCCCCACAACATACAGACGTCACAACTTCAGTATTATAAGATGATATAACTACCCGATCTCAAAACTCATAACCACAACACAGCGGAAAAAGCAAACAGAGTAGAAGTTATCCACAACATATAGGAGTATCGAAGAATCCTTAAGGCCTAACAACAAAAGTGAGTCCAACGCTCAAATAATAACACCAGTCATAAATATGCATAATCACTCCTAGACTACCTCGGTATGGAAGCCGAAAAACAAGAGCATCAAACATACAATGTCATAAAAGTAGAGATACAACAAAACAGTAACACTTCATGAGGCTTAGGCCCTTTTGGCCGGCGAGCTAGTTCCTGCTTGCGATCCTTGCCCTGTAAAAATTTGATTGTAACATGGGTCCGCAAAGGCTGACCTTCAACTGTGTAACAAACACATCTCCTCCCGGCCGCCCCTAACGGACAACGGGGAAACCCTCCAACCTATAAGTCAGCACTTCGTATACAATATATACATATATATAAACAAGTAATGCACTAAGAACATGCTTGGATGTCTCAAACAACATACACATTCTTTAATGGTGAGCATATAATGAAAAGGGCCTACTTATACATCATGTATGCAAAAACCCGAGCTTAACCCAAGGCACCCTATCGCGTATGCATCTAGCACATCATCACATCATAAGGGTACTCATCATTTCTCCATTGGCATAAAGCCGCAAACAAAGGGTGTTTACCAACATTCCCCCAACGGCATACAAGCCGCCACACGGAACTCTTGCCAAGGCCCCACCCGCTCAAGGTCTTAGACCAGTGCTTGCCTGCAATCTCTGACTTCTCATGTCAGGATTCCAACAAACACACAGACTGATTCTAAGAAGCCTTGATGGACCCCACCCGCTCATGGCCTCATTTCCCGGTCTTGCCCCATGCTTGGCATTCTCGTCAGTCTCACAGAAGGGGACTAGTCTCGCCGGGACACTCTCCACACATGACGTGCACGTCACGGGATAGCCAGCCGACCATAGAGACATAGCCATGCCTTGGCACATCACAATCCAAGATAATTCCACTCAAGTCCCTCATTCGTACTGCAGCATTCCCGCGTACCAAGGAAACCATATACCACCAATGCGGAGCTAACCTTGTTCACGAAGGAAACCATCTACCGCCATTGAGGAGCTAACCTTGTCCAGTTCCGACTACACATACTCACTCGAGAAAAGGGGGAAACCATCATAAACATCACAAACGACATCTTGCCGCAACGGATCTCTACGAATCGTTAAAGCTCATATGCAACATCACCGAGTCGGACTAACGGTCGCGACTACGGCTTGACCCACCATGCCTAATCCACTAACAGAGCGGATCTCTAATGCAAAACATACCGGGGACGGACTCAATCGACCCGGAGGTTCCCCTTGAACCTTGGCGACCCAAACCCCTCTCATTTAAGAGTTTGGTGCCCAAAAACTAGAAAATAAAAGATGCTAAAACATGCATCCTAAAACCAAGAGGAGAAGTGTCGTTACCTTCCGACCCCTCTTCCTCAACATGGAAACCTAGCCGGATGAAAACCTTCGCAACTGTCTTGCCTCCACAGATCCGGACTCGGCTCGTGATTTGGAGCACCAAAGCCTCTCCAACGGCCAGATCTCTCCTTCACCTCTTTCCTTGCTCTCCCCTCTCTCAAGATCTTAGAAAGAGATTTCTTGGAGAAGAATGACGGTTTTTAACCCTATTCTCGGACTTAACTCAGTAAGGGTAACCCTGGACCATCAGATCCCAAAAGAAGGGAATGAATGGCCACCATCCGAACTGAAAAACAAAACACCTGGGTCAAACACGGCTTTTGACACGCCCATGTCCAAGGCCGTGTTCCCCAATCGACGCCGAAATCGCCACACCCAATACCGGACACGGGTCCATGACACGCCCGTATCACATTTGACACGGTCGTGTCAAACCTGAACACGCCTGGGCTCCAGGCCGTGTCCAACCCCTCACAAGTCCTGACTCACAACCCGAGAAGGACACGACCTGGGACATGCCCGTGTCGTAGGCCGTGTTAGAAGTCTCAACGATTGTCGACTGCCTCTTCGTCGAACTCGCAGGAATTCGTCGAACACGCTCGACACGGCCCTAGTCACGCCTGTGTCCCGAACCATGTTCACTGCCTCGACAGTTCATCGAGCGAAAAACGTCGAAACCACAGGCGCTCAACGAACCCGGTAAGACACGGCCATCGACACGCCCGTGTCCTAGGTCGTGTTCCCTGCCTCTGTCGACACCGCCTCTGTGTCGACACCATTGTGTCGACACCACTATATCTACACCTTTGTGTTGACACCTCCGCTATGTCGACACCATTGTGTCGACACTACCATGTCGACACCTCTGTGTCGACACTCGAGAGAACACGCCTACGACACGGGCTCGGACATGGGCGTGTCGGAGGGCGTGTCCCCCACTAGTCGACGAACTGAGCGAAAAATCATCGACTTCTCGGTCTCTTGACGAACACGGTACGATACGGCCATGGACACGCCCGTGTCCTAGGTCGTGTGACCCCCACCAAGACCCAAACTTGGCTCTCGACGGTGCTCGTCCTTATTTCAAATTTTGGGGCATTATAACTCTCTCCCCCTTAAAAGAATTTCGTCCCGAAATTACCAAAAAACAAGAAGAGTTACACAAAATTTAAATGATACCTGAGCTGAAAAACTCTGGATACTCCTCCAGCATGGTTTGTTCTCGCTCCCAAGAGAGCTCCTCACGGCCGCAGTTGTCCCATCAGACTTTTACGAGTTTGATCTCTTTGTTTCGCAACTGCCGAATTTCGGAGTCCTCTATAGCAATTGGACAGACTCGTGTCCTCAAGTCTTCCTCTATCGGCTTCGACGCCGATTTGATCACCACACTATCTTCTACCAAGGCT
The DNA here is from genome assembly GCA_039583875.1 of Platanthera guangdongensis. Lineage (NCBI taxonomy): Eukaryota > Viridiplantae > Streptophyta > Magnoliopsida > Asparagales > Orchidaceae > Platanthera > Platanthera guangdongensis. The sequence goes on along the minus strand of CM077161.1, from coordinate 42,364,806 downwards.
TTCCTCAAGACGGAGACATGGAAGACGTCATGCAATCCACTCAACTCTGCGGACAATGCCAACTGGTATGTTGCTTCTCCCACCCGTTCAACAACCTCAAAAGGTCCCAAAAACCTTGGACTCAACTTCTTGAGTCGGCGAATCCATGAAATGCCTTTGAACGGCTTGATCTTTAAATAGACCCAATCACCTACCGCGAACTCCAACTTCCGGGGGCGAGCATTAAAATATTTTGCTTGCCGATCTTGAGCCACTTTCATGCGCTCTTGAATGGTCTGTACCAACTCACAAGCATCAACTACCACCTCTTTTCCCAAAAGTTTGGTGTCTCCCGCCTCTGTCCATGACATCGGTGTTCGACACCGCCTCCCATACAGAGCTTCCTATGGCGCCATCTTTATACTTGCTTGGTAACTATTGTTATACGCGAACTCCACCATGAAGAGGTGATCCTCCCATTTCTTGTCGAAGTCAAGAACACACATCCTCAGCATATCCTCCATAGTAAGGTTCGTTCTTTCAGTTTGCCCGTCAGTTTGAGTATGGAAAGCCGTACTGAACTTTATCTTCGTGCCCAGACTCTTCTGAACCAACCTCCAGTCCTTGGACGTGAAACGTCCGTCACGATCGCTGACTATACTTTTAGGAATCTCATGTAGTCGCATAATGTTGCGAACATACAACTCCACTAGCTTCTCCATGTTGTCCTCCTTCTGGTTTAGGATGAAGTGAGCCACTTTGGTTAAGCGATCCACAATCACCCAAATCGCGTCATTACCCTGCTGTGATCTAGGTAACCCATCCACAAAATACATGGAGATGTCATCAAATTTCCACTCGGGGATTGGAAGAGGCTTCAGGAACCCGCCCGGCTTCTGATACTCGGCCTTCACCAAGGCACAAGTTTGGCATCGATCCACGTACAAAGCTACGTCCCGCTTCAGTCCGGGCCACCAAAAGGATCTCTTCATATCCAAGTACATCTTTGTACTGCCCGGATGAATGGAGTACTTTGTAAAGTGAGCCTCAAACATCAACTCCTCATGGAGCTTGCCAAACTGCGGTACACAAATCCTTCTGTCCTTCCTCAAAATCCCATCAATCATCTCTTAGGCGCTGCTCTCACCTTTTTGAGCTTCCACCACGAATGGCTGAAACTCCACATCCAAATGAGTCGCTTACCAAATACATTCGTACAAGTCGTTCTGCACTTAAATCAAGTTTAATCGAGCCACGATAGCCTCACCTCTTGCTATGCACTCCAAGCCGAGGGACTCCCATTCCCGCACCAACCTCTCATCATGAGCGTCAATCCAATTCCCTTACCTAGAGTATTTTCTACTCAATGCATCGGCCACCACATTGGCCTTGCTTGACGTATACTGAATCGCCACCTCATAGTCTCCAAGGAACTCGACACACCTGCGCTACCGCATATTCAAGTACTTCTGATCTAAGAGATACTTCAGGCTCTTATGATCCGTGAAGATCTCTACCTTCGGACCATAGACATAGTGTCGCCTTATTTTCAACGCAAACATTACCGCCGCCAACTCCAAGTCATGAATGGGGTAATTCCTCTCGTGAAGCTTCAGCTTTCTAGACCCAAAGGCTATTACACTACCATGTTGCACCAACACGCAACCCAAACAGCATCCTGATGCGTCACTGAAGATCTTAAATCCTTCGGTCCCTTTCGGTAGACTTAGGATTGGAGCTGTCATCAATCTTTCCTTCAGCATCTCGAATGTCAGACTGCACTCTTGAGTCCACACAAACTTCTGGTCTTTACGAGTGAGTGAGGTGAGGGGTAGAGCTATCCGCGAAAAGTTTTCCACGAATCTCCTATAATACCCGGCTAGTCCAAGAAAACTTTGGACTTCCGCCACGGTTCTCAAAATCAGTCAATCTCTGATGGCTTCCACCTTTGTTGCATCTACCGCCACCCCATCTCCACTAATCACGTGGCCCAAAAATGCCACCTTCTCTAACCAGAACTCGCACTTAGAGAACTTTGCATATAATTGGTTATCCCTCAACACTTGCAAGACCATTCTCAAGTGAGTCTCGTGCTCCACTTACGATTTAGAATACACCAAGATGTCGACAATAAAGACAACTACAAAAGAGTCCAAGTATTTTCGAAATACTCGATTCATCAAATTCATGAATACAGATGGTGCATTCGTCAGCCCGAACGACATCACCGAGAACTCGAAGTGTCCATACCTTGTACCAAACGCTGTCTTGGGTATGTCCTCATCCCGAATCTGCAACTGATAGTATCCTGACATTAAATCCAACTTTGAATACACTACCGACCCCACCAACTGGTCAAACAGGTCGTCTATCAGAGGAATCAGATATTTATTCTTGACGGTCAATTTATTAATCTCTCAGTATTCTATGCACAACCGCATACTACTGCCTTTCTTTTTACAAACAACACTGGCGCGCTCCACGGTGAAGAACTGGGTCTCATATACCCTTGCTCCAAAAGTTCCTGCAACTGTACCTTGAGTTCAGCCAACTCCTTTGCTGTCATCCTAAACGGAGGATGCGGCACCGTCCTAGCCTCCGATACTAACTCAATCGAGAAATCGATCTCCCGTCGAGGAGGCGCTCCAGGAAGTTCATCCGGGAATACATCCTCGAACTCTGCCACCACTGGCACTTCCCCAAGTGATAACTTGGAAAGGCAAACCTCCAATAACGCTATAATCGGTACTCTACCCTGGATAAATTCCCGCGCCAACTTCAAGGCCGAAATCAGAGAACAGGCCACTCCATTAAGGCCCTCAAATTTGACCTCCATCTGCCCTTCGCTTCTTAGGGTCACCACCTTGGATAGGCAATCAATACTGGCACGTTGCTCCGCAAGCCAGTCCATTCCCAAAATCACATCAAACTCGACCAACGGTAAGACCGCTGCTATCAACACGAAGTCAGCTCCGCTTAGCTCCCAACAAATGCGCCCTTTCTTTCCGGTAGTCATGGATGACCCATTGGGCATGCGCACCTTCAGCTCCGTGTTCGCCAAAAATGACTCAACTCAAATCCTCCGGATGAAGCTTTCTGCAAGAAAGGAGTGCGACGCTCCTGTATCAAACAGTACTCTAGCGGGGTATCCGGAAACCAACACAAAGTCTACCACATAGACATCAACAATAACGGTCTAAATGTATGAGCGCAAGGTTAAACTTAAACTTCCTCATACCTTTCACCACGTCGGGTTGGCGGATCACTTCCTATTGTCCAAGGTTGTAAGCCCTTCGTTGCACCGGTTAGAACCGAGAAGCGCTCGACTCCGCCATCTTCCCTTTCTCTGTGGTACTGGGGCCGGAGTGCACAGTCTGCTCCTTCCTTGTCTACTGCTCTGCACCCCCTTGGTTACAAAAATGAGCTATGTGTCCCACCTTTCCACAGTTGAAGCACATCGGTGGCCCCTTATAGTGAGACCCTCCGGACGTCCACTTGCTTTTCTCACCGGACTTGTACGGGTGAGGCTTCTTCCTCTATCTATTCCCTTCTGACTTTCCTTGGGATTGAGAAGGCTTCCCTTCTCCTTGCTTGGGTGCAAAACCTTTGCGGCATTGGCTTCGCTCTAGATCACTCTCCAACGTCCTGGCAGCCTCAACTAGCTCGTTAAAACCAGCTCTATTCATGGAAATGATTGGTTGCCTTAGATTCTCCCTCAGCCCCTGGTAAAAGAGGTTATCCCTCTCTACATCATTTGCCATCGTCGTTCCCGCGTAATGACCCAAACGGGTGAACTCCTGCACATACTCGTCCACCGTCTTGTCTCGCTGCATCTAGTATAGAAATTGCCTCTGAAGGGCCAACCTCGTAGAAACGGGAATGTACCTCTTTAGAAAAGCATCGCCAAATTCTTACATCGACGGGGTGCATCCTGGAAATTAGCATCCGCTATGGCTCACCCACCACAACTTTGCGTCTCCCTCCAACATGAAGGGCACAAATTCAGATTTCTTCTCTTCCGGCGTCTCTGCCGCCCTCATAAGCTCTTGAATCCGTGCCCACCAATCCTCCGCATCAGTCGGAGTATCAACGCCCTTGAATGTCGTGATAAGCGAGGTGTCGAGAACTTGGCCTCCGACCACCTTTCGCGCCTAGACAACCCGTTTATAGAAAAATTAGACGAAAATTCTTTTAATGACTATTTCCCTGATGAGAAGTTGTTCATAATTAACACATCTACTTCTCCTTGGTTTGCCCACATCGCCAACTATCTAGTGGCTCGTGTGCTCCCAAAAGAGTTTTCATCTCAGCAAAAGAAGAAATTCTTTTCTGAGCTGAAAAACTATTTTTGGGAGGACCCGCATCTTTTCAGAATTTGTGCCGACCAAGTGATGAGGAGGTGTGTTTCTTTTGATGAAGGATTATATATTATTAAACATTTGCATGAAGGACCAACAGGTGGGCACTATCAAGCTGCTCGCACCGCTCACAAAGTGTTAAGCGCGGGTTTTTACTAGCCTACCCTGTTTAAAGACGCGCATGCCTTTGTGAGTAGGTGTGATAGTTGCCAACGGTCGGGGAATATTTCGAATAAAAATGAAATGCCACAAAATTATTTCCTAGAGTACGAAGTTTTCGACCTCTGGGGGATTAATTTTGTCGGCCCTTTTCCTTCTAGCTTCGGGAATAAGTACATTTTAGTTGCCGTTGATTATGTTTCGCGTTGGGCCGAGGCCCAAGCTCTTCCTGCAAATGACGCCCGAGTCGTAGTTAGTTTCCTAAAAAAATTATTTTCTCGCTTCGGTACGCCGCGCGCTATCGTTAGTTATAGGGGTTCCCATTTCTGTAATGCGTAATTTTCAAAAATCCTAACTAAATATGGCGTTACTCATAAGCTTTCCACTGCCTACCACCCCCAAACTAACGGACAAGTCGAAGTAGTGAATAGAGAAATAAAAAGAATTTTAGAAAAGACTGTTTCCACATCTAGAAAAGACTGGTCAGCCAAATTAGACGATGCTCTATGGGCCTACCGAACAGCGTACAAAACCGCCCTCGGATGTACGCCATATCGGTTGGTTTATGGAAAATCGTGTCATTTACCCGTAGAGTTAGAACACCGCGCCTTTTGGGCCTTATGATTTTTAAACTTCGATCCCCACTCTGTCGGCGATTTTAGAAAATTTCAACTTAACGAACTCGACGAGTGGCCCTCTTACGCGTATGAAAATAACAGACTTTATAAAGAGCGGACGAAGCGTTTGCACGATCGACATCTTAGGCACCCAAAAATCTTTAAGCCGGGCGACCAAGTTCTTCTTTATAATTCTCATTTACGTTTATTCCCGGGTAAATTAAAATCACGTTGGTCGGGGCCTTTTACTGTTTTAGAAGTCTTTGCTTATGGTACTGTTTTAATTTCCCACCCTGATAAGGGTACTTTCAAAGTGAATGGTCAGCATCTTAAACGGTATTTCTGTGATGATGTCACTCCCAACCCTGTTAACTCTATCTTTCCTGTCTTGACATTTGATTAATCTGAACTTTACTTTTCTTAAAAACTTTGAACTTTATTCGAACTTTATTTTTTAAACAATATTTGGGACACTCTTATTTTGATGCGTCGAGCTCACACGACACTTTAAACAAAGGGCGCTCTTGGGAGGCAACCCAGGTTATCTTTTTCTATTTTCTTTATTTCACAATTTTTGCCCCGAATGGCTCCGGCAAGCTGAATCTTGTGCGATCGCCTACTCCAACGGTTCTGATTCCATGACAAAGTCCACCAGACGACGTTTCCTGAAGATCCAAAGCACAGGCCTGGAAGAGCGGCATCACTCAGCTTTCCCTGCAAACTAAAACCGGGGAAGTACCTGTTTTTCAATTCTGTCTTTCATTTCTGTACTTTAATTTTCTCTCGTTCTCCAACCTCCTTCTCCATTGAGGACAATGTCGATTTTAAGCTTGGGGGAGGACCTCCTCCTTCTTTTTGCTTTTTGAAAATATCCAAAAAATCCAAAGAATCCAAAAATATATATATATATATATATAGCTGCATTTTGGTATTTCAATAAGTACCCCATGTTCATGTTTTGTTTTTCTCAAACTTCTTTATAAACAACGTAGTTAATTATAATTTTTCTAATCATTTTTTTATCATATTTCATAAGTAAAATGTTGGCCATGCTGTGTTTCTAATTCACGGTAGCATGTTAAGGTGAAATATTTCTCTAAAACGTGCATTTCTATTATGGTTTTCTGTTCTTTATTTTCTTTACTTTCTCTAAAATTTATCACCCACTATTTCCCTTTTCGTCTTTAGACTATTTTTGTAAGAACAAATTTTGAATAACGTAGTAGATATGAACAATCCAAGTCACATATTATTTTTATTTTCAAGATAATTTCATCAATCTTCTTTTATTATCTCGAACTTGATTTTTGAAATTTATCAACTCTATGTTTTAAATAAATTTTAAAAAAGTGTGAAAATTATTTAGGCCATTTTTGTTTATGTTTGAGCTTTCCTGCCAACCTAAAATCTTTTACCACTAGTTAGCCGCTTTTGAGCCTTTTTTCCAAATTCATTTGATAACTCCACATAGCATTTTATTTTCACCAAAGCCCAAATTCCTACCTATCTAATCACGTTAATTTTTTTTAGTTTCATTCTAATATTTTCATGATAGGAAATTTTATGTTATCTTTGGCGAAATTGTTGAAAAAAGTGTACTCAAAAGCAATGTTTTGAAAAAGAGAAAAAAAAACGAATGTTGAAAAAAATAAAAAATAAATAATACTAATAATAATAATAATAAAAACAAAAGATTATATATATATATACATATTTTGTTTAAAATAAATTTTTTTTTGAAACTCGTTGTTTTGGTTTAGTGTGATTTTTAAGCCTCCATGTTTATATTTGAATTCCACTCCTATTCATAATCCTAAACCAAACGTTTCGGTCACATTAAGCCCTTTTGATTCACGCCTTTTTTTAATTTTATTTAACAACTAAGAAAAGAAGAAAAGTAAATCAATTTTAGTTTTGGATTTAAACTTAGATTTTTGTTATTTAATTGATATAATTATAATGCGTTGCTTGGATCTAGTAATAACTCAATACGTTCTTTTCATTTTCATTGCCTTGTTTAAATCTATTTAAAGAATTTCGTCAAAATTCTGGATGATTTATTTTTATTAAGTAAAGTTTATAACAGTTAAACCATACCAAAATAATTGTTTTAGATTTACGTTTTACATTCTCCCTACCTAGAATTTCGCATAGTACTTGTGTAAGTATGTTTAAAACTTTTTGAATTAGTCACTTTTTATGATTAGCTGGTCTTTATATCTTTGCTTGGGGACAAGCAAAACTTAAGCTTGGGGGAATTTGATAATACGGTTTGCAGTCAATTTTATTAGGATATTTTCAGGGTTTTAAAGCAAATCATGTTTTGTAAAGTACTTATTTTGATTCCCCTTTGTATATATTTTTGTCGCTAATGCGTTTTTTCTGCTTTTTGCAGGTTTTCACGGCTTTCAGCCGAATTTTTCTGTGACACACCCCAAGGTCACGCCCTACCCGGGCGTGTACCTAGGGCGTGTAACCCAGAGGAATGAAGAAATTGGTCCGAAACTGCATTCCGTAGAAACTTAGTTAACATGCCCTCTGTCACGCCCGTGTCACATCTGACACGGGCGTGTTCCAAAGGCGTGTCCCCAGGTTCCGAGGAATCTCCGCAATGCACTCCTTTTCCCCGCTCCACCGTCGCACCGAAAGTGTCACGCCCTAGGGTCACGCCTGACCCGGGCGTGACATATGGGTGTGCACTTCAGCAATTCCGCCCGTCACCTCCAGCATTCAATTTCAGCTCAACAAAGTCACGCCGCAAAGAACACGCCCCAAGTACACGCCCTACCAGGGCGTGACATGTGGGCGTGTACTTCGGCTACTTCGCCAGAATTAAAGTCCAGCCCGAAAAAGTCGCACCGAATGTGTCACGCCCCAGGGTCATGCCCGACCCGGGCGTGACAGGGTGGCGTGACCCGACCCGAAAAAAATCTATAAATAGAGCCCAAATCTAAGGGTTCAGACACCTTTTGCATTGAGAGGGGAGGTTCTGTCCTTTGTATTTATGAACTTTTTAAGCATGTCTCTTCATTTTTAGTTCTTAGCCCTAGCTTTATGCTTTCCCTGTATTAGCTCCTAGCTTCTTTCTGTAGTATAATGTTAATGATAGTGTAGTTTACTTTCCATGCACTTGTAATCTCTGGTTTTCAAGCTGTAAGATCCCTGTTTCCATTAATTAAGAAGTGTTGTTTTATTTTTTCGTTTCTACTCTGTTTTCACTATTTTCTTCTACTCATCCCCCCTCTTCCACCTCACCATGATTAACTAATCCTCTATGTACTCGATCTTGATGATCCGAGGTTTGAGTGATTAGGTTATAATGCTTTGAATCTTACCTTTTCTTTTTAGGGTTTAGCCTTGAATTACTCTTGATTTATCACGAGTTGGAGGTATATCATCGATATATACTCTCCACCTTTGCTTTAATTCTGGGCTAGCCGAGATGCCGAAAATTTGAAATGAGCACTCAAGAGTAAAGGGAGTTGTTCGCACCCCTCGAGAGAGGCAGACGTTCAAATCTCCCGGATTGGAGTAAAATCCAATAGTGGGGTTCACCGCGTAAAGCGAGTTTTAGGCCTCCGATTTAGGCGAGAGTCGGTCGGACCTTCCTAAACTCAGTTAGGCACGGCCTTCGAGAGAAGCGTGTCAATATTCATGGAACCTCCACGGTCAAGGACCTTTACCCTAATTAGCTTAGGTTTATTTATCGTATTATTCTAACCACTCTTGCCGAGGTGATTTCTGTTCGAGTGCATTTTCCCCTCATCGTTACTAAGCTTTAGTATAATCGCTCTTTTAGCTCTCTTTATCTTTTCATGCAAGTAGCTCTCTTTCATTGCAACTAGTTCTCTTCCTTTAATACGCTTAGCTTTCTTCTAAACCCTGATTTTTCCGTCGATAAAATAATAGATTTCGTGTGAGTAAGATTAATTAACGGTTCTCGGATTTTAATACGACATTTGTGTCCCCTAGCTGCATTTCGATAGGTATACTTCCCTTGTTGGATTGTTAGTTTGGTTATTTTCTCCTTGCAGATATCAAAAAATACATCAGTCGTGTAGCTTGACTATTTTGGCGGGTATATAATGTTGAGGAAAGTTATGGTTTCGTTATGCCCGATCACTAGTACGCCTGCTATATAAGACTTTAAAAGGAGGAGGTGTGCAGGAGGCTCAGGGGGGTGTTGAGGTCGAGCAGCAACAGGAGAGCCTGGAGGGGGCAATGGAGATTGAGGAGGAGCAGAGGGGAGGAGATGTGCTGGAAGTCCGGAGGAGCGGGGAGTTGGAGCCACAGGAAAGAATGCAGGAGAAAGTGGGAGAAGAAGGGGCTGAGGAGGAAGCCCGAAGGGACATGAAAATTGAACAGCAGCAGGATGAGGTGATGGAAGTTGAGGGAGCAGGAAGGGAGGAAGAGCTGGAGCAGGAAGAAGAAGCAGGGGATGGCTGGGAGCAATCGCGGATGGAGGTGGCCGAGGAAGTGGTGGAGGTGGAGGTCCGCACCAGCCAGGGGCAGGTACAAAGGGTACGGATCAGCGGGGGCTTGAGTCCCGAAGACCAGGAACGGATGCGGGTCTGCATCCAGAGCAACGTTGACGTCTTCGCCTTGAGCGCGGCGGACATGCCGGGCATTGATGCGGACGTGGCCTGCCACCGCCTAAATCTGGACGCTCGGACGCGCCCCATACGTCAGAAGATAAGAGCCATCGCCACCAAGCTGGAGGAGCCCATCCGCGAGGAGGTCAAGAAGCTCCTGGAGGCGGGCTTCATCTCAGAGATCCAGTACCCAGGATGGATCTCCAATGTTGTAATGGTGAAGAAAGGGGGGGGGAATGGAGAATGTGTATTGACTTTTCGTTATTAAATAAATCATGCCCCAAGGATTGCTACCCCCTGCCTCGAATCGACGCGCTGGTTGATTCAGCCGTCGGTTTTTCTGTTATGAGTTTTCTGGATGCTTTTTCAGGTTACCATCAGATCCGGTTGCACCCTCCTGATGTCAAGGACGTCTCCTTCATCACAAGGGAAGGGTGCTTTAGTTATAACATGATGCCCTTTGGGTTAAAAAAATGCAGGAGCAACGTACCAACGGATGATGGATCGAGTTTTCCAGGGTCAGAGGGGTCGGAACCTAGAAGTCTACGTTGATGATCTCATGGTAAAGAGCAAGGGTGTGAACTCGCATCTCCAGGATCTGGAGGAGACGTTCGCCACCTTGAGAAAGTTCAAAATGAGGTTGAACCCCTTAAAATGTGTTTTCGGGGCAAGTCGTGGGAAATTCCTTGGGCACCTTCTGACCCCGGCAGGGGTAGAACCTAATCCTGATAAAGTAAAAGCCATTCTAGAGCTAGAATCACCGCGAAACGCTAAGGAGGTACAGCGCTTGACAGGAAAGCTGGCCGGCCTTAGCAGATTCCTCTCCAGGTCGGGGGAGAAGTGCTCACCTTTCTTTAAAGTACTACGAGGGAATCCGAGATTTGAATGGACCGCGGAGTGCGAAGAAGCTTTTCAAAAGCTGAAGGAGCAACTCTCACGGGCTCCTCTGCTTCAAAGCCCAAAAGAGGGGGAAGATCTGACCTTATACCTAGGAGTGGGAGCAGAGGCGGTGAGCTCCGTCCTAGTCAGAGAAGAGGGAAAGAAGCAGCTGCCCATTTATTATGTTAGTAGGATCCTAAGGAAGGCGGAGCTTCGTTACCCTATCTTAGAAAATCTGGCATACGCCTTGGTTGTTTCAGCCAGGAAGCTCCGGCCATATTTTCAGGCACATTCGATTAGGGTGGTGACGGATCATCCTCTCCGAAAGATTTTCGAAGGGGTAGAGCACTCGGGTAGGCTGGCCAAGTGGTCTATCGAGTTAAGTGAATTCAACATTTCGTTTGTGCCAAGGCTCTCCATCAAAGCACAGGTGGTGGCCGACTTCTTGGCAGACTACGTCGCGGAGGTCGGGGCCGAGGAGCCGCGGCCACCAGAAGCATGGAAGATAATGGTCGACGGGGCCTCGGTAAAGCACTCCCTTGGAACAGGGGTGGTACTGACAATTCCTCAGGGAGTGACCATAAGACAAGCGGTCGCCTTGCATTTCCCCACAACCAACAACCAAGCAGAGTACGAGGCAGTGATAGCCGGCCTTCGCTTGGCCAAGGAGCTCGAGATCAAGGACGTTGAGGTTTTCACAGACTCATTGGTAGTGGCGTCTCAGATACATGGAGAGTTCGAGGCGCGGGAGCCCACCCTTGTGAAATATTTATCCAAGGTTAGGACGATCATCGGGGGGTTCCGGACGTTCTCCATCCAACACATCCCCAGAGAAGAGAACACTGCTGCCGATCAATTGGCCAAATTCGGACCGTGGGAAGGGGGTGCCCTGACTGATTTATTTCATCCAGTGATCGAAGAAGGGGAGCTAATGGAAGTGGATCGGCGGCCCTTGTGGGTAGACCCTTTCGTTACTTTCTTTCTGACAGGAACCCTCCCTGAGGGGGTCAAGGAGGCAAGGAGCTTCCGCCATAAAGCGGCTCATTATCTCATGCATGAAGGAGGACTACACCGGAGGATGCTTTCGGGTCTCCTAGCCCGATGTGTGACGGAGGAGGAGACCAGGCACATTTTGGAGGAAGTGCACTCCGGGGAATGTGGTAGTCACTCCGGAGGGAGGACGTTGGAAGCAAGGGTGGTCAGGCAGGGGTACTTCTGGCCCACCTTGAGGAAGGACGCGACGGAGTTTGCGAAGAAATGCCGAAAATGCCAGCTCTAAGCCCCCTCCAGCTCTTGCCGGCTCAAAGGCTCTGAAGCATCACAGCACCATGGCCTTTCGCCATTTGGGGGATGGATCTAGTTGGGCCTTTTCCTCCAGCTAGTGAGCAAAGAAGATTCCTCTTGGTTATGATAGATTACTTCTCCAAGTGGCTGGAGGTTAAGACGCTAGCAAAGGTGACCTCCCAAGTCATCAGGAACTTCGTCTGGGGGGAGATCATCTGCAGGCATGGGCTGCCTCAAGCCATCGTCACGGATAACGACCCCCAGTTTGCTAGCGAAGAGTTCATCAGCTTCTGCACTCAGCTGGGCATCGACCTCAGGTTTGCCTTCGTCCATCACCCCAGGAGCAACGGTCAGGTGGAGGCGGCAAACAAGATTATCGTTAACTTGCTAAAGAAGAAGGTGGAGAGTCTGAGATGGAATTGGGTAGAGCAGCTCCCCTCGGTCCTGTGGGCTCTGAGAACGACCCCAAACATGGCCACTGGTGAGACCCCTTTCAAGCTTTCCCATGGTTGTGAGGCGGTACTACCAGTGGAGTTCGAGGTCCGATGCCCACGAGTCGCGGCTGCAGGTGATGGGGACGAGGCGTAGAGGATGGAAAATGAAGAAGGCATGCGCCTCTCACTAGAACTTACAGAGGAGCTGCGAGATGTAGCAGCCATCAGATAAGAGGAGATCAAGCGTCGAATGGCAAGGCACTTTGACAAACATATCAGGATAAAGCACTTCACAGAAGGAGACCTAGTACTAAAGAAGGTTGATACGGCAGGGAGGTCCGCCCCGGTGGGAAAGATCAATCCAAATTGAGAGGGGCCTTATATTGTAGGGAGAGTGTTGAAAGCAGGGGGTTACTACCTCCAAGATGTGGAGGGTAGGACCTTGAACCATTCCTGGAGTGGGGATGACTTAAAACGCTTCTACCCATGAGAAGGGAGAGCAGAAGATATGTACTCAAAGTATAATTAATATAGTGTACTTCTCAAATTATTTCTCGTTCATTATTTCTCGTGAAGTCCTAATGACAGGAAGAGGTATCTTCATCGGCACCCCGAGATCGGATCGGCCCCAGGTAGACCCGCTACGCAGGCTCCCATCTAGCTGGCAGGTCTGAAGGCTTGCCTTTGGGGGATAGGTTTTGAGTTGAGATCTTTATCGGCACCCCGAGCTCGGCTCGACCCCAGGTAGACCCGCTGCGCAGGCTCCCATCTAGCTGGCAGGTCCGAAGTCTCGTCTGTGGGGGATAGGTTTTGAGTTGAGATCTTCATCGACACCCCGAGCTCGGCTCGGCCCTAGGTAGACCCACTGCGCAGGCTCCCATCTAGCTGGCAGGTCCGAAGGCTCGCCTGTGGGGGATAGGTTTTGAGTTGAGATCTTCATCGGCACCCCGAGCTCGGCTCGGCCCCAGGTAGACCCGCTGCGTAGGCTCCCATCTAGCTGGCAGGTCCGAAGGCTCGCCTGTGCGGGATAGGTTTTGAGTTGAGATCTTCATCGGCACATCGAGCTCGGCTCAGCCCCAGGTAGACCGCTTTGCAGGCTCCCATCTAGCTGGCAGGTCCGAAGGCTCGCCTGTGGGGGATAGGTTTTGAGTTGAGATCTTCATTGGCACCCCGAGCTCGGCTCGGCCCCAGGTAGACCCGCTGCGCAGGCTCCCATCTAGCTGGCAGGTCCAAAGGCTCGCCTGTGGGGGATAGGTTTTGAGTTGAGATCTTCATCGGCACCCCGAGCTCGGCTCGGCCCCAGATAGACCCACTGCGCAGGATCCCATCTAGCTGGCAGGTCCGAAGGCTCGCCTGTGGGGGATAGGTTTTGAGTTGAGATCTTCATCGGCACCCCGAGCTCAGCTCGGCCCCAGGTAGACCCGCTGCGCAGGCTCCCATCTAGCTGGCATGTCCGAAGGCTCGCCTGTGGGGGATAGGTTTTGAGTTTAGATCTTCATCGGCACCCCGAGCTCGGCTCGGCCCCAGGTAGACCCGCTGCGCAGGCTCCCATCTAGCTGACAGGTCCTAAGGCTCGCCTGTGGGGGATAGGTTTTGAGTTGAGATCTTCATCGGCACCCCGAGCTCGGCTCGGCCCCAGGTAGACCCGCTGCGCAGGCTCCCATCAAGCTGGCAGGTCCGAAGGCTCGCCTGCGGGGGATAGGGTTGGGTCAAGCATTCTCCATCAACATCAAACTGACAAGACAGAATTCATTTTGGCGGAATAGGGTGAAAAGTCCCCTTAAGCGACACTACACCTTAGTATCCCAACTTAGTCCTAAAGTACAAAAATAAACTAAGGGAAAAAGGGTGTGGAGTAGGGCAGGTGACAGCACTCGCAGCGGATGGCTTCTGAGGATCGTCTCGCCGAGCGAAAGAGCACTCGCAAGACAAGCCATTGCGCCAACTCGCGGTCGTTAAGCGCGTCGTGAACCCGTCTCGCGTAGGACATAAAACAGAAAAATATATATACGGAAAGGTTACGCGGCGAGACAAAGTGGTAGCACCGTCCCGCAGGCAAAAAAAACAAACCAGAGATCAACTTCACAAAATAAGAAACAAAATAGAAGACAACAAAATCGAGCACTCGCTCGTCACTTGGCAGATGCCACAAAAATATAGTTTAAAGTTTTTACAACATCAGAAGGAGGAGGAGAGAGTGATTCTAAATCTTGGAGGCGGCGCATCAGTCCTCCTCGCCGGATGAAGAATCATCGCTCTCCTCGCTATAGAGCTCGGGGACAAAGTCGCGCGCGGTCACTGTCTCATACTCGTCCTTCACAACCCCCAGGTCTTTCATCATTTGCAGCACCAGCTCAGCCCCACGGACACCAGCGTCTCGGCATCGCTCCTCAACTTCCTCGTAAGAATAGTTTGGCGGAGGTGTCCGGAAGGGCTCGTGGCGAGATGACGACGCAGCATCAGCCTGAAGGCGCGCGTTCTCAGCTGTCAGTACCCGGACCTCCTCTTCCAAAGCTGCCACACGCGAATGAAGTTGTCCCGCCGTCTCGGCATCCTGCAGGATGACCTAGCAATTAGCCAAGAATCATGGGAAAGGAAAGACCCAAGGTAAAAGAGAGTTATGGCTTACCACGCCGCCTTGGGCCTTCGCGAGGAGTGACTCGGCATCTGACAACCTTCTCGCTAGACCAGTAGATTTCTCCCGCTCCGCATCCAGATATTCCTCGCTGGGCTTCCACTTTGAATTGATGTAAATGAGGCGGCAAGAGGAGCGGTGCGAGAACTCCAAGGCCCGCATTTGGTGATGGCAAGTTTTTAGCACAAGGTCCTTGGTGGACTCGCTTTCAGGCGAAGCAACATCAAGGCCGCCATAGAGGCCGTACCCTATGGCGAAGGCGTGGCTAGAAGGAACCTCTTGCTCCTTCCATGATGGAAGGAGGGTAGAGATAGACACGGGGTTGGCGTCCCGCCCCCACAACAGAACCGGGTCGCCGACGGCATCGTGAACCACGGGACCCAGATTGTAATTCATGTGAGAGGCGGGGGCGGGACGGCCAGAGGAGTCGCCCTCGCGAGAGGAGGTGGCAGCCACCTGTTCAGGAGGAGCAGCTCGCGGGTTGGAAGCAGTGGCGGGCAGATTGGAGGCAGCAGCAGGTTGATCAGAGAGTACCGTCTCGCGGATAGGCGAGACGGCCTGGTGATTAGGCGAGGGAGGCGGTGGAGTTTCCCCTAAAGAGATAGGGCTCCCTTGAGGAGCCTTCCTCCTTTCCTTGGAGATGACTACAGCCTTCTTCATCTTCTTTTCAGGAGGGCTGGGGCGAGAGGGGACCGTGTCATCTCCGGGACGCTTCGGCGGGATGACCGCCAGGGACTCTCTCGCCACCTCTGCCGCTGCATTGGCGAGATCAAGACCCTTGGCAGGGTAAATATTGCTCTTATAAGGAGGGGATGCTGGAATAATTCGCTCACCTAAAAGCAAGCGGGGGTTAGGAAGAAGCGAGACGACAAATAGCGAAGAGAGAGGGACAAAAGAATAAGATAAGAATACCCTCGCCCGGGAGCACTGGGAGAAGCAAGTCGAGGCCTCGCCGCAAGAAGTTGACCTCGAAGTTCTTGCCAACTAGGTACTCGCACAGCAGCTTCTCTGGCCCACTGACTTGGGGGGTGGCGTAGAAGCTCTCTGGCGGAGAGACCGGCGCGAGAGGGATGCCGCCGAAGTCAGCCCTGTCTCCCCGGATGAAGACGAATCGGGTTAGCCAGTGATGGTTCTTGTTAGGCGTCTCGTATACCTTGAGCCCCTGCCCAGTAAAATACGAGACGCCATTGGCGTTGGCATGGTAGATGAAAAGCTTGCGGAAGGCCGTCAAGATGAACTCGATGCGCTCCCGGCGCATATAGCAGGCGAACGCGATCAACACCGAAATCGCGTTAGGGTTGAACTGTGCCGGGACGACACCGAAGTATTTGAAGGTCTGCTTCACCTCATGCCAGAGGGGCAGTCGCAACCCCGCCTCGAAGTGCGAGACGGGGAAGGCAACTTCCCCTGGGTAATATGTGTTGATGCACTCGCCAACCTTAGGGGGACGCGACTCGACCCCTTCCCCCAGATACTCGCGGGCAAACTTATCATGGTCTTCCCGAGGGAGCCGGCCGAGCGGGAAGTCATGGTCAGTAAACCTCTTCCCGCAGCGGCTGCGCCCCTCACCCTCCTCCACCTTCTTCTTACCCATCTTCTTTGGCAAATTGGTCCTCGGCGAGACGAAGGAAGAAAAAGGCGAGATATCTAAGAGAGAAAGGCGAGAATGGGCCGGCGAGACGGAGAGGTCAGAAAGCCAAGACTCGGTTAACGACAAAAGCGGAGAGTGCAGTATCTAATCCCGGACTAGGCATATTTATAACTGATACATAGCCAATGATTAAATGGGCGGGAAAATAAGGGGGAGAGGAATAGTCGATGCCTTTTCTCTCTCCTATACCTCGATCGGCGCGACCCGTCACAATCAGGAAAAAATATATATATATAAATATTTAGCATAAATTAAAGGGAGGATTAAAAAAGGGAATGAAAAATTAAGCCTTAAAAATATATGTCCAGACATCGTCCCGCAGGAGACCAAGCTCTCTGCATACTTTGGCGAGACTACCATTATTTCAATTTTTGCGAGAAGAAGAAAAAGAAGAATAGCGAGACAAACATTCTTCAGTATGGGCGCCATTCCCAGCGGCCACCGCGAGCCCCCCCCCCCCCCCCCCCCCCCCCGCGAGGAGGTCTACTCCGCGAGTGGAAGGAGCGGATGGTTTCAAGACCACGTCGCCCGAGACGGAGCTTCATATCGGTCTCATTGATGATGGCCTCGGGGTCGGTGCCGTTAGCTCTAGAAGATAGACGAGCGCACTCGCCCTCCAGCGACTCAATGCGCTTCTCCGCGGCCTGTTTGTCTAAGGTCAAGGAGTGGATGAGGCGCGCGTTCTTCCGGAAGAGCTCAGCTGTCTTCCGCTTCATCTCCACAGGATTTGAAGGATCACCCAGATAGTCTTCAATCCCGTCTGCAGGAGGAGGCGAGACGGAGAGTCGCTTTGGCTGCTCCTCAATAGGAGAGTTGGCCCGAGAATATGCGCAAGGGGTGCAGAGTCAAGGTGGAAGAGGCACTCGCAGAAGGGAGTGAGAGTAGCAAAGGGGATTCAAAAGGGCAAGGGAAGGTCCCTTACCAGGATGGCAAGAGGTATCGGCGGCCGGGGAGGGGTCATCCCTCCTCTCGCTGGGAGTAGTTGGGGGAGTAGATGAGGGCTGCGAATCGAACTCCTCGCAGCGGGCAGCAGAACCATCTCGCGGACTCTTCGGGGGCTGCAGAACCACAAGAGCCCCCTGAAAAAGCATTAGTCAACAAGAGAGCACCCGGTCGCGGAGATAACAGTGGTAATAGCAAGAACCCACCTCTTTTTTCGTGGAGGGCGCATGGGGAGTGGGGATGGTTTCCAAAGCAACGCGAGACAAATCTCCTGCTGCAGGTGATGGGCCCCCAGCCTTCGTCTTTTTCAAGCGAGACGACGGGGCGAGAGGACGAACCAGAGAAGAGGTAAAAGCAGCCACGTTGGCCTTTTGTTGCTCTCGCACCAGTGCGAGACGTTCGCGAAAACTTTGACTGTGCGTCATTCTGGAAAACTCAAGAATAGGGAAGAAGAAGAATATGCAGAGCGGGGCACCAGGAGTGCGGGGCAGGAGTCATAATATTATATAGGCCCCGGTGGAGGCCTCAGAAGATTCCTCATAAATACATTTTTTAATGCACCTTGAATAACGAGCCGCGGTTGGACATTCTTTTTGAGCTTAGAGTAATCTCAAAAAGAGTGGGGATTGTGTACAACCTCGGGCTCGAAAAGAGCCCTCAAGAAGCAAATAGGTCGAGATGGGCAGATGGGGCCAGGGGGGGCCCACTCGCAAGAGGAGAGACGATGGACTCTCCAATGGGCAAAATGCCCCCATACAGAGGCGAGAGGGCCTCCAGAAGCGAGAGGACCTCTAGGGGCGAGAGAGTCTCCATCAGCAAGGAGGTCTCGCAGTACAGGGCGAGAGGCGCCGGCGAGACGGGCGGTGGCTCCTTCTCGCCGGCAGGTGCCTTTCCTCTCGCCAGGGGGAGAAGAGGCCTTTTTTATATTTCCCTGACAAACAGGGGTTTTTACTCTTCTACCCCAGGTATTTTTACCCTCTTACCCTTAGTGGACTGCATATAGCTCCTCAGAACAGCGGAGTTTGGCTGTTGGAAGACCTAACCAATGGTACCCCGGTAATTTCAGACCGGTGCAGTTCTGTTATTGGCAGTTCAGATTCTGAAATCTATAAATAAGCCCATAGGGGTTCTTCAGAAGGGACTTTTTTCGGGACTCCGAGGAGGAATTGACACAGTCTTCTGAGGAACTCCGCCCACCTCGATACATAGTCGATCGCCACTAAAATATACATATTTTTGAAAGACGGAGGTAGGGGGCCAACAAAATCTATGCCCCACAAATCAAAGACTTCGCACTCTAAAAACATGTTTTGTGGCATCTCGTCGCGACGAGAGATGTTACCCGACCGCTGACAGCTATCGCATGCGCGCACAAAATTATGCGCGTCTTTGAAGAGAGTGGGCCAAAAGTAGCCCGCCTCTAGCGCCTTCCGAGCGGTCCGGTTGACTTGATAATGCCCACCGGCTGGACCCTCATGGCAGTGCTTAAGAATTTGTAAGCACTCCACACCCGCAACGCTTCTTCGGACCGCTTGGTCCGCGCAGATACGACAAAGAAATGGGTCCTCCCAAAAGAAATTTTTCAAGTCAGAAAAGAATTTCTTCTTTTGATGACTTGAAAACTCTTTTGGAAGCACCCGCGCTACTAAGTAATTTGCAAAATTTGCGAACCAAGGCGAAGATGACAAAGAATTATGAATGGCAAGGAGGCATTCCTCGGGGAATCTGTCATTTATTTCAGATTCGACGAGCGCTTTCGCACCCGGATTTTCTAAACGTGAGAGGTGGTCTGCCGCTAGATTTTCCGCTCCCCGCTTATCTCGGATCTCCAAATCAAACTCTTGTAGGATGAGAATCCATCGAAGAAGGTAGGGCTTCGCATCATTTTTAGCTAATAAATATTTAAGCGCGGAGTGATCGGTAAATACGATAACTTTAGAAAGCGTTATATACGAGCGAAACGTATCAAAAGCAAAGACGATGGCTAAGAGTTCTTTTTCCATTGTCGTGTAATTTACTTGTGCGGAAGTGAGCGTCTTGCTAGCGTAATAAATTGGATGAAAATGTTTTTCTCTGCGTTGGCCAAGAACGGCACCTAAGACAATATCACTAGCATCGCACATTATTTCGAACGGAAGGGACCAATTAGGGGCGACAAAAATTGGTAAGTGATACGTTTTTGTTTTATTAAATTAAAGGCGGACTCGCATTCGCTACTAAAGATGAAACGTGATTCCTTTTCCAAGAGGTGAGTAAACGGCTTTGTTATTTTTGAAAAATCTTGAATAAATCGTCGGTAAAAGCCCGCATGGCCTAAAAAACTCCTGATAGATTTTACGTTTGTTGGTTGCGGTAGTTTTTCTATGATTTCTATCTTGGCCTTATCCACCTCCATCCCCTTAGACGAAATCATATGGCCGAGGACCAAATCTCCTTGAACCATAAAGTTGCATTTTTCCCAATTTAATACAAGGCTTGTGTCCTCGCACCGTTGAAGGACACGATCTAAATTGTGAAGGCAATCGGGAAAAGAGCATCCGAAAATAGAAAAGTCATCCACAAAGACTTCCATAATGTCTTCTACTAGCTCGCCAAAGATCGCTAGCATACATCTTTGGAATGTAGCCGATGCATTGTAGAGTCCAAATGACATTCTTCGATATGCGGAGGTGCCAAACAGGCAAGTAAAAGTTGTTTTCTCTTGATCATCGTGGGAAATGGGGATTTGGAAAAACGCCGATAAACCATCAAGAAAACAATAATATGGATGACCGGATAAACGATCTAAAATCTGGTCCAGAAAAGGTAGAGGGAAATGGTCCTTGTGGGTGGCATCATTAAGTTTTCTATAATCGATGCACACTCGCCAACCCGTAACAGTACGAGTTGGGATGAGCTCGTTATACTCATTCGCCACTACGGTTAGACCGCCCTTCTTGGGCACGACATACACGGGACTAAGCCATGCACTGTCCGAAATAGGGTAGATAATCCCCGCATCTAATAACTTAATAATCTCGGCTTTAACGAAGTCTTTCATGTTTGGTTTAAGACGACGTTGCGGCTGAATCGTTTTGCGGCAATTATCATTAAGAAATATCTTATGGGTGCAAAAGGAGGGGCTAATCCCCTTTAAGTCAGAGATTTTCCGCGCAATTGCGTGGCAATGTTTAGATAGAAGTTCCAATAAATCGGAAGTCTCCGAATCACTCAAGTCCGAAGAAATGATAACGGGAAGCGTATCGCCTTTTCCAAAAAAAAGCGTATTTGAGTGAGTCGGGTAAGGGTTTGAGGTCTAGGATGGGCGGTTCTTCTAAGGAGGTTTTAATTCCTATGCCTTTCTAACCAATTGGTTCGAAAGGAAAGTCTAAAGAGGCATCCTCATTTCATTTAAAATTTTCGAGCGCATAAATATCGTCATTTAAAAATACGGACTCGAAAACGGGAGAAGAATAATCTCCAAAAAAGGTATCTAAAGAATAGCAGAAATCGTCGCTCGATGACAAATTGTCCATCGAGGGATTAATAGAGAAAGTAACTTGATCAACTCCTACTCGGAGGAGAAGACTACCATTACAAACATTTATTAGTGCGTGGGAGGTGGCGAGAAAAGGGCGACCGAGTATTATTGGTACCTCGGCGTCCTCCTCAATGTCTAAGATGACGAAGTCTACCGGGAAGGTAAACTTATCTACTTGGACAAGGATGTCCTCCACTACCCCGATAGGGAACTTAACCGAGCGATCCGCTATTTGGATGCGCATATTCGTAGGACTAGGAGTACCCAAACCTAAATGCGAAAAGAGCGAGAACGGCATCAGATTAATGCCAGCCCCTAAATCAGCTAAGGCGTACTTTAATAATATATCGCCAAAAAGGCACGGGATGGAAAACCGTCCCGGGTCGTTTTGTTTTGTGGGCAATTTATTAGTAAGGGCCGCCGAGCAGACAGCGTTGAGAGATACATGCGAAATATCCTCTAATTTACATTTATTAGAAAGTAAGTCTTTTAAAAATTTCGCATATTTGGGCATTTGCGAGATAACCTCGCAAAAAGGTATATTAATATGAATTTGTTTTAATAATAAAATAAATTTTTCATATTGCGTGTCCTTATGCTCGTTATCAAATTTATGCGGATAAGGTAAGGCCTTGTTTAAAATAATTTTTCTTTTAAAATCGGTAAAGGCGGCGTAATCGAAGAAAGGGGAAGAGGGGTCGGAGGTGAAATATGTACCTGAGGGTCGGTCCGTTTTGGATCGACCACCTCCTTTCCGCTACGGAGGGTTAGAGCATTGGCGTTCTCTCGTGGATTGGGCTCCGTGTTTCCCGGCAGTGCCCCGAGCACGCGCTCGGACATCATCCTCCCCAGTTGTCCAACCTGTTGTTCGAGTGTTTTTAGCGATCCGGTGATGTTCCGGATATTTGACTCGTTGGACGCAATATACTTAGAAAAAGTTTCCTCCATCGGGGAGGGTTTAGGAAGAGGAGGAGGCGGCAGAAATCCGGGTGCATAAGAAAGAGGGGGACGCTGTGCATTGTTCGGGTTGCTCCAAGAGAAATTTGTGTGATTCCTCCAACCCGGATTATAGTTATTACTGTAAGGGTTGTTGTTGGGGTTGAAGGAAGGACAACCCGAATTTCCTAAGAAGTCCGGGAACTCTTCGGCCATGCATATGTTGTGGGGAATAAAACAAGGAGAAGTGGAGGAGGCAGCAGACATCTCCGCCACCTGCTTTGTTAACCTTTCAACTTGAAGGGTTAAGAGAGCAGTGGCATCCACTTTAAAAAGACCAGCCGCCGGCTTTGGGCGTCCCTGCGGGTCATTCCATTGATAGGCGTTCATAGCCATCTCTTCGAATAAAGCCTGGGCGGCCTCGGTGGTTTTGTTGTTTAGTGTGCCCCTGGCAGCCGCGTCAATCAATTGACGCATCTCAAAATTAAGCCCATTATAAAACATTTGTAACTACAACCACGTTGGCAGCGCGTGGTGCGGGCACTGGCGGAGGAATTCCTTAAACCGTTCCCAAGTCTCGTATAGAGACTCAGGATCATTTTGCACAAATGAAGAAATGTCCGCCCGCAACTTTGCAATTTTTGCGGACGGAAAGTACTTCGTTAGGAACCGCTCCGTCAACTCAGCACACGTGGTGATACATCCTCGCAGGAGGGCATTCAACCTCGCCTTGGCTTTGGACTTAAGGGAAAATGGAAATAAGCGCAATCGAATGACGTCATCATTGACGCCATTAATCTTGAAGGTGTCGCATATTTCCAAAAATTTGGACAAGTGGACATTCGCGTCCTCATCCAGCAGTCCATCGAACTGCACGACATTTTGGAGCATTTGAATGCCACTCGATTTAATTTCAAAATTATTATTCTCCACCGCAGGGCGAACAATACTTGACCCAGTATCATCCAGGTTAGGCCGGGCATAATAAAACATAGTAAGCTCGACCGCCGGGGCAAGGTTAGGGGCGACCATCACTATGAAAGAGGGTTCGCCGATAGATTCTTCGGGGTCTAAAGAAGGAATTCGGCGTTGAGATCGAATACACGCAAGGGAGCGTTTGATCTTAGGGTCGAAGTCAAAATCTTCAGACTCGGAGCGTTGTCCACGGGTCATACACCCAAAGATAAAATAAAACAAAATAAACTCTTTTTTTATTTTATTTAAAATAAAGTTTTTAGTTTTTTTTTAGTTTATAGAAAAATAAGTAAAAGTAATAGACTCCGGAATTCGAAATAGCAACTCGAAGACTCCACGGCAACGGCGCCAAAAACTTGATGCGCCCGCGAACAGACTCTTACTGTGGTTGGTTCGGTGAGTCGATCGCCGCGGGCTTTCTCGGGTAGGCAAGTGCACCTATCGCAAGTAGTACTCGATATTCAGGGGAATACCGAGGTCTTATTGTTCTCGGGGTCGTGTTGACTATTCTTACTCCTCCGGGAGGACAATTATTTTACCGAAAGTAAGGTGGAGATTTTAATTAAGTAAAGACGGAAAATGTAAAAGAGCGAAAAAATGATTTAGAGAATTCGATGAAGGGTTAACGCTCGGCACCGAATCAGATTAAGACTAAAATAATTTTTAATAATTATAGGACTTAGTTTTCAAATTAATAAAAGACAACTTGGCCGTGGAGGTTCCACAAATGTGAGCTCACCTAGCTATAGGGATATCGCTCACCTGAACGCTAAGACTATTCGACCGAACGTTAGTCCGATGAAGGATTCCTCTTAACGCCCGCTTTACGCTAAGAACCCTGCTATTGGGTGGGGAACCCAATCCGGTAGAATTACGCTTGTCCTCTCTCGAGGGTATGCACTCAACTCTATTTTCCCAGGGGTGATCTATCCATACGCATGGCGTCTCGGCTAGCTAGCGTATGGATAACGGAAATAGGGCCCACACATCGATTTGTGGTCCTACGCGTCGTTAACCCGGGGCAAACCTTAAGTGCTTAAATTATAGTGAAAATAAAGATCTTTAATTATTCGTATGGGGACGGCTTATAATTTGATGAGGCGCGAGTTCGAAATTAAGCACTAAAAGGTTATAAGAAGAAGACATGAAAATGACAAATATTTAGAAACTAGAAAAGTTAGCTAAAACAAGAACTCTCGCACACTCCAAATTATTAATAAAACACAACAAACTAATTTACAAAAAAAGGAAAATTACAAGTCCTACTCAAACGAGTAGGCGGGAAATAAAGGCACGCCATTTAACTTTTAACGAGTAGGAGGAAATAAATGCAAGTACAAGTCCTACTAAAATAATTACAGAAAAATAAAAGACATGCCATTTAACTCAAATGAGTAGGCGGTAAACAAAATCCGGCCATTTAACTTCTAGTGAGTAGGCGGAAATAAACGCTAACACACACACTCTTCATAATTGAAAGAAAGCAATAAAACTATCTCCTACACACACGCACTCTACGTAATTGAAGAAAGCGATAAAATAAAGCATGAAAAACTAACTCGTACACTCACACACTCTACATAAATCAAATAAAGCATGAAAATAAAGCATGAAAATTTAACACCTACACTCACACACTCTTCATAAATTAAAGAAAGCATAAAGATTATTCTCATACACTCACACACAACATGAAATCTTAAAGAGAAAAATGAAATCCGAACTCCTACACTCACACACACAATTTTGAAGACAAAATGAAAGTTACCTAAAAATTAAAACTACTACTTTTTTATACTCACATTTTACCAAAAATAAATAAAAAGAACAAAATAAAATTTTAAGAGAACAAAAGTTTTTCAAAAGAAATAAAAAAACCAAAGTTCTTTAAAAATTAAAATTTCAACATTTTCATTCTTAGGATTTCATAAAAGTGATAAAAAAAGTGAAAAGAAAATGAAAAGAACAAAAAAAGTTTTATAATCCTACAAAAAAAACTAAGTAAAAAATAAAATCACTTTCAAAACTCTTTTATAAATACATAAGAATGAAAGCATAAGTCTCTTAAGAAAAGGACATGATGAAAAAGAGAAAAACTTATCATACCACATTTGATTTGGAAATGAAATCTACTACCAATCCTAACATGAAGACAAGTTAAAAAACATGAATAATGAACATGTTACACTCATAGACACACACACACACACACTTTTCATAAAGATAAAAACAAAAGGGAAACTAAGGATAAAAAGAGAAGAAAAGTGGGCACATAAGTTCATTCCAAAGCCATTTAAGGAGAGAAAAACAAACATTTTTATTGATTAAAATAGACTATTACAAAGCTATTACAAAGCTAAAGCTAAAGCAAAAAAACAAACATGAAAGGAAGGGGGGAGAAATCTCCTTACATAGCAAAGGAATCCACGGATGCAGCCCACAAAACAAACTAAAGTGTCTCAAAAATGTGAACTCTTGGTCATTACAGAAACGGGGTATTTATAGGAAAAAAAATCAAAGTACACGGCCTCCGACACGGGCATGTCGGCGGGCGTGTCACTACTGTTTGCGAAGGTGGCCGGCGATTTGACGGCAAAGTTGCTTTCGGGATGGACACGTGTCGGTCTCGCGTTGGTCACACCCTAGGTCAAGGGGCGTGACGCTGGGCGTGTCGGGGAGGTGGAGAAGTCACGCCCCAGGTCATGGCGTGATGCTGGGCATGTCGGTTGGTGTCGACACTCGACAAACGTCGAGCAAAAAGTGTCGAGTTGACAAATCGTCGAGCTGCTGGAGAATCGTCGAGCGTGAAGAGGGGTCACGCCCTAGTCAAGGGCGTGAAGCTAGGCGTGGCGCAGAGTCGACGATCGTCGAGTTGAAATCGTCGAGCGGGAAAATCATCAAACGGAAATTTCGCGGGATTTTGACGTGTCACGCCCTGGTCACGGGCGTGACCCAGGGAACACGAGCGTGACATGGCATTTTTTTTTGCAGATTTTGTTTTTCCTGAAAAATAAAATAAAATAAGTTAGTAAAATATTTACAAAAATAGAAGTATTTTATTGAATAAAAACAAGTAAAAAATGACCAAAATGAATGAAAACGACTTAAGTAATGTACATAAAAATAGGTATATTTATAATTCATCACTACCGCAATCAATATAGGCTCGCTGCTCCAAGAACCCGTCCATGCCAAATATAACGTCGAATTCCACTAGCGGCAATAACTACGCTTGCAAATGGAACTCCTAGCTCCCAATTCGAATCTTCACGCCACAGATTCTATCCGAGCACATCGAACACCCATTGGGCAACAACACATCCAGCTTATCGTTCTCCATCGAAGAAGGTACTCAGATGCGTGATATGAATCCTTCGGACAAGAAGGAGTGTGAAGCTCCCGTATCAAAGAGTGCTCTTGCCGGATACTCACAAATCAAAACAAATCCTAAACAAGCAGTGGTAAGGTAACATGCATATAACTAGTATTTAAAAGATTAACTTGCTATAAATTTAAATTTTACCTGTCACCACATCCGCATGTTTGATGGCCTCATGTTGGCCAAGATTATAAACCCTCGGTTTGTGCCGGAGCATAATGGGACGCGGTTAACTCCATCGCCTTGCCCTTCTCTTCATAAGTTGCTCCCGGCTTCTTTCAGACTTGGGACGTCCGCTCCAGCAATCGCAGGCAAAGTGCCCCGGCTTTCCACAAGTAAAGCATGCACCCGGGGTCCGACCCGTAGTCGCCCCAGAAGCACTAGAAGAAGGAGCTGGACCCAAAGTCCTAGCCTTCTTAAACAATTTACGGTACCCAATCTTTAAGGTAGTCGGCACCTTGAACTCAGATTTCTTATCACCCAAGATTTTCTTAGATTGAACATTCTTCATGTCCTTCTCCAAGGACCGGGCCGTGTTGACCAAGGTCAAGAAACCCTGCGTCATTGGCCCCGAAAGTAGTAGCCTCAAATCATCTCTTAAACCTTCGTAAAATCGATTCGTCTTGCGCTCCTCAACCGCGATGGTGGAGCTAGGATACCGACTGAATCGAGTAAACTCGTGGATATATTCATCCACACAACTCTCTCCTTGAACCAACTTTAGGAACTCGTTCTCCAAATCTATCCTCTGCATCGAAGGGAGTTACCTATCCAAGAACAGTCTCGATAACTCCTCCATCGAGACATCTGAAAGTTTACTACCTCTCAATAGATGCAGCTTAGATCTGTAACACCCCCATCCGTCTCATGGCATATAACAGAAGGTTCAGCTGGAACTCGACGACATATACCACAGACAGTCGGAAGGGTTACATAATAATATTCAAACAATCCAATTAAGACGACTCGTCCTACGCCGAGCATTCTAGCAGAAGCTTTTAAAAAGTTGAAAGAACCCAAAACTTAAATCATATAATCATGAATGTCAACATCCACACAACATGAATAAAACCCAAATACACTGAAAAGGTACATGGCCTTATGGCCATATAAATGTTCACTTA
Source organism: Platanthera guangdongensis (assembly GCA_039583875.1). Lineage (NCBI taxonomy): Eukaryota > Viridiplantae > Streptophyta > Magnoliopsida > Asparagales > Orchidaceae > Platanthera > Platanthera guangdongensis. The sequence goes on along the minus strand of CM077161.1, from coordinate 42,337,342 downwards.
ACAAAATAGTGTCTTACATACATAGGCTTGCAGGCCGGCCACACATGATAAAATAAAAACAACTACTCTTTACGGCCTTCGAGGGCAAGCACAGCAACATGGGCTTCAGCCCACTATCTAGCACTCGGCTCTGCAGCACCTATAAGCAACATTCCACCTCACGGTGGCAAAAGAAGCAACGGTCAGCAAAAGCCGACCAAATTATAACGACCCCGCCCCTTACTCGGGATGGCGGTGCTCCTTCCCTGCAATTCATTAGCCTAATAAAACCATAAAATGCAATTATACTACGACACAAGTGTAGGCTCACTGGGCCAAACACCCCGTGCACTCAGGGCACATTAACGGTGAATCCTGACACTTCAGCATCTTCACCACCATCCCAAAGATGGCAACCACAAGAGCATTTAGCGTTTCTGACCACCGTCTAAGGCTCCCGATTATGCCAACGTCCCGTCCCATTTTCGGGTCTCTCACACCGAACCACATAGCCTAGGTCTAATTCCACATGCCCGTTGCTCACACCACGTAGTCACTTTAAGACGTACGCACGAGACAAGCTTCTCTCGGATCCCAAAACTTTTCCAAACAATCACATAACCCAGTTATGTTCAATGCCGGTTCCCTGACCGCCAAGTTTGCAGAAGACGTTTTCGCTCAGTTTTTCGGGTGCGCCTTGGAGTTAATCCCCAAGGATCCCTGTTGCAATCTACTGCGTAGAAACCTGAAAACCAAAAGCACGGAGTCTTCTCCGGAAAAACATATCAAATGCAACATCACCGATCTAGACAATACACATCCGGGTAGGCTTCACACACAATGCCTATGCCCATACTTCGATTCCAGACTCTATATGCAACACAAGGGGGACTATTCACATAAACCCCAAGGAACACCACGCACTCACCGCACGCTCGCGGGAGCGGGTTTCCCTATGCAAAAAGGAAGAGAGCTTCACATGCTCAAGTAGAGAATCATTACCCTTGTAGTCCGCTTTTGCGCCATGGAAAAACTACATGGATAGAAGTCTTCGCAATGTAATTTCTTCCACGGATCCGCTCTTGGTTCTCCAAACGATGCTATAATGCTCCGCCTGTGGCCGGAATCCTCCTCCTTCTTCCTCCTCTCTCTAACTCCTTGGATAGAGAATGGCTTTGAGAAAATGAAGAGTTAACTCCCCCATTCCTGGCCTTAACAGAGCAAGAAACCACCTGGGCCATTGAATCTCAATTAAAGAAAATGAATGGCTCAGATATGCACAAAAATCCCCTGACCTGGGCCGAACATGGCCTCGCACACGGCCGTGTTCCAGGCCGTGTGCCTTGATCGAGGCACGATCGTCGAGCGAAGAAAAGACACACGGGCAAAGACACGCCCTTGTCTCACCTGACACGCACATGTCGGGTCCTCGACATGCCTGTGACCAGGGGGCTTGTCACTTATAACCGCCACGGCAACGAACACGACACAACTCAAGACAGGTAGGGACACGGGTATGAACATGCCCGTGTCACGCGACAATCATCGATCATCGAATGCAGAGGGTCACTCGACAATCGTCGAGCGTCATTCGGCGATCGTAGAACGCAGGGGGACACGCCCTACCGACACGCCCGTGTCGCCTGGCGTGTTCCTCCCGAACACTATTCGTTGAACTAAATCGGCTTTAGGGAACACGGGGACAGACACGGTTAGGCACACGCCCGTGTCAAATGACACGCCCATGTCACTTAGCCGTGTTTCTAGCCGTGTCCTTCTCGGGATGAAAATGGCCAAAACACCAGCCAGACACGGCCTTGGACACGCCCGTGTCCTAGGCCGTGTACCCCTATACAGGCACCAAAAATCCCTTTTTACGCGACCAACTCAAATATAATTTTCGGGGCATTACAAATCTCCCCCACTTAAGGAATTTCGTCCCGAAATTAAGTAAAGGTACACAAAAATTACAAGTTACCTGAATGGAATAACTCGGGATATTCCTCCAACATTGCTTGCTCTCGCTCCAATGAAAGCTACTCACGTCCGCAATTATCCCAACAGACTTTAACCATTCGGAATTCCTTGTTGCGGAGTCGCTTGACTGCAACATCTTAAATACGTACTGGCTTGACCCTTGTCGTTAATTCATAATCAACTGGTACTTGATTGTACGGAATGATCTGCGAAGGCTCTTGCACCGCCTCACGCAACACCGACACGTGGAATACGTCATGTAGCCCACTCAATTCCGCTGACAGCTTCAGTCTATACGCTGCCTCGCCAACACGCTCTAGTATTTCAAATGGACCAAGGTATCTCGGACTCAACTTCTTCAAGCGTCGAACCCGCGAGACACCCTTGAACGACTTAATATTTAAGTACACCCAGTCGCCAATATTGAACTCCACATTCCTATGTTTGGCGTTATAGTAGTTTGACTGTTTGTCCTGAGTGATCTTCAACCGTTCTTGAATTGTCCGTATCACTGAAGTGGCATCTTTCACTGCTTGACGTTTGTAGAACTTCGACTCGCCCGTCTCCAACCAAGACAACGACGTGCGACACTTTCTCAAGTACATGGCCTCGAAAGGCACCATTCCAATACTCGTCTGAAAGCTGTTGTTATACGCAAACTCCACCATGTACAGGTGATCTTCCCACTGCTTTCCAAAATCTAGGACGCACATGCGAAGCATGTCTTCCATCATCCGGTTGACCCTCTCGGTTTGGCCATCCGTCTTCGGATGAAAGGCTGTGCTGAACTTTAGCTTAGTACCCAACAGACTATGCACCAACCTCCAGTCATTCGACGTGAAGCGTCCATCTCGATCACTAACAATACTGGGGGGGCACACCATGCAATCGTACAATATTCTCCACATAGAGTTTGGCTAACCTTTCCACCAGATCTTCCTTCCTGGCCGGAATAAAGTGTGACACCTTTGTCAACCTATCTACGACCACCCAAATGGCGTCGTTTCCATTCTGCGACTTCGGGAAACCATGCACAAAATCCATAGATATGTCGTCGAATTTCCATTCTGGGATAGGCAGGGACTTCAAGAAACCTCCAGGCTTCTGGCATTCCGCCTTCAACAATGTATAACTTCTGCACTTGGCCACATAAAGTGCTACATCCTTCTTCAATCCTTGCCACCAGAATAATTTCTTCATGTCTCTATACATATTCGTGCTTCTCGGGTGGATTGAGTACTTGGTATGATGAGCCTCGTACATCAACTCCTCCCGAGGATTATCCGCACTAGGAATGCATAGGCGACCGTCCTTCCTTTGCAACCCATCCTCAACAACATATTGGGAATTTGACCCATCCAAAGATTCATCAAAGATCTGTTTCATGCTGTTATCCTGAACCAAAGCCCGCCGAACTCTATCAGCTAGGTCACACTGCACCTCTGTCCAAAACAGTTTCGCCTCAGCACTAGACTGCTTGTCGATGCAAGATATCTCCAAAGCCTCCAACTCATGGACCAATCTCTCATCATGTACCGATAACCAGTTGGCTTGCACCGGAGTCCTGCGACTCAACGCATCCGCCACTGCATTTCCTTTCCCAGGAACATTATGAATCTTGAAGGTGTAGTCCCCTAAGAACTCCATCCACCTCCGCTGCCTCATGTTCAGATCCTTTTGATCCAACAGGTACTTCAAGCTCTTATGATCGTTGTAAATATCAACCTTCACACCGTACAGATAGTGCCTCCACAGCTTTAGAGCAAATATCACGGGCGCTAATTCTATGTCGTGAACCAGATAATTCCTCTCATGAACCTTCATTTGTCGCGAACCATAGGCTATCACCCTCCCATGCTATAGAAGAACACTGCCCAAACCACTACCTGAACCATCACTATAGATCACGAACCCTTCGGTTCCACTTGGCGAACATAAAATAGGCTCTGTGGTCAACCGCCTCTTCAACTCTTCAAAAGCCTGTTCGCAATCCGGAGACCACACAAACTTCTGATCCTTCCTCATCAACGTCGTGAGTGGTAGCGCTATCCGTGAGAAGTTCTCTACGAAGCGCCTATAGTAGCCAGCAAGCCCCAGAAAGCTCCGGACTTCCGCCACTGTAGTCAAAGCAGGACAATCCCGTATCGCCACTATCTTCGCCGGATCCACAGCTATCCCTTCTCCACTAACAACATGCCCAAGGAACGCTATCAAGGATAACTAGAATTCACAATTGGAGAACTTAGCATACAACTGGTTTCTCCTCAATGTCTCCAACACCATGTAAAGATGATTGCAGTGATCCCCCTCGCACTGCGAGTACACCAGGCTATCATCGATAAATACTATCACGAAACGGTCCAGGTATTCTCTGAACGTCCTGTTCATCAGATCCACAAACATGGATGGCGCATTGGTCAAACTAAATGGCATGATCGTGAACTTATAATGCCCAAATCGCGTATTGAATGTTTTCTTTGGGATGTCGCTCTCTCTTATCCTCAATTGGTAGTAACCGGATTTCAGATCCAACTTCGAATACACCGTTGACCCAACCAACTGATCAAATAGATTGTCAATCCTCGGAATCAGATACTTATTCTTTTCCATAAGCTTGTTCAATTCCCGGTAGTCGATACAAAGCCGCAAGCTCCCATTTTTCTTCTTAACAAAGAGAACTGGTGCGCTCCAAGGCGACGAACTTGGACGCACATAACCTTGCTCTAGCAACTCTTGCAGTTGCACATTTAACTCTACCATCTCTCTTGTCGCTATCCTATACAGGGAGCGTGACATCGGTTTGGCATCCGGTACCAGCTCAATAGGAAAATCAATCTCCCGCTGAGGAGGGGCTCCTGGGAGATCATCTGGGAACACATCAAAATAGTCGAACACAACTGGGATACTGACAGGACTTGGCTTAGGCATCGAAGTCTGCACTAGAGTGACAGACCGCTCTGCCCCTGACCGAACTTCCTTGAACACCTGAGGGGCAGAAGTCAACGTCTTGCTTGACTCCTTTCACGCCCGCACATGTGTGCGTCATCGTTATAACATTAAAAAGAACCCATGAATGTCCACTTAGGAATGAAAAATACACGTGTTTGAGGAACCTGCGTGTACCTATAATTTCTTTTTGCAATTCCGTTTGGTCACTTACTGGTGTTTTGTATGACTACAGGTGACCGGAGTGGCGCAGAGCCGACAGAACATCTGGTTTCAGAGGATTATAGTGCACCCAGTGACGTGCTTGAGACCCCTCCATCTTTTGAAACCATAAGAAGTATTGTTGAAGTGGTACTCGCTGTAACTAGTGCACAACATGGAAGCAATGTGCAACCCTTTGTCCCTTAGATGACTTTAATGTCGGGTGGTGTGTTGGATCAAGAGACATTTAGAAGGCCATCAGGTCAGCCGTTGAACATGTGCTTTGTGCATGGTACGCACTCGGTTGATGAGTATTTGCAGGCATTTCTTTTGATAAGCCTCTACCCATGCTTTGGATTGGAGAACGAGTAGTCTATAGTTGATAGATTCTATAATGGTCTGCGTGACGAAATGCGAATTCTACTGCTAGGACCAAAACTATTGGGATTCCGAGCCTTGGTGGAGTCGGCTAGATCTTTGGAAGTAGATATGGGGAAAATGCACCAGATACCAGTGAGTAGGGTATCGAACTCTGCAAGTCCTGTGAGGGGTGCATCTCGCAGAACACTGAAGAAGAAGGTTAGATCATCGACTAGCAAGGTTACTTACAACTGTCATACTTGTGCCAAGAAAGGACACTTTGCCCGAGATTATCGTACTGGCGCACAAAAGATAAAGAAAGCTAAGATAGTAGCAGCCATTGGGAGGAAGGCAATTACATGTTTTAACTGTGCGAAGCCAGGACATTTTGCCTGAAACTGTTGGCACGGATGACGGAAGTCTGAGAAGAAATCTGGAGATATCTACGAGGAGAAGGGCAAGGTGTCGGAGGAAACCACATCGCACTATGACCCAACCCAGCCAAAAGTGTACAACCTTAGCCAGCAGGAAGCCACAAAGCAGTTTGACGTGGTGACGGCTATGTATAGCAGGTTAGCTTTAAATATTTGTTTCCCTACGCATTTTATCCTATGACAGTTTGTGTTAGGCTTATTTAGATTGCTGATTGTACGGTGAGAGCACTGTTCGGTGCGGAAGTTTCACATCCTTTCTGTCCGAATAGTTTCTATCGCGCATCGGAGTACTTCCTTCGATGGCAAATGTCAACTTTTTGGGTTGCTACCTACGGGTGCCCTTTGCATGCGGATAGAGCTTGTGGCGTTAGGGTAAGGCGTGGGGTCACGTCAATGTCTTGCTCGACTCCTTTCACTCCCGCAAATGCCATCTCACGACTAGCTCCCAACTGACCTCCTTGCAACTACTATCAATGCATGCTTGATTCTCTAAGAGCCAGCCCATAGCAAAGATCACATCGCACGCAACTATCAGTAATAGCGACGCTCATAAGTCATCGAAGTGACTTCCACGCCTTATCCTAACGCCACAAGCTCTATTCGTACGCAAAGGGCACCCGTAGGCAGCAACCCATCAAATTTGACCTTTGACATCGAAGGAAGTACTCCGATGCGCGATAGAAACTCTTCGGACAGAAAGGATGCAAAACCTCCGCACCGAACAGTGCTCTCACCGGACAATCGGCAATCTAAACAAGCCTAACACAAACTTTCATAGGATAAAATACATAGGGAAACAAATATTTAAAGCTAACCTGCTATACATAGCCGTCACCACGTCAAAATGCTTTGTGGCTTCCTACTGGCTAAGGTTGTACACTTTTGGCTGGGTTGGGGCATAGTGCAATGCGGTTGCCTCCGACCCCTTGCCCTTCTCCTCGTAGATATCTCCAGATTTCTTCTCAGACTTCCGTCGTCCGCGCCAACAGTTTCGGGCAAAATGTCCTGGCTTGGCACAGTTAAAACATGTAATTGCCTTCCTCCCAATGGCTGCTACTGTCTTAGCTTTCTTTATCTTTTGTACGCCATTACGACAATCTCGGGCAAAGTTCCCTTTCTTGCCACAAGTATGACAGTTGTAAGTAACCTTGCTAGTCTATGATCTAACCTTATTCTTCAGCGTTCTGCGAGATGCACCCCTCATAGGACTTGCAAAGTTCGATACCCAACTCACTGGTATTTGGTGCATTTTCCCCATATCTACTTCCAAAGATCTAGCCGAGTCCCCCAAGGCTCGGAATCCCAATAGTTTTGGTCCTAGAAGTAGAATTCGCAGTTCTTCACGCAGACCATTATAGAATCTATCAACTATAGACTGCTCGTTCTCCAATCCAAAGCATGGGTAGCGGTTTATCAAAAGAAATGCCTGCAATTAATCATCAACCGAGTGCGTACCCTGCACTAAGCACATGTTCAACTGCTGACCTGATGACCTTCTAAATGTCACTTGATTCAACACACCACCCGACATTGAAGTCATCTCAGGTACAAACGGTTGCACATTGCTTCCCTATTGTGCACTATTTATAGCGAGCACCACTTCAACAATCCTTCTTATGGTTTCAAACGATGGAGGGGTCTCAAGCACGTCGTTGGGTGTACTATAATCCTCAGAAACTAGATGTTCTGTCGGCTCTGCGCCACTCCCGGTCACCTATAGTCGTACAAAACACCAGTAAGTTACCAAATGGAATTGCAAAAAGCAATTATTGGAACACGCAGGTTCCTAAAACACGTGTATTTTTCATTCCTAAGTGGACATTCATTGGTTCTTTTTAATGTTATAACGATGACGCACACATGTGCTCACCACCCCTTAAAAGAATTTGTCCACGAGTTCATTTAACCCTGACCGTAACCAGATGTCTGATACCAAGTTGTAATACCCCCATCCGTCGCATGGCATATAACAGAAGGTCCAGCTAGAACCCGACGCTATATACGACACACAGTCGGAAGGGTTACATAAGAATATTCAAACTATCCAATTAAGACGACTCATCCTACACATAGCATTCTAGCGGAAGATTTTAAATAGTTGAAAGAACCCAAAACTTAAATCCAATAATCATGAATGTCCACATCCACACAATAGTAATGAAACCCAAATACACTGAAAAGGTACATGGCCTTATGGCCTTATAAATGTTCACTTAACAAAATAGTGTCTTACATACATCGGCTCGCAGGCCGGCCACACATGACAAAATAAAAACAAATATTCTTTATGGACTTCTAGGGCCAGCACAACAACATGGGCTCCAGCCCGCTATCTAGCACTCGGCTCCGCAGCACCTGCAAGCAACATTCCACCGCATGGTGGCAAACAAAGCAACGGTCAGCCAAAGCCGACCAAATTATAACGACCCCGCCCCTTACTCAGAATGGCGGTGCTCCTTCCCTGCATATCATTAGCCCAATAAAACCAAAAAACACAATTATACTACGCCATAGGTGTAGGCTCGCTCGGCCAAACACCCCGTGCACTCAGGGCACATTAACGGTGAATCCTGACACTTCAGCGTATTCACCACCATCCCAAAGATGGCAACCACGTGAGCATTTAGCCTTTCTGGCCACCGTCTAAGGCTCCCGACTATGCCAACGGCCTGTCCCCTTTTCGGGTCCCTCGCACCAAACCACATAGCCTAGGTCCAATTCCACTTGCCTGTTGCTCACACCACGTAGTCACTTTAAGACGTACGCACGAGGCAAGCTTCTCTCGGATCCCAAAACTTTTCCAAACAATCACATAACCTAGTTATGTTCAAGGCCAGTTCCCTGACCGCCAAGTTAGCAGAACACATTTCCGCTCAGTTTTTCGGGTGCGCCTTGGAGTTAATCCCCAAGGATCCCTTTTGCAATCTATCGCGTAGAAACCCGAAAATCCAAAGCACAGAGTCTTCTCCGGCAAAACATATCAAATGCAACATCATCGATCCAGACAATACACGTCCGGGTAGGCTTCACACACAATGCCTATGCCCGTACTTCGATTCCGGACTCTATATGCAACACAAGGGGGACTATTCACATCAACCACAAGGAAAACCACGCACTCACCGCACACTCGTGGGAGAGGGTTTCCCTATGAAAAAAGGAAGAGAGCTTCACATGCTCAAGTAGAGAATCGTTACCCTTGTAGTCCGCTTTTCCGCAATTGAAAAACTACACAGATAGAAGTCATCGCAACGGATTTTCTTCAACGGATCCGCTCTCGGTTCTCCAAACGGTGCTCTGATGCTCCGCCGGCGGTCGGAATCCTCATCCTTCTTCTTCCTCTCTCTAACTCCTTGGAAAGAGAATGGCTTGGAGAAAATGAAGAGTTAACTCCCCCATTCCCGGCCTTAACAGAGCAGGAAACCACCTGGCCATTGAATCTCAATAAAAGAAAATGAACGGCTCAGATCTGCACAAAACTCCCCTGACCTGGGCCGAACACGGCCTCTCACACGGCTATTTTCCAGGCCGTGTGCCTTGATCGAGGCATGATCGTCGAGCGAAGAAAAGACATACGGGCAAAGACACGCCCGTGTCTCACCTAACAAGCCCGTGTCAGGTCCTCGACACGCCTGTGACCAGGGGGCGTGTCACTTATAACCGCCACGACAACGGACATGACCCAACTGAACACGGGTGGGGACACAGGTATTAACACACCCGTGTCACGCGACCATCGTCGATCGTCGAACGCAGAGGGTCACTCGACAATTGTCGAGCGCCGTTCGGCGATCGTCGAATGCAGGGCGACACGCCCTCCCGACACGCCCGTGTCGCCTGACGTGTTCCTCCCGAACACTTTTCGTCAAACTCAATCGTCTTTCGGGAACACGTGGACAGACACGGTTAGGCACACGCCCGTGTCAAATGACACGCCCGTGTCACTTAACCGTGTTTCTAGCTGTGTCCTTCTTGGGATGAAAACGACCAAAACACCAGCCAGACACGGCCTTGGTCACGCCAGTGTCCTAGGCCGTGTACCCCTATATAGGCACCAAAAATCCCTTTTTATGCGACCAACTCAAATACAATTTTTGGGGCATTATAAAATCCTTCCCACCATAATCTCGCTTCACCGTCCAGAAGGAATGTAGCAATAGTGGTCATTTTCCATTCTTCCGTCTCCGTCGCTGTCAAGACTCTCTTCATACGGGAGAGCCAGTCTTCAGCTTGAGATGGGGTTCCCAACCCCGAGAATACAGGAGGATTGAAGCTCATAACATGATTGAGCTGTCTCTCTGTTGCTCTCCTCGGCACCACCGGTTCCTCTACTACCTGTTCCACCCTTCTTTGCTCAGCCGCTTGCAGTGGTACCTGCTCCATCGCAGGAGCGGGCTACTGCACCTGCCTTGCAGGCTGCACATTGATCATTGCAAAAACTGCTTCAGCCACCAGTTGAATGGTTTCGGCTGAAGGAGCTGTTGCAGGAGAATAATTTGGTGCACTGCTAGCCTCAGAAACGCGACGTTCCGACGGCCCAGCACCGCTTCTGGTCACATATAGTGGTACAAAACATCGTTAAGCGACCAAATAAAATTGCAAACAACAATTATAGGAACACGTAGGTTCCCCAAACACGTGTATTTTCATTCGTAAGTGGACATTCATGGGTTCTTTTATTGTTATAATGATGACGCACACACATGTGCTCACCACCCTTAAAAAGAATTCGTCCACGAATGCATTTAAGGATGACCGAAACCAGTAGTCTGATACCAAATTGTAACACCCCCTATCCGTCGCATAGCATATAGCAGTAGGTCCGGCCGGGGCGCGATGCCATATACTACAGATATACCGGGTGGTTACTCAATGGAAACAATCCAACAAATCCAACGTCCTACACAGAGCATTCTAGCGGAAGCAGTTTTAAGAGTTGTAATTAAAAGAACCCAGCAACAAGCATGAATGTCCACTAACAAGCCAAAAAGGAATGAAGTACATACACAAGTACTGGCCTTAAGGCCTTACAAAAGGTTTACTCATTTTACATGTTTTCCATACCACGGCACGCAGGCCCGTCATACATGAACAAAAGCAAGTAAAACACTCCAATTAGGCCTTCGAGGGCTGGCTTCCCAATTTGGGCTTTAGCCCGCTATTGAACGCTTGGTCCAGCAGTACCTGCAAGCAACAAACCACCGCACGGTGGCAAACAAAGACAACGGTAAGTAATGCTGAACAAATTATAACGATACCACACCCAATTCGGGGCGGCGATGCTCCTTCCCTGCACTTGTTAGCATAACCAAGCAGTATATATATATACATTGCATCACAGGCGTTGGCACACACGGCCACACACCCCGTACACTCAGGGCACATTCTTGGTGAACCGGCCAATGTCAGGTCAATTTAAGCCATAGACATTCCGAACTCACCACCGCCACTTTGACGGCCAAACATATGAGCATTTTGTCTTCCCGTTATGGGTCACGTCAATTTAAGCCATAGACCGCCGAAGACCCTCATCTATGCCAACGGCTCTAACCGAACGACATAGAATGGGTATGGTTCCGTCTAACCCATGCTCACATCGCAACGACAATTTAAGCCATATGCGCGGGTCAAACTTCTCCTGAGCCCCGTTTCCGTTACACAAAATCACATAACCCGGTTATGTTCAAGTTGGCTCCCAGGCCACCAAGTTGGCAAGATCACATATCCGCCCAGTTTTACGGGTGCACCTTAGGGTTAATCCCCAAGGCTCCATGTTGCAATCTACCACATAGAAAACCCAAAAAACAAACATTCACACGGAGTCTTCTCTGGCATTTATGCAATGCAACATCACCGATCTAGATAAACATGTCCGGATAGGCTTCACACATCATGCCTATGTCCATTCTCGATTACGAACTCTACACAACGGGGACTTCACATATATACCCGAAGGAACGCCTCCAACTCACCGCAAACTCGCAAGAGCGGGCTTCCTATGCAAAATAAGGAGAGCTTCACATGCTTAAGTAGAGAATCATTACCCTAGCGTTCTTCCTTGGCGCCATGGAAATGTAAGTGGATGAAAAGCACCGTACTCTCTTTGCCTTCGTAGATCCAAAGTCGGCTCTCTATTTGGAGCTCCGAAACCCCTCCAAGGACCGGATCTAGATTTCTTCTTCCTCCTTTGATCTCCCTTCTCTCTAGAATTTAGACAGAGGACCAGCGACAGAAGAATAAGGGTTTTGAAACCCTGTACACAGGTATATCCCAATCGGAGTAACCACCAGCCGTCGAATCTCACAAAAGGGAAATGCACGGCTACGATCCAGGACTGACCTGGACAATAAGCACCGCACAGTTCACCAATTCGGAGCAAGACACGTCCGCGATCAATCAAATTGTGTCGGGACATTAAGTCAAGATCCCGCCAAAACCTCTGTGTCGACACTCCGCGTCGACAGAGTCAAACACGCCACAAACGCCCCGTGCTCGATGATCATTGAACCAAGATCGTCGACCGCTGCCAGATTGTCGAACAAAGACCTTTGGCCAAATCGTCGAACGCAACAAGATCGTCGAATGGAAATCTCTGGCCAAATCGTCGAACGCAGCCAATTCGTCGAACGAAAATCTCTGGCCAAATCGTCGAACACAGCCAATTCATCGAACGGAAATCTCTTACCAAATCGTTGAACGCAGCCAATTTGTCGAACGGAAATCTCTGGCCAAATCGTCGAACGTACGGCCCGATCGTCGAACCCACGGCCCGATCGTCGAACCCACGACCCGATCGTCGATCGCAGAAAGTCGACCAAATCGTCGACCGCAGAATGTCGACCAAATCGTGGACCACGGAATGTCAACCAAATCGTCGACCGTTGCTCGACAATCGTCGAACCCAGATTTCTGCCGGATCATTGCTAGATCATTGAACGACCGCTACACGCCCTGGGACACGCCCGTGTCCCAGGCCGTGTACCCCTGCCAAATTCCAAATTTGGTACAGAAACGTCACCCATCGCTCTTTTGAGTTTCGGGGCGTTATACAAAGACTACCCAGTCGTTGGAACTAAATGGGTATATAGAAACAAGCTAGATGCCCGTGGTGCAATTGTGAGGAACAAGGCTAGGCTTGTTGCTCAAGGTTATATGCAAGAAGAAGGTATAGACTATGACCATACATTTACACCAGTTGCAAGGTTTGAAGTAATCAGAATCTTCCTTGCTTATGCTGCATACAAGAAGTTCAAAGTTTATTAGATGGATATAAAGAGTGTCTTTCTGAATGGAGTTATTAAAGAAGAGGTTTTTGTTGAACAACCTCCAGGTTTGATCTCTCCAACACATCCTTCATATGTTTTTGGATTACATAAAGCTCTTTATGGTTTAAAGCAAACTCCAAGAGCTTGGTATGAGACCCTATCTACCTTTTTAATAGAGCATAAATTCACTAGAGGCATTATAGATAAAACATTGTTCACTAGGCACCATAAGGATCAAACTTTGTTAGTACAAATATATGTAGATGACATTATATTTGGGTCTACGAATTCTAAACTATGCAGGAGGTTCTCTGACCTCATGCATTCAAAGTTTGAAATGAGTAGCATGGGTGAGCTCTCCTACTTACTTGGTCTCCATGTGAAGAAGATACCTAATGGCATCTTCATCTCCCAGGCTAAATATGCTAAAGAGCTTATTAAAATGTTTGGGATGGCTGATGCCTCAGCAAAGAAAACACCCATGACCACTAATGCTATAATAGACACTGATGAACATGGGAAACCAGTTGATCAGAAATTATATAAGTGCATTGTTGGGTCCCTACTATACCTTACAGTAAGTAGACCTGTCATAATGTTTGCCACATGTCTTTGTGCTAGGTTCCAAGTGAACCCTATAGAATATCATCTAGTTTTCTAAAAATAATTTTGAGATATATAAAGAGTTGTCCTAGTCTATGACTCTGGTATCCTACTGAGTCAGAATTTGAGTTAACTGGATACTCAGATGCTGACATTGCTGGATGCAGGGTAGGCAAAAAAAGTACCTCAGGAACTTGCCAGTTCCTTGGTATGAGATTAGTGTCTTCGTTCTACAAGAAACAGTCATATGTGTCTACCTCAACTGCTGAAGCAGAATATATTGCAGTTGGCAGTTGATGTTCCCAGATGCTGTGGATTTAGAATTAACTCCTGGACTATGGGTTCAATTTAAATAATTCAACTCTCTTATGTGATAACACAAGTGCTATATCCAAAGCACAAAATCCAGTCCATCACAGTAGGACTAAGCATAACAACAATAGACATCATTTCATTAGAGATTGTGTAGACAAAAACAAATCAAACTTATCTATATCTACACTGATTTACAAAGAGCAGATATCTTCACCAAACCTTTGGATGAAAGAAACCATCTTTTCTTTATAAATCAGCTATGTATGATAAATGGAGAAGCCTTGATTAAATTTCTGTCTATGCTTGACGAATTTTTCAAAGTTCGTCGAACGGAGTTCGACGAACTGGGCAAAGTTCTTGAGATATTCGTCGAACGGAGATCACCGAACTCTCTGTTAGTGAAGTTGTTTTCGTCGAACGTAGATCGACGAATCTACTTCAGAAAACTTTCGTCGAACGGAGTACGACAAAATGTTCTCAAATCTACACTCAAAGCTCGACGAATTATTTAACTACAAAATCTTTCGTCGACCTCAGATCAAAGAATTCTTTTATTTTTCGTGGAATGGAGTTTGGCGGTTCATATCCTAAAAACCTTATATCTAGGTTTTCTTCGACCTCTGTCCTGCGCTTTCAGTTCCCTTGCATGTGATCTTCGTTTTTCTCTTGCAGGTGAACTAATGGCAATACCAGCAGGCAGTCTTGCGCCATGAAATTTGATACCGGCTTTGATGTGGACTTTGAATCGTTCCAACACTCTGATCCAATCTTCCTGGATATTCTAAAACTGCTTGAAGAACATCAGTTGAAAAATTTGATGACCACCAGGATCAATCTCGCTAGTGCAGAAATCAGGGAATGGGTCTATACTTCCTCCACAACAGATAAGAACACCATGACCGACACAATATCGGGTAATGCCGTCTCTCTTACCTCCGCCATCCTGACTGAGATTTTTGGCTTAGTAAATGGTGATGAGGAATTACAAATTGATAGTGATTAATTTACTGGGATGTTAAATAAGATGGGTTATTCTGGAGAAACCCCCAACAAACTGCTGAAGAAACACCTATCTACTGAGTATAAATTTCTAGCAGATATTGTGGCGAAAGTGCTGCTGGGCAAGCACACTGCCCATGATTAAATAACCAGGCATCTATTTCTGGTAATGTGTGCAGTGGTGAATAAGAAAACAGTGAATTGGGCTCAAATCATGTTTGAACTGATTAAGAAAAAGAATACTAAAAAGTATGTTTGCTTTGGAAGGATTCTAGGAATCTTCCTTAAAGAAAAGGTTGTTGAATCCATGATCACCCTGACCATATTCATAAATGCCTCCAAGAGGCTCACCTGTGCCCTCTTTGGCAGGTAGGAGAGGAACATCACCAGGCCCTCTAAGGATTCTTCCTCCTCTAGGCTTTTGAAAGAACTAGGGCTATCACAGCCGCTCCTCTACCACAGAAGAGGCCCCCTCCACCTCCAACATTCCTTCTTCTCCTCAACATCAACAACAACAACCACTTCACATTTCTACACCAGTTCCATCTCCTGCATATTCTCTACCTCCGTCCTCTCCTCAAATAAATCTCCCAGCAATCCAATCAATAGACATCCCATCTTCCCCCATTCAGGAATCCATACAACATTCTCCTTCCCAATCACCACAACCATCCCCACATCAATCCCCTCTTCCACCTCATTTAACTACCATAGATCCTGACACCTTTCTCTCCTCCCACACATTCAATCTCGTGATTCCCCCATCATCCCCACATCAAGAATCCATCCCCATAACTGAAATTCCATCTTCTGTACCTGACCACACACACCAAGATATGTCTAGTGCCTTTTCTATTTGTTCAAATTGTGGTCACCCCAATCCCTACTCCTCCATTGCTCCAGAATCCCTTTATTTAAACTTCTCTGATATTGCTAAGGACTTGCTTGCTTTCATCTCTCCCACTCTTCAAACTCTTCTAACAAATGCTATAGCTCCTCTCACTGCTTCCATCAAAAATCTCTCTGCCAAAGTTACTGCTTTATCACCTATCACATATTCTAGGGGACTGCCTCCAGGACCTTCTGCAGCCAGTCAAGGGGAGATGCTTCATGATGAAGAATCTCTAGTGAATATAGTAGCAGAAATAGCAGCAGCAGCAAAAAAAGCAGAAGCAGAAGCAGCAGCAGCAGCAGCAAAAAAATCAGCAGTAGAAGTAGAAGCAGCAGCAACAACAGAACTTGATTCTTTCATGACTGATTCTTCAGAAGATGCAGATCCTTCTGACATAATAGATTTAATATATTCAGATACTGATATGGATGAGCCTGTTATGGCTGAGATAAAGACTATTGGTGATTATATTATAAATCACATAGTTGATCTTTTGAAATTGTTGAGCATGTTTGATACAGCTCATTTGAACTTTCTGCCAGAAGACTGCATAAAGCTATCTTTGGCTATAGTCCCCTACACCTCACCAAAAGCCACAAGGTTGCCAAGCAACCAAAGGTTAGTTTTCTTGTTATAGTGGCTCCAGCTATTTCATCTATACCAAAAGATGCTCCCATCACTACTTCATCCCCTCCTAGAGATATTTCTGCTCCAACTTTTGTTATGGATGACTCCCCAATGCCTGATCTTGATGAATTGATCATGGCTGACAGAGAAGAAGAGAATAAAATAGTTGCTGAAAGTACTGTTGTGTATAGTTCTCCTGCTCCAGCTCTAGCTCCTCCTCCTCCAGCTCCTTCCCAGCCAGAGAAACCCTTGATATTTGCAGAGGCTCTAAAAGAAATAAATGTACTGTTTAATACTCCTCAAGATTCTTCTGATGAAGATGATGATGAAGTGGATTCTGATGATGAGCCTAAAAAGAAGAAAGTCTCCAAGAAAAGGAAAGCTCCTCCACCTCCTGCCCCAAAACCTAATCCAACAAATGATACTCCCTATTATATACTTCAAAAAATCACACCTTACAAGGGCATGCCAACATGGATGTGGTTGTCTAAGAACCAGCAGAAAGAAAGAAAGAAATGCAGGAAGTACTCACCTCCACCTCAAAGATTCAGAAAGGACCCTCCTCCTCCTCCACTTGCTGCTGGTTCTTGAGGTTCTTCAACTCAGAGGACTACCCAATACCAAACATATCAGAGACATCAGGGTTGGTCCTCCACCTCTTCAGGAAGCAGCCAGCAGAAGCATTATTAATCAGGCAAACAACATCATCAATAAAAAAGCAACAAATCACTGAACATCAGAAAGTAGAAAGCCCAAAGAGACCTGCCTCCCCTCCTGTACCATTTGAATTTCCAGAAATAGCCACCACAACAAGGATGGACAGATTCCATGAATTGGTTGGCCTATCCATGATCAACAAAGCAAAAGCTGAAGGAAATGATCCTTCTGAATACACTACCATCTCCAAATACAGAAAGGAAGAACTCAATAGGTTTGCTAAAGCTAACAAATTTTTTAATGTTGATGACTACATGAAATTTCATCCAGAAGCTGTAGTGTCAAGGGCCACCTTCCTTAATATCATTGGGGCCGCTGATATGACAATGACAAAAGTACAAGCAGCCAATCCAAACAGGGAGATCAGGTTAACTCAGCCTTGTGAAAAAGCTAAAGAGGAGAAGCATAAAGATCAACATAAGAAGAAATAATTTTTGAACTGCCTTTGTCTCTCTGTTATTCTAAAACTGTCTGGTTAATTCCATAGACAAAGCTTACTGTATATATATATATATATATCAACTGCACATTTAAATTTTTCCTGCCAGATATATGTTTTCTTGCTTTGTAAATTTTTGTGTGTCTGTAATTAGTGACCTTACCAAAATAGGGGGAGATTGTTGGATCCCGAGTTGTATTTGGGCTCGGTTCACTAAACTAGGATGTTTGACCCAACATGTATAGCCAGAGTCGTGATTGTGTCCTAAAGTCTAGTCCATGTCCTTAGAGTCAACACCCCATGGTCCAGCCATCAACAAACTGCAGAAGGCTCAGGACTTAGAGAAATTTCAAAGACTCAGGAAATGAGTTTGACGTTCGTCGAACTCAGCTCGATGAAAGACGTGCTAAGCTCGACGAACTCAGAGATAATTCTCTGAGCTGAGCTTGATGAATTTGGTTCTCAGGTTGACGATCTCTGGATGCTCTACCTCAACATTCTAAAGTCCAGAAACATCTAAAATATTCAAAGTACAGAATCATACTCAAGTCGATGAATTCATGTTCTCCGCTCGACGAACTTGGACCACAGTCTCGACAAGTTATATCAATTAACTGTTAGCAGTTCTCAGGTCAACGAACTTAATTCTCAGGTCGACAATTTCTGGACACTTTACTTCTACATTCTTAAGTCCAAGAAACATTTCACAGAACTCCAGTCGACAAAGTTAGAATCTCAGCTCGACGATCTTGATACACAGAATTGGCAAGCAGTTATCTGTTCATTAGGTCAATAATCTTGGATCTTAGGTCGATGAACAACAATTATCTGGTCGACGAACATAACTTCTCAGCTCGATGAACTCAGGACCCAGGTCGACGAATTCTGTTCTTTGGTCGATGATTTCAGTGCAGTTCCAGACAAGGATTTTTCCTCCCTCTGTCCCTTATTTTATTGCAATAATTCCTGAGTAATCAATGCTTAATATTCTCTGAATATTACCGTTAGAAGAAGCATTGATTATGGACTTCATCAGAATTATTACATGCCATTTTTCAATGGGACAGTTGGGGAAATCAATCAATGTAGACATTCTCAAGGCCGTCAGTAATCAATGCTGAAGAAATTCAAAAATCCAGAAGGAAGATTACATGGAAAATATAAAAGGATTTTTTCTTCTTCCTTCTCGGTAGCATTCAGGAACAAAGAGATCAGTAATTTTGAAAGAAACCAAGCAACACACAGGGCAATAACACAGTCAAGAAACAAGAAGCCCTAGACCAGAGAAATCATAGAAGCTGAAGAAGGAGAAGAACAACCATTCAAAATCAAGAGTCTTTTTCTTTCTTCATTCCAGGATTCTTAAGAGGACAACAAATACTCTATCAGTCAAGAAGTTCCTGGATACCATCTGGTCAAGGCTGAAACATTGAAGACCTACACATCCTGCAGCAAAGCTCCAGCCTTCCTGAACAAATCAATATCTCAGGGGGAGACTTTGTTAAAATCAAAGATACACTAAAGTCTTCTCAGTTGTATTTGAGAAAGAGAAGACATCATCAATCTCTCCCCCCACTATAAAAAGGGTTCTTTGATAGTGTGTTTTGTATTTAAGCTATTAGAGTTTTGTTTAGGTCTTTTATTGTGCAAATCTTATCTTATTAGCTTATATGTCCCTTCTTCTTATATTTATTTATGCCACTAATGTTTTTGTGCTCTTTTGTAGGTTTTCTCAAATTTCACCCAAAATGACCTGACACGGCCACCCACACGGCCGTGTCATGGGGCGTGTCACCTGTTCCCAAAGAATCAACCTCCAGGGGAAAGTCCAGAGTTCATCCCGACCAGGATACGGCCTACAACACGGCCGTGTCGCTGGCCATGTCAGCAGGTCGTGTCAACATGGACCGTATCACCAGGAGTTGATGAATTTCCAGAGCAGGACACGGCCACGCACACGGCCGTGTCGCCAGGCGTGTCGCCACCTCCTCAGCGCATGCAGCCTGCCATTAATGCGCCCCCATCAAAGCCCATCAACCATAGAGAACACGTCCACCAACACGGCCGTGTCGTTGGCCGTGTCAGCATGGGCGTACCCTCCAGTCGGCGATTCAATGATCATTTCCCTCCAGAACCAGAACCCGAAGTCAACCAGCAAGGGACACGGCCACCAACATGGCCGTGTCGCCGGCCGTGTCACCCCCCTCTAGAATTTCTTTAAATTCAGACCCCCCTTGAGTCCATATAGTTTTCTAGAGTGTGTAATGAAGTGCTGCCCTTTTATTTTCTGAAGTTTTTCATGTTTCTTCTCTCTCTCTCTCTCTCTTTCTCTTTTTAGTTTAGTTCTATTCAAGTTTCGTTTAAGCTTTTGTATTAGTTTTTCTTGCAAATCCTTTAGTTGCTAATTGTAGGGCCAGAATAGGATTTCATTTTCATGCAATTGTACTCTTCAATTTCCAAGTGTAGCTCTCTTTAGTATTAATAAAAGTGCACTTTTCTCTTACCTTTCTTACTTTGTGTCTTTATGCTTTACTACTCATCCCCCCTCCTCCACTTCATTATGATTAACTAATCCTCCTTGTACTCGATATTGATGATTCGAGTTTCGAGTGATCAAGTTATGATGCTTTGAAATACCTTTTCCTTTTAGGGTTTAGGCCTTGAATTACTCTTGATTCATCACGGGTTGGAGATATATCATCGATATATATTCTCCACCTTTGCTTTCATTCTTGGCTAGCCGAGAGGCCGATAGTTTGAAATGAGCACTCAAGAGTTGTACGCACCCCTTGAGAGAGGCAGACATACAAATCTCCCTGATTGGAGTAAAATCCAATAGTGGGGTTCACCGCGTAAAGAGAGCTTTAGGCCTCCGATTTATACGAGAGTCGGTCGGACCTTCCTAAACTCAGTTGGGCACGACTTCGAGAGAAGCATGTTCAAGCTTTAGGAACCTTCACGGTCAAGGACCTTTACACTATTAAGCTTAGGTTTATTTATCAAGTTTTTAATCGACTCTTGTTGAGGTAATTCGTGATCGAGTGAATTTCCTTCTCATCGTTCTAACACTTCAGTGTAATCATTTCTTTTATGCTCTCTTTATTTTTATTGCAAGTAGTCCTCTTTTTTATGCAATATTTCATTTAGTGCATTTATCTTTCTTTTAACCTAAGATTTCCATCGATAAAATAATAGCCTTCGTGTGAGTAAGCTTACTCAACAGTTCCCGGATTTTAATACGAGACTTGTGTCCCCTTGTTACAGTTCGATAGGTATACTTGCCTAGTTGGATTGCTAGTTCGGCTGCTCACTTTTCTTAAGCATTGGCCGAGCCATCAAGTTTTCGGCATCATTGCCGAGCACTCAACTTTTGTTCATAAATTGAAAACACGAACCTATTAATTATGTCATTTCTCTTTCTCATCCTCCTTCTAAAAAAATTTTAAAATCAAAATTATTTTTTATTACCGCTCTTAATAGAAACCCGCTTCACAATTTTTCTACACCACCTAAATCTCTCGAAAAGGGCAAAGCTGTTTGAAGTGTCGCTATCTTGTCTAGTACCTTACGAACCCTTCACCAGGTAGCCCTTGGGAAGTTCGTGAGTTAAAACATAACTTAAAAAAAAATTCTATTTCAAAAAAAAATAGTAACTCTCTTTTTCTAGTTTTTTTTATTTCTCTTTCTTCTCTTCTCTTCTTCTAGTTTATGACCCACGGGAGTCCGTCGGTTATTTTGGACCTGGACCATGAAATTGAGCATACTCTTCGGAGAAGATCGTGATTTCAAGGCCATACTTTCCAAATACCGGTTGAGGATTCCGAGTCATTTTCTACTTTAAGAATGGAAGAACCCCACGTGGAGGAAGTCGTGCAAAGGCCTATGTCTTATTATGCACGACCGAATCTCGAGGGTTCTGAATCTAGCATAGTTTGCCCTGTAATAGCAAATAATAACTTCGAACAGAAGCCTAGCATAATTCAAATGGTGCATTAGTATGTGCAATTTGACGGACTTCAAGATGAAGATCTGAACGCACATATAGCAAGATTTCTTGAGATTTGTGACACCTTCAAGATAAATGGTGTCACAAATGATGCTATTAGGCTAAGATTATTTCCCTTCTCCATTAGAACTAACTCTAAGCAGTGGCTGAACACTCTACCTAAAAATAGCATCACAACCTGGACTCAATTAAATGAAAAATTTTGGTGAAGTATTTTCCGCCAACTAAAACTGCAAAACTTAGGAACGACATTTCTTCCTTTGGACAAATAGACTCTGAAACCTTTTATGAAACCTGGGAAATATTTAAAGAATTATTAAGACGATGCCCACATCACGCTCTGCCTGTATGGTTACAAGTGCAGACGTTTTATAACCGGCTAAATCAAAGTATAAAGCAAATGATAGACACAGCTTCTGGCGGTACTTTAAACCATAAGACCCCGGATGAAGCTCTTGAGCATTTTTAGGACATGTCCATGAACACCTACCAGTAGAATGTGGATAGGTCCCACCCAAACAAACCTGCAGGTATATTTGAAGTGGACAACGTCTCCCAGCTATCTATGCAAGTAGAAATATTAAGCAAAAAAATTATGGAGATGACTGCTGCTTCCTCCCCTCAGGTATGGGAATCTGCAACTCTTGCTCCAGAACACTTAGATTTTGTTAATAATAATATGCCTAGAAATGATTTTAATAATTTTTTTGCTGCGAATTTTCATCCCCCTAGTTTTGTTTTTCCAAATAGTTATAATCCTGCTTCAAGAAATCAATCGAATTTTTTATGGAGTAATCCATCGAACGCAATGCGCCCACCACCACAAAATGATTTTTCTGCACTACCTCCACCTCTTCAGAACTTTCCAAAACCTCCAAGCTTGGAGGAATTACTTTCTAAATATATCACCACAAATGACGCAACTATAAGAACCTTAACCGGGACCGTAAAAAGTCTAGAAAATTAAGTAGGACAACTCACAAAACTAATTTCTGAGGGACCCGTAAGGTCTCTTCCTTCCAATACCGAGCCCAACCCGAGAGAGCAGGCGAAATCTATAACTCTTCGGAGTGTCAAGCATGTTCTCGGTGTGGTAAGCGAAGAGCCCGAGGCAAGCTCCGCTCCCGTTTTAAAAAATAAAAGCTCCGCTCCCATTTTAAAAATTCCACCCTCTGCTGAAGAAGTTATCACCCCTGTTTTAGAAAAAGAACTCACTCCACCACCCAACTTTAAAAATAATCCAACCCCGCCATACCCTTCTGAACTTAATAAACAATGTCAGGACGATCAATACACCCGTTTCTTAGAAATGTTTAAACCAATGCACATTAATCTGCCCTTTCACAAAGCGATATCCTAGATGCTGAAGTACGCTAAGTATCTTAAGGACCTTCTGACCAACAAGAAGAAGTTAGAGAACCTTTCGCATGTCATGTTAAATGTCGAGTGCTCGGCGGTCTTGACAAATGGTTTACCAAAGAAAATCAGTGACCCTGGTTGTTTTTCTATTCAGTGTGTCTTTGGTCGTCTTTTTGTCAAGCACGCATTAGCCGACTTATGTGTGAGTATTAACCTAATGCCCCTCTCGTTATTTAAGAAGTTAGGAATTGGTAATCTCAACGCAACACGCATGATTATCCAGCTAGCCGATAGATCTGTCAAGTACCTGTTAGGAATCGTGGAGGATGTTATAGTTAAGGTCGATAAGTTCATCTTCCCGGTGGACTTTGTTATATTGGACATCGAAGAAGACATCGAGGTTCCCCTAATCCTTGGCCGACCCTTCCTTGCCACCTCCCGAGCCATAATTGACGTAAGCAATGGTAAGCTCTTCCTTCACGTAGGTGACGATGAAGTAACTTTCTCTATCACCCCCTCGATGAAGAACACCAAGCGAATGATGACTCTTGTTTTTTCATAGATGCCCTAAGTGAAGAATCCTCCTGCCGCCTCTCTGATTTTGAAAAATAATTTTCTGATTTTTGTTCCTCCTCTATTGCTCCAACTAAATCGCTACACCTAAGTGAAGAATCCTCCTTTCACCTCTCTGAATTTGAAAAAGAATTTTATTATTTTTGTTCCTCTTCGACTCTTCTAACTGCATCGTTGCAAGAAGCCGCCATGGCCGCTAGCCCCACCACTTTTAATTTTATACATAAAAAAGTCTACGAGGACATAGTTTTTGAAAAAGAAAGAATTTCTAAAACCTCTTATGAAGACCCCCCTACCTTGGAATTGAAATTACTACCCGAGCATCTTAGATACGCTTTCTTAGAAAAGGACTCCAAGCTTCCCGTCATAGTTTCGGCCTACCTCACGGATCTGCAAAATGATAAACTCCTTTTAGTTTTACGTAAGCATCGTCGAGCTATTGCTTGGCAGATATCTGATATCAAGGGCATAAGCCCATCTTTCTGCACTCACAAAATCTTAATGGAAGATAATTCACATAACTCTATACAACATCAGCATCGTATAAACCCCAATATAAGAGAGTAGTTAAGGGCGAGGTTATGAAATTATTAGACGAAGGAATTATCTATCCTATATCTGATAGTAAGTGGGTTAGCCCAGTGATGAGTTGTAAATATACGTGTTTTTATATACATTAAACATGACGTATTAGTTTCTTTTTGTTATTTTTAGTTGTTTTTCCTTAATAAATTGATTCCTCTTTGTAAATATTTTCTAACTTAGAGTTATTTATGTTTCCTGAATTTTTTATGAAAAATTATCACAAAATCAAAGTACACGCCCGTGTACTGTTGGTCACGCCCGTGACCAGGGCGTAGAACGTCAAATTCCCGAGAAATGAACAATTTTGGAAGAAATAGCGTGACATGCCCATGTCACGCCCGTGTCACCCGAGTCACTCCCGTGACCCATGCTCGTGACCATACAGATCAACGAAATCGCGCTCAACGATCGTCGACTGAGCTAACACGCCCGACGACACACCCGTGTCATTTGACACAGGGCGTGACCCCAGCCCATGTTTCACTTCTCGACATTTTTCGCTCGACGATTGTCAAGCAACCATATACGCATAGAGTCACGCCCGTGCCCTAGGGCGTGACTTCCACCACCTGACCCGACAAACTGCCGCCGATGACTTTCGAAGCAAACGACACCCAGTTCACGGCCGTGACCTAGGGCGGGACCGCTGCGATTTCCACCGCAACGATAAATTGTCGTCAAATCGCCAAATTCTGATGATAAATAAAGCCAACACACCCACTGTCACGCCTGTGACCTGGGGCATGACTGTCGCGATTTATTCCGCCAAGTCAAATCTCAATCAAATTGGACGGCCGCCATTTGAACAGTGTCAACACGCCCCCTGACACGCCCGTGTCAGAGGGCGTGTACTTTGAAAATTTTGTCTATAAATTTCCAGCTTCTGTTTGAGCTGCTGTTCCCTTTTTCCTGAACCATTTTGTATAGGGGCCGGCTGTTAGATGCATTTCCAAGCTATGTAAAGTTACTTTCTCCCCCTCCCTTATATTTGTTTTTAGCCTTCTGTAACTCTCATTTTAGCTTAATAAATGTTTAGATTTTTGTCTCTTTATGTTGTTTTGGAATGGATCTAAGCCTCTCTTATGCAATCTTATTTCTTTTATTTTGTATTAACATTATTTTTATTCTCTTCTATGTGTGTGTGTGTATGAGATTAATTTTCATGTTATTATACTTAGTTATTTCTTACTTAGTTTTGGTTAAACTTAGGCTTTTTCTAGCTTTTTATGCATTCCTATAAACCTGTAAAAGCATTTTCAAAGTGGTTTTGATTTTTCACTAACTTAGATTATCCTTTTAGGTCGTAAAACTTTTCTTCCTTGCCACTTTATTTTCACTTTTTAATCACTTTTGCGGAGTTATAGGAACGTATATATAATCGTTTTAATTTTTCAAACACTTCATTTTTTGCCTTTATTTTCAAAAACTTTTTGCCCGTTTAATTTTATTTTTTCATTTTATGCATTTCTACCGCATTCTATCGGTAGAAATGTATTCATTTCAATTTTTCGAGCACTTGCACGTTTCGTTTATTTGCAAACTCTTTTGCTCCTTTTAATTTAATTTTCACTTTTTATTCAATTCTACTGCATTCTAGCGGTAGAAATGTAGTTATTTTATTTTTTCAGTCACTTTGTTTTTCCTATTTTTGTACGTGTGCGTGCGTGTATGAGTTAGTTTAAACTACTTTCTTTCAATTCTGTAGAGTGCGTGCGTGTGTTGCATCTATTTTCGCTTACTTGTTAAGAGTTAAATGACGTGCTTTAATTTCCCTCCTACTCGTTTGAGTAGGACTTGTACGTGTGCTTTTTCATTTCTGTTGTGTGTGTGTGTATTTCAATTCCAGTATAGTGTGTTTACTTTCTGTAGAGTGGGTGTGTTTTAATTTTATGTCGAGTGCGTCAGTGTTAGCTTTTATTTTCCACCTACTCGCTAGGAGTTAAATGGCTGGATTTTATTTATCGCCTACTCACTTGAGTTAAATGGTCGGTCTTTATTTTACTGTAATAATTTGAGATGGACATGTAATCTCATTTATTTTCTCCTACTCGCTTGAGTAGGACTTCC
This sequence comes from Platanthera guangdongensis, assembly GCA_039583875.1. Lineage (NCBI taxonomy): Eukaryota > Viridiplantae > Streptophyta > Magnoliopsida > Asparagales > Orchidaceae > Platanthera > Platanthera guangdongensis. The sequence goes on along the minus strand of CM077161.1, from coordinate 42,310,998 downwards.
ATTCTTTTCCCGCCCACTCATTTGAGCCGGGACTTGCACCTTTCCTGCTTTTATTTCAGTCCTACTCGTTTGAGTAGTACTTGCAATTTACTGCTTATCTTTTCTGCTTTCCATTTACTGCTTTCATTTACTGCTTTAATTTTCTGCTTTTTCATCGCTGCCATCCTCATTCCGACGAGTAGCTGACTGTTCTTAGCCCTCAGTATCGAAGAGCATTGGGATAAATAAAATTACTTTAAATAATAAAATTTCTTGTTTTTCTAAATAATTAAAATTACTTAAGGTTTGCCTAGGGTTTACGACGTGTAGGACCACATAATCGAAGTGTGGGCCCTATTTCCATAGTCCATACGCTAGCTAGCCGAGAGGCCATGCGTATGGACCGATCACCCCTTGGTAATTGGAGTTTCGCACTAACCCTCGAGAGAGGAGGCGCGCCAACTCTACCGGATTGGGTTCCCCACCCGATAGAGGGGTTCTTAGCGTAATGCAGACGTTAAGAGGAATCCTTCGTCGGACGAGAGCCCAGTCAAATAGTCTTAGCGTTCAGGTGAGCGATAGTCCTAGAGATAGGTGAGCTAATTTTAGTGGAACCTTCAAGGCTAAGTCTCCGCCTTAATTACTTAGAAATTTAGGATCTCTTTTTATTAAAAGTATATTTTAGATCAATTTTATTCGGTGCCATCGAGCTAAGCTCTTTATCGGCTCCACCTTTTTTATGCTTTCATTTTTATTGCTTTTTTTATTATATATATAAATTACCCGACAAGTAATTATAGGTAAAATAATAGTCCCCTCCAGGGAATAGTAGAAATAATCGAACCGACCCCGAGAACAATACGACCTCGATATTCCACACCGGAATATCCTGTACTACACACGATAGGTGCACTTGTCTCTTTTCGTTAAAACTCGATTTCAACTGTTTTATATCCAAATAATAAATCTGTGCGCCTCGTTTTCGAAATAAAAATCAAAATCCGTTGTCCTTAAATAAAACTGCCCGGGGCGTCGCGAGCTTAAAATAATTTTTGGAGTTTTAACCCGCATCAAGTTTTTGGCGCCGTTGCCTGGGAAAATTTCGAGTCGTTATTTTAAACTCTGGAGAATTATTAATTTTACCTTTTTCAAAATATTTATAACCAAAATTAAACAAAAAAATTTTACAAAAAAAAACTAGAAAAAAGAGTAATTTATTTTATACTAATTATTTCATATATATTTAGATATAAAAAAACTGAAATAGCGTTGTTTCCAAAACAAAAACAAAAACCTATCAAATTAAAAACTTGAAACACCTATAAAACCAAAAAAAATCTAAAAATGAAAAAATCTTAAAAAACAATTTCATTATTTTTATGAAAAAAAAAATCCAACACTAAAAAAAGCTCAAAATCAAAAAAATAACTTCAAAATCTAAAAACTTAAAAAAATGAAAAAAAAACACAAAAACATAATAATAATAATACTAAAAAAACTATAAAAAAATCTTAAAACTTAAAAACATTAAAAAAACCCACAAAACCAAAAACAAAAAAAATAAAAATTTACGTCTATATGTTTTGTTTTTAACTTCTTCCTTTTCAAAAAGCAAAACATTTTACCAAAAAAACAATAATAATAAATACCTTCAATAAATAAAACCTTTTTATTCTAAAACTTATATATTTATTTGCATCGGCACGTTTCGCGCGCTAGGGGCTCGTTTATCTGTCACACTCAACTACTAAGACGTTAGCTTCGAGTCACACACACACACATGCCACCTCCTACCGCCCACACCCTTTTGGCCGCGTTTATCGTTTTTGTTTTCATTGTTCTATTTCTGCTATTTTAATAATTCAGGGTTTCAACCCTGGCCTCCCACACTCGTCTTAGAGAAGCCTCTACCCTTCCTTTTTTTGTACATATTTCATTTTGTTTATTATTGTTCTGCATAGTTAGCTTGCAACATTGGGGACAATGTTGGATTTAAGTATAGGGTGTTTTCTTATTTTTTCTATTTCTGCACTTTTATATTCTGCAATAATAACAAAAATCATCAAAAATAAAAAAATTACAAAAATTAAAACATCAAAAGGTTTTTTATTTCTTGTTTTTATAATCATAAAACCTAAAAAAATCAATAAAACAAAAAAAAAATTCAAAAAAAAAATTTATTTCTTTTACTTTGTAAATATTTTTTATATAAAAAAAAGTCTTTCTCTTTCCTCCCCCACTCTTCTTATTTGTAAAAGCTCGCTTTTTAGCAAGCCCGCGGCGTTCGACTCATCGAACCAACCACCTAAATAAGAGTCTGTTCACGGGCCATCGAGTTTTTACCTTGTCCTTTTTTTTGTAAAAAAAATTCCGAAAAAACCAAAAATCCTAAAAAAGAATAAACTCTAAAAATAAAAAAAAGATAATAAAAAAATAAAATACAAAAAAATGATGAAAACTCTAAAAAATCTAAAAAATATTTTGTTAATTATGTAACAAATAAATCAATTATCTCATTCTTAACCCTTTTCGCTCTCCAAAAATTTAATTGCGAGTTAATTTATAAGCGAATTTTAGTTATTCTTTGCTTACTATTCGTTTATTAATTGGAGATCGATAGATTTAGAAATCTGTGGTTAAGTTTTAAAATTTTTTTCGTATGCATTTTTTTTATTTAGATAGAGACCTGTTTTCAGAATTACTTCTACTTATCTAGATAGTTGCACATTTCTTTTGTTAGAAATAACGATCTTAGATTTCAATTATGTTAACTCCAAGTTTTTTTTCGAATTTTAAGAACGTTTAATTTATAAATGTTGCTCTCAAAAACTTTTTATTAAAACTAGTTTTATTTTTGAACACAAACCTATCACCTTTTTTTCATGTCATACTTGGCATGATTTCGATCATTAAAAGATCTTATGTCAATGAGAATAAGATTTCGTTCCGTAAACATAGGCATCCAATATTTAAAAAGATTATATGTCATGGAGTAAGAGGTTAAAATTCATTGCTCATATACATATACATTGGATTATTATGAAGATTGTAAAAAAATTTATGTTATGGAAAATAAGATTTCATTTTCCTAACATCCATATTCGAAAAACAAAATCATTAGAGTTTCGAGCGAAAAAATATACCCTCGCCTCTAATTCAAAGCCTTCTCCATATACCACGATATCCTACTCCGCCAATTTCAAAAAGAATTTAATTTTAAAATCTTTTTGAGAGCATAATTTGTACATTAAATTATTTCCTGTAATTCTTACAAGCTTAAGTTTTCATAAATCCAATCTATTTTTGTTTACCTAACAAATAAAATTTTTTGCTATCTATTTGATTTTATCGAGAAGTTTTTAGCTGAAACTTTTCCTTCATTTAAATTTTGACATAATTTAGTATTTAACTCTTATACCCCGGATATTTATTTAGATCCTTCTTTCAATTAAGTCAAGCGGTAGATAAACTTAGGATTTCATTAATTCATTATAAGTTCATCTCCAACTTTTGCTCTGGTATAGCAAAAGTCTAAGTATGGGGGTATTTGATGAGTTGTAAATATAAATGTTTTTATATACATTAAACAAGACGTATTAGTTTCTTTTTGTTATTTTTAGTAGTTTTTCCTTAATAAATTGCTTCCTTTTTGTAAATATTTTATAACTTAGAGTTATTTTTGTTTCCTGAATTTTTTATGAGAAATTGTCAAAAAATCAAAGTACACGCTCGTGTACTGTTGGTCACGCCCGTGACCAGGGCGTGATACGTCAAATTCCCGAGAAATGAACAATTTTTGAAGAAATAGCGTGACACGCCCATGTCACGCCCGTGTCACCCGAGTCACGCCCGTGACCTATGCTCGTGACCATCCAGATCGACTAAATCGCGCTCAACGATCGTCGACCCAGCTAAAACGCCCGACGACATGCTCGTGTCATTTGACACGGGGCGTGACCCCAGCCCGTGTTCCACTTCTCGATGTTTTTCGCTCGACGATTGTCGAGCAACCAGACAAGCCTAGAGTCATGCCCGTGCCCTAGGGCGTGACTTCCACCACCTGGCCCAACAAACCGCCGCCGACGACTTTCGACGCAAATGGCGCCCACTTCAACCTCCCCGACACGCCCACCGTCAAGGTCGTGACCTAGGGCGTGACCGCCGCGATTTTCGCCGCAATGACAAATCGCCATCAAATCGCCGAATTCTTATGATAAATAAAGCCAACACACCCACTGTCACGCCCGTGACCTGGGGCGTGACTGCCGCGATTTCTGCCGCCAAGTCAAATCTCAATCAAATCGGACAGCCGCCATTTGAACAGTGTCAACACGCCCCCTGACACGCCCGTGTCAAAGAGCGTGTACTTTGAAAATTTTGTCTATAAATTTCCAGCTTCTGTTTGAGCTGCTGTTCCCTTTTCCTGAACCATTTTGTATAGGGGTCGGCTGTTAGATGCATTTCCAAGCTTTGTAAAGTTACTTTCTCCCCCTCTCTTATATTTGTTTTTAGCCTTCTGTAACTCTCTTTTTAGCTTAATAATTGTTTAGATTTTTGTCTCTTTATGTGGTTTTGGATTGGATCTAAGCCTCTCTTATGCAATCTTATTTCTTTTATTTTGTTTTAACATTATTTTTGTTCTCTTCTACGTGTGTGTGTGTGTATGAGATTAATTTTCATGTTATTATACTTAGTTATTTCTTACTTAGTTTTGGTTAGACTTAGGCTTTTTCTAGCTTTTTATGCATTTCTATAAACCTGTAAATGCATTTTCAAAGTGGTTTTGATTTTTCACTAACTTAGATTATCCTTTTAGGTCGTAAAACTTTTCTTCCTTTTCACTTTATTTTCACTTTTTAATCACTTTTGTGGAGTCATAGGAACGTATATATAGTTGTTTTAATGTTTCAAACACTTCATTTTTTGCCTTTATTTTCAAAAACTTTTTGCCCGTTTAATTTTATTTCTTCATTTTATGAATTTCTACCGCATTCTATCGGTAGAAATGTATTCATTTCAATTTTTCGAGCACTTGCATGTTTCGTTTATTTGCAAACTCTTTTGCTCCTTTTAATTTAATTTTCACTTTTTATTCAATTCTACTGCATTCTAGCGGTAGAAATGTAGTTGTTTTAATTTTTCAGTAACTTTGTTTTTCCTATTTTTTGTACGTGTGTGTGTGCGTGTATGAGTTAGTTTAAACTGCTTTCTTCCAATTCTGTAGAGTGTGTGCGTGTGTTGCATCTATTTTTGCCTACTCGTTAAGAGTTAAATGGCATGCTTTAATTTCCCGCCTACTCATTTGAGTAGGACTTGTACGTGTGCGTTTTCATTTCTGTTGTGTGTGTGCGTATTTCAATTCCAGTAGAGTGTGTTTACTTTCTATAGAGTGGGTGTGTTTTAATTTTATGTCGAGTGTGTGAGTGTTAGCTTTTATTTTCCGCCTACTCGCTAGGAGTTAAATGGCTGGATTTTGTTTACCGCCTACTCACTTGAGTTAAATGGTCGGTCTTTATTTTACTGTAATAATTTGAGATGGACATGTAATCGCATTTATTTTCTCCTACTCGTTTGAGTAGGACTTGCTTTCTTTTTCCCGCCCACTCATTTGAGCCGGGACTTGCACCTTTCCTGCTTTTATTTCAGTCCGACTCGTTTGAGTAAAACTTGCAATTTACTGCTTACCTTTTCTACTTTCTATTTACTGCTTTCATTTACTGCTTTAATTTTCTGCTTTTTCATAGCTGTCGTCCCCATTCTGATGAGTGGCTAACTATTCTTAGCCCTCAGTATCGAAGAGTATTGGGGCAAATAAAATTGCTTTAAATAATAAAAGGTCTTGTTTTTCTAATTAATTAAAATTACTTAAGGTTTGCCTAAGGTTTACGACGCGTAGGACCACATAATCGATGTGTGGGCCCTATTTCTCTTGTCCATACGCTAGCTAGCCGAGAGGCCGTGCGTATGGACAGATCACCCTTTGGTAAATGGAGTTCCGTACTAACCCTCGAGAAAGGAGGCGCGCCAACTCTACCGGATTGGGTTGCCCACCCGATAGCGGGGTTCTTAGCGTAATTCAGACGTTAATAGGAATACTTTGTCGGATGAGAGCCCGGTCGAATAGTCTTAGCGTTCAGGTGAGCGATAGTCCTAGAGAAAGGTGAGTTCATTTTAGTGGAACCTCCACAGCCAAGTGTTCGCCTTAATTAATTAGAAATTTAGGATCTCTTTTTATTAAAAGTATATTTTATTTCAATTTTATTCGGTGCCATCGAGCTAAGCTCTTCATCGGCTCCACCTATTTTATGCTTTTATTTTTATTGCTTTTTTTATTATATATATAAATTACCCAACAAGTAATTATCGGTAAAATAGTAGTCCCCTCCAGGGAAGAGTAGAAATAATCGAACCGACCCCAAGAACAATACGACCTCGATATTCCACACCGGAATATCCTGTACTACACACAATAGGTGCACTTGCCTCCTTTCGTTAAAACTCGATTTCACCTGTTGTATATCCAAATAATAAATCTACGCGGCTCGTTTTCTAAATAAAAATTCAAATCAGCTATCCTTAAATAAAACCGCCCGGGGCGTCGCGAGCTCGAAATAATTTTGGAGTTTTAACCCACATCACCCAGTCTAGGTAGTACCAAAGAAGGGAGGGATAACAGTAGTTAGTAATGAGAATAATGAATTAATCCCGACACAGACGGTGACCGGGGGGCGAATATGTATAGATTATCATAAGTTAAATGACGCCACCGGTATGGATCATTTTCCCTTACCATTCATCGATCAGATTTTAGAACGATTATCCGACCATAGCTTTTATTGTTTTCTTGACGGCCTCCGGGGTATTTTCAAATCCCCATCTCTCCCGAGGACCAAGAGAAAACTACGTTTACTTGTCCCTTCGGCACCTTCGCCTACCGAAGAATGCCGTTTGGATTATGCAATGCACCAGCTACATTCCAGTGATGTATGCTCTCTATCTTTGACAAGTACATAGAAAACATTATGTAGGTTTTCATGGATGATTTCTCCGTGTTCGGTGACTCATTTGATAGTTGTTTATAAAACCTAGAAAAAGTCTTAGAAAGATGCGAAGAAACTAACCTTGCCCTAAATTGGGAGAAATGCCATTTTATGGTTAGGGAAATGTTAGTTTTGGGTCATAAAATTTCTTCTAGAGGTATTGAAGTAGACTTTGCTAAGATAGAAGTTATCGAGAAGCTGTCGCCGCCTACGAACATCAAAGCTATACGAAGTTTACTAGGGCATGTTGTCTTTTACCGTCGTTTCATAAAGGACTTCTCCAAGATCACCAAACCCCTTACCCATCTCTTAGAAAAATACGCCCCATTCATTTTTGATGACTTTTGCCTAGCTGCTTTTAATTTAATAAAAGAAAAATTAATTAATGCCCCGATTATGATAGCTCCGGTGTGGGACCTTCCCTTTGAGATAATGTGCGATGCGAGTAGTTTTGTGGTGGGAGCCGTATTAGGTCAATGCATATCTAACAACTTCCACTTCATCTATTATGCAAGTAAGATGCTCACATCTGCACAGGAAAATTACACCACAACCGAGAAGGAGCTCCTAGTTGTAGTTTTCGCTTTTGATAAATTCCGCCCTTATATTACACTTTCAAAAATTATCATTTTTACGGACCACTCGGCCGTCAAATATCTTCTTGCCAAAATGGATGCCAAACCGCGCCTCATTCTCTGGGTCTTACTCCTCCAGGAGTTTGACTTAGAAATCCGTGATAAGCGAGGAGCTAAGAATTTGGCCGCCGACCACCTCTTGTGTCTAGATAATCCTTTTATTGAAAATCTAGACGAAAAAACTTTTAGTGATTATTTTCCTGATGAGAAGGTTCTTTCAATTAGCGCTTCTCCTTCTCCTTGGTTTGCACACATTGCAAACTACTAAGTTGCTCGTGTGCTCCCAAAAGATTTCTCCTCTCAACAAAAGAAGAAATTCTTTTCTGAGTTGAAGAACTATTATTGGGAGGACCCGCATCTTTTCAGAGTCTGTGTGGATCAAGTGATAAGGAGATGTGTTTCTTATGAAGAAGGATTAGATATTTTAAAACACTTACATGAAGGTCCGACTGGTGGGCACTATTAAGCTGCTCGCACCGCTCACAAGGTGCTTTGTGTGGGTTTTTACTGGCGTAGCCTCTTTAAATATGCTCAAGCCTTTGTGAGTAGGTATGATATTTGCCAACGGTCGGGCAACATTTCCAATAAAAATGAAATGCCACAAAATTATTTCCTTGAGTGCGAAACTTTCGACCTCTGGGGAATTGATTTTGTTGGCCCTCTTCCTTCTAGATTCGAAAATAAGTTTATTTTAGTGGTCGTTGATTATGTTTCGCGATGGGCTGAAGCCCAGCTCTTCCTACGAACGATGCCCAAGTCGTAGTTATGTTTTTTAAAAAATTATTTTTGTGATTCGGTATGCCGTGCGCTATCGTTAGTGACAGGGGTTCTCATTTCTGTAACGCACAGTTTTCTAAAATCCTTACTAAATATGGCATTACTCATAAGCTTTCAACCGCCTACCACCCCCAAACTAACGGACAAGTCGAAGTAGTGAATAGAGAAATAAAAATTTTTTTAGAAAAGACTGTTTCAACTTCTAGGAAAGACTGGTCAACCAAATTAGACGATTCTCTATGGGCCTACCGAACATCGTACAAAACCGCCCTCGGATGTGCGCCATATCGGTTGGTTTATGGAAAATCGTGCCATTTACCCTTAGAATTAGAACACCGCATTTTTTGGGCCTTGCGATTCTTAAACTTCGATCCCCACTCTGTCCTTAGAAAATTTCAACTCAACTGACTCAACAAGTTGTGCTCTAACGCATACGAAAACAACAAACTTTATAAAGAGCGGATGAAACACTTTCATGATAAGCACTTAATGCACGCTAAAACATTTAAGTCGGGCGACCAGGTTCTTCTTTATAATTCTCGTTTACATTTATTTCCAGGAAAAATAAAATCACGTTGGTCTGGGCCCTTTACGGTTTTAGAAGTTTGTCCTTATTGTATTGTTTTGATTTCCCACCCTGATAAGGGTAATTTCAAACTGAATGGTTAGCGTCTTAAACTGTATTTCTATGATGATGTCAGTCCTAACTGTGTTAACTATATCCTTCATGATCTAACTTTTGATTAGTTTGGAGCTTTGTTTTATTTATTAAAACTTTAAACTATTTCTTTGAACTTCATTTTAGATAATATTTTTGGACAATATTATTTTGTTGCGTCGAGCTCAAATAACATTTTAAATAAAGGGCGCTCTTTGGAGGCAACCCAAGTTATCTTTTTCTGTTTTCTTTATTTTACAATTTTTGCCCAGAACGGCTCCGACAAGCTGAAGCTTCTGCGATCGCCTGCTCTAACGCTACTGAATCCATCACGATGTCCAAAGAAGACATTTCATGAAGATCCCAAGCGCAAGCATGGGGGAGCGGTGTAACGCCCCAAAACTAAAAAGAGCGACGGGAGGCGTTTTGGGTCAAATCTGGTATTTGGCAGGGGGCACACAGCCTGGGACACGGGCGTGTCCCAGGGCGTGTCAAGCCTGTATCGATGATCGGTCCGAGGAGTCGACATTTTCGCTTGACGATGTGTCGAGGCAGGTAACAAGGCCTGAGACACGTGCGTGTCTCAAGGCATGTCGAGCCCGTATCGATGATCGGCCCGGGGAGTCGACATTTTCGCTCGACGTTGTGTCGAGATCGGGAACACTGCCTAGGACACGGGTGTGTCCAAGGCCGTGTCGGGTAGTCGACAAACTTTTCTCGACGAAGTGTCGAGACAATGAACATGGCCTGGAGCCCAGGCGTGTTCGGGATTGACACAGGCGTGTCAAATAGGACACGGGTGTGTCCAAGACCCGTGTGAGTCTCGGGTTATTTTCGGTGCTATGTCGATGGGGGCACACAGCCGGCCACACAGCCGTGTCAGTTTGAACACAGGCGAGTCAGGTTAAACACGGTCGTGTTGGGACCCGTGTAATTTTCGTAACGTGTTGATTTTCACAACGAATGAGGGACATGGCCCTATACACGGGCGTGTCGCAGGCCGTGTTCGGCCCAGGATTTACTTTTCAACTATGAATCATAGCCATTCATTTCCTTATTTTGGGATCCGACGGTTGGGGGTTGTTCCTATTGGGATATTCCCGGGATTGGGCCTTTGAAACGCTCATTTCACTTGAGTGGTTCTCTTTCTAAGTCGAGAGAGAGGGGAGAGCAAAGGAGGAAGAAGAAGCCTAGATCCGGTCACCGGCGGAGCTTCAGAGATCCCAATCGAGAACCGACTTCGGATCTATGGAGGCAGGGAGAGTGCGGTGCTTTTCATTCGCTTGCATTTCCATGGCGCCAAGGAACAACGCTCGGGTAACGTTTCTCTACTTGAGCATGTGAAGCTCTACTTCATTTGCATAGGAAGCCCGCTCTCTCGAGTTTGCGGTGAGTTTGAGGCGTTCCTTCGGGTAGATATGTAAAGTCCCCATTGTTTAAAGTCTGTATTCGAGAACGAACATAGGCATGATGTGTGAAGCCTACCCGGACAAGTTAGTCTGGATCGGTGATGTTGCATTGCATAAATGACCGGAGAAGACTCCGTATGATTGTTTTTTTTTCGGGTTTTCTACGAGGTAGATTGCAGTAGGGAGCCTTGGGAATTAACTCCAAGGTGCACCCGGAAAACTGGGCAGATATGTGATTCTGCCAACTTGGTGGCCTGGGAGCTAACTTGAACATAATCGGGTTATGTGAAGTGTGTAACGGAAATGGGACTTGGGAGAAGTTTGACCCGCACATATGGCTTAAATTGTCATTGTGATGTGATCACGGGTTAGATGGAACTGTACACGTTCTATGTCGTTCGGTTAAAGCGACCTAAGGGTACATGGTACTTGTCGTTGGCATAGATGAGGGTCTTTGGCGGTCTATGGCTTAAATTGACGTGATCCATGCCGGGAAGACAAATTGCTCATAGTGTGGCCGTCAAAGTGGCGGTGGTGAGACCGGGGTGTCTATGGCTTAAATGGACGTGACATTGACCAGTTCACCGAGAATGTGCCCTGAGTGCACGGGCTGTGTGGCCGTGCGTGCCTACGCCTGTGATATAATGTATTTATATAATGCTTGGTTATGCTAATAAAGTGCAGGGAAGGAGCATCACCGTCCCGAATTGGGGGCAGGATCGTTATAATTTGATCAGCATGACTGACCATTGCTTTGATTTGCCACCATTGCGGTGGATTGTGCTTGCAGGTGGTGCGGAGCCGTGCGGAAAATAGCGGGCTAAAGCCTAAGTTGCTGAGCCGGCCCTCGAAGGACTAATTTTGAGTGTTTTCGTTTATTCATGTATGGGCGGCCTGCGTGCCGAGGTTTGAAAACATGTAATTGGAGGAAAACAAAGTAAGGCCATAAGGCCTGTACTTGTGTATTTGTACTTCATTCCTTTTGGCGTATTAGTGGACATTCATGCTGGTGTTGGGTTCTTTCTTAATGAAACAATTTTAAATTGCTTCCGCTAAAATGCTCTGTGTAGGACGTTGGATTGGTTGAATGGTTTCGATTGAGTAACCACCCGGTCTGTCTGTGGTATATGGTGTCGTGCTTCGGCCGGACGTACTGCTATATGCTATGCGACGGATAGGGGGTGTTATAATTTGGTATCAGACTACTAGTTTTGGTCAGGCTTAAAATGAATTCGTGGGAGAATTCTTTTAAGGGGTAGTGAGCACATGTGCGTAAGTCATCGTTATAACAACAAAAGAACCCATGAATGTCCACTTAGGAATGAAAATACACGTGCTTGGGGAACCTGCATGTTCCTATAATTGCTGTTTGCAATTTTGTTTGGTCGCTTAATGGTGTTTTGTACCACTATAGGTGACCAGAAGCGGTGTCGGGCCATCGGAACGTCGAGTTTCTGAGGATAACAGTGCACCAAATGATGATCCTGCAACATCTCCTTCGGCCGAAACCATTCGACTGGTGGCTAAAGCAGTGCTTGCAATGATCAATGCGGAGGCTGCAAGGAAGGTGCAACAGCCCGCTCCTGTGATGGAGCAGGTACCACTGCAAGCGGCTGAGCAGAGAAGGGTGGATCAGGTAGCAGAGGAACCGATGGTGCCGAGGAGGGCAACCGAGAGACAGCACAAACATGTCATGATCTTTAATCCTCTGGTATTCTCGGGGTTGGGAACCACATCTCAAGCTGAAGACTGGCTCTCCCGTGTGAAGATAGTCTTGATAGCAACGGAGACAAAAGAATGGCAAATGACCACTATTTTTACGTTCCTTCTGGACGGTGAAGCGAGATTGTAGTGGGAAGGCTTGGAGCTTCATCATTTGAGAGGTAGAAAACTTACACACGTCCCGATGGCAGATTTCTCGGGACTGTTCTTGGCAAGGTACCTCCCTTCTACTCAGAGGATTTCGATGGAGAATGAGTTCCTGAAGTTGGTTCAAGGAGAGAGTAGCTTGGATGAATATCTCCACGAGTTTACTCAATTGAGTCGGTATGCTAGCTCCACCATCGCGGATGAGGAGCGCAAGATGAAATGATTCTACGAAGGGTTAAGAGATGATTTGAGGCTACTACTCTCGGGTTCTATGACGCAGGGCTTCTTGACCCTGGTCAACACGGCCTGGTCCTTGGAGAAGTACATGAAGAAGGTTCAACCAAAGAGAAGCGTTGGTGACAAAAAGTCTTAGTTCAAGGTGTTGACTACTTCTAAGTCCGGCTATCGAAGGCTCTATAAAAAGACTAGGACTTCGGGTCCAGCCCCCTCTTCTGGTGCTTCTGGGGTGACTATGGGTCGTATCCCGGGTTCATTCTTTACTTGTGGAAAACCAGGGCAGTTTGCCCACGATTGCTGGAGCGGATGTCCCAAGTACTAAAGGAAGCCAGGAGCAACCTATGAAGAGAAGGGCAAGGCGGTGGAGTCAACCGCATCCCATTATGCTCCGGCACAACCGAGGGATTATAATATTGGCCAACAGGAGGCCATTAAACAGGCGGATGTGGTGACAGGTAAAATTTAAATTTATAGCAAGTTAATATTTTAAATACTTGTTATGTGTATGTTACCTTACCACTGCTTGTTTAGGATTTGTTTTGATTTGTGAGTTTCCGGCGAGAGCACTCTTTGATACGGGAGCTTCGCACTCCTTCTTGTCCGACGGATTCATATCGCGCATCAGAGTACCTTCTTCAATGGCAAAGGACAAGTTGGACGTGTTGTTACCGAATGGGTGTTCGATGCGCGCGGATAAAGTCTGCGGTGTTAAGATTCGCATTGGGAATCAAGAGTTCGATCTGCAAACATCGTTACTACCGTTGGTGGAGTTCGACATTATATTTGGCATGGACTGGCTCTCAGATCAGCAAGCCTATATTGATTGCGGTCGCAAGGAAGTCAAGTTGTGAGCAAGTCGTGAGACGACTTTTACTGGCATGAAAGTGTCGAGCAAGACGTTGATGTCTGCTCTTCAGGTGGTAAAGGCGGTTCGTGCTGGTGCAGAGCTGTTCTTTACACTAGTGGAACTTGCAAAGCCAAAGCCTACGTTGGATAGTATTTCAGTGGTAGCTGAGTACCCTGATGTGTTCCCCGCAGATCTTCCTGGAGCCCCGACTCAACGGGAGATATATTTCAATATTGAGCAAGTGCCAGGTGCGAAGCCCGTGTCACGATATCCGTATCGGCTAGCGCCTAAGGAAATGGCGGAGCTGAAGGTGCAACTTCAAGAGTTGTTGGAGCAAGTGTTTGTGCATCCAAGTTCGTCGCCTTGGAGAGCACCGGTCCTCTTTGTAAAGAAGAAGGACGGGAGCATGAGACTCTGTATTGATTATCGGTAGTTGAATAAGCTAACGGAAAAGAACAAGTACCCAATCCCAAGGATCAATGATCTTTTTGATCAGTTGGTCGGGTCGACGGTGTACTCTAAGTTGGATCTCAAGTCTGGTTACTATCAACAGAGGATAAGGGAGAGTGATATCCCTAAGACAGCGTTCAGTACAAGATACAAGCATTACGAGTTTACGGTCAAGCCGTTTGGGCTGACGAATGCGCCGTCAGTATTCATGGATTTGATGAACAGTACCTTCAGGGAGTACTTAGTCCATTTTATGATTGTCTTCATCGATGATATTTTGGTGTACTTGTAGAGTGAGGAAGATCACTTCAGGCATCTTCATTTGGTTTTGGAGACGCTAAGGAGGAATCAATTGTATGCCATGTTCTCGAAGTGTGAGTTTTGGATGTCCTCAGTGGCGTTCCTCGGTCATATAGTGAGTGGGGAAGGTATTGCAGTGGATCCGGTGAAGATTGTTGCGATACGAGAGTGGCCTGAGCTTTCTACGGTAGCGGAAGTCCGGAGCTTTCTAGGGCTTGCCGGCTTTTATAGGCGCTTCATAGAGAACTTCTCGCGGATAGTGTTACCTCTCACTATATTGACGAGGAAGGAGCAGAAGTTCGTTTGGACGCCGGAGTGCGCGCGAGCTTTTGAGGAGTTGAAATGTCGGTTGACCACTGCGCTTATGTTGTGTTCACCGAGTGGGACCGAAGGTTATGAGATTTATAGCGATGCTTCGGGCAGTGGCTTGGGTTGTGTGCTGTTACAGCATGGAAGCGTTATAGTATATGGCTCGAGACATCTGAAGGTGCACGGGAGGAACTATCAAGTCCATGACTTGGAGTTAGCGGCCGTGATTTTTCCCTTGAAGCTGTGGAGGCACTATTTGTACGGTTTTAAGATTGATATCTACACCGATCACAAGAGCCTGAAGTATTTGATTGATCAGAAAGATCTTAATATGCGGCAGCGTAGATGGTTGGAGTTCCTGGGGGAATATACATTCAAGATCCACTACGTGCCTGGTAAAGGTAATGCGGTTGCGGACGCATTGAGTCGCCGGGCCCCAGCTCAAGCCAATTGGCTGGCGATCCATGACGAGCGGTTGGTTCGAGAGTTAGAGGCATTGGAGATCTTTTGCATTGATAAGCAATCAAATGCTGAAGCAGTATTGAATTGGACGGAAGTCCAATATGACCTAGTTGATCGGATTCGGCAGGCGTTGGATATGGATGTCCATATGAAACAACTCATGATAGAGGCTCTGGATGGGTCAAATTCCCAATTCGTTGTGGAGGACAGATTACTTTGTAAAGACAGTCATCTGTGCGTCCCAAGCGTGGGCGATTTGCGGGTGGAATTGTTGTACGAGGCGCATCTTACCAAGTACTCAATTCACCCGGGGAGCACGAAGATGTACCGCGATGTTAAGAAATTGTTTTGGTGGCTAGGACTGAAAAAGGATGTGGCGCTCTACGTGGAGAAGTGCCAAACTTGCGCCTTGGTGAAGGCAGAGTGTCAATAACTGGGGGATTCTTGAAGTCCTTGCCTATTCCGGAGTGGAAGTTCGATGACATCACTATAGACTTTGTACACGAGTTTCCAAGGTCGCAAAATTGGAACGACGCCATTTGGGTGGTCGTAGATCGTCTAACGAAGGTGTCACATTTCATTCCGCATAGGAAGGATGATCCGGTTGAGAAATTGGCAAAGTTATATGTAGATAATATTGTACGGCTTCATGGTGTGCCCCGCAGCATCGTGAGTGACCAAGATGGGCGGTTCATGTCCAATGATTGGATGCTGGTGCAGCAGATGTTGGGAAAAAGCTGAGTTTTAGCACAGCCTTTCAACCGCAAACGGATGGGCAGATCGATAGGGTCAATAGGACAATGGAATACATGCTTCGCATGTGTGTCCTGGACTTTGGAAAGCAATGGGAAGATCACCTATACTTGGTGGAATTCGCTTACAACAATAGCTACCAGGCGAGCATTCAAATGGCGCCCTTCGAGCCCCTTTGTGGTAGAAAATGTCGCACGTCGTTGTCCTGGTTGGAAACTGGTGAATCAAAGCTGTATATGCGATTAGAGGCGGAGGATGCTACTTCTTTGGTGAGAACCATTTGGGAGAGGTTGCTAATCGCTCAGGACCGCCAGGCTTAGTACTATAATGACAAGCACAGGAACGTGGAGTTCGCTGTTGGCGATTGGGTGTACTTGAAGATAAATTCGTTCAAGGGTGTCTCGTGGGTGCGGTGCTTGAAGAAGCTAAGCCCGAGGTACCTTGGACCGTTTGAGTTTCTGGAGCGGATTGGTGAAGCAACGTACCGGTTGAAGCTGTTTGTGGAGCTTAGTGGTCCCCATGACGTATTCCATATATTGGTGCTACAGAAGGCGGTGCAAGAGCCTACGTCAGTGATCACGGTCGATCAAGTGTCGGTTGATAGTGGGTTGACGACGAAGGTCATACCCGTACGTATTGAAGACTTGGAAGTCAAGCGGCTACACAATAAAGATATCAGGATGGTCAAGGTCCATTGGGACATTTGCGGTCGTGAGGAGCTCTCTTGGGAGCGAGAGCAGACTATGCTTGAGGAGTACCCAGAGTTGTTTCACTCAGGTACCATTTAAGTTTTTTATTTCTTTCCTGTATGTCCTTTATATAATTTCGAGGACGAAATTCTTTTAAGAGGGGGAGAGTTGTAACGCCCTGAAACTCAAAAGAGCGACGGGAGGCGTTTTGGGACAAATCTGGTATTTGGCAGGGGGCACACGGCCTGGGACACGTGCGTGTCCCAGGGCGTGTCAAGCCTGTGTCGACGATCGGTCCGGGGAGTCGACATTTTCGCTCGACGATGTGTCGAGGCAGGGAATACGGCTTGAGACACGGGCGTGTCTCAGGGAGTGTCGAGCCCGTGTCGACGATAGGCCCGGGGAGTCGACATTTTCGCTCGACGTTGTGTCGAGACACGGAACATGGCCTAGGACACGGGCGTGTCCAAGGCCGTGTCGGGTAGTCGATGAACTTTGCTCGACGAAGTGTCGAGACAATGAACACGGCATGGAGACCATGCGTGTTCGGGTTTGACACGGGCATGTCAAATATGACACGGGCGTGTCCAAGACCCGTGTGAGTCTCGGGTTGTTTTCGGGGCTGTGTCGATGGGGGCACACGGTCAGCCACACGGCCGTGCTAGTTTGAACATGGGCGTGTCAGGTTAAAGACTGGCGTGTCGGGACCCGTGTAATTTTCGTAACACGTTGATTTTGACGGTAAATGAGGGACACGGCCCTGGACATGGGCGTGTCGCAGGCCGTGTTTGGCCCAGGTTATACTTTTCAGCTAGGAATCGTAGCCATTCATTTCCTTATTTTGGGATACGACGGTTGGGGGTTGTTCCTACTGGGATATACCCGGTATTGGGCCTTTGAAACCCTCATTTCACTTGAGTGGTTCTCTTTCTAAGTCAAGAGAGAGGGGAGAGCAAAGGAGGAAGAAGAAGCCTAGATCCGGTCACCGGCGCAGCTTCGGAGCTCCAAATCGCGAACCGACTTCGGATCTATGGAGGCAAGGAGAGTGCGGTGCTTTTCATCCGCTTACATTTTCATGGCGCCATGAAAGAATGCTAGGGTAACAAATCTCTACTTGAGCATGTGAAGCTCTA
Organism: Platanthera guangdongensis; assembly: GCA_039583875.1. Taxonomy (NCBI): domain Eukaryota; kingdom Viridiplantae; phylum Streptophyta; class Magnoliopsida; order Asparagales; family Orchidaceae; genus Platanthera; species Platanthera guangdongensis. Next base: position 42,293,451 of record CM077161.1, on the reverse strand, counting down.
CTTCTTTTGCATAGGAATCCCTCTCTCGCGAGTTTGCAGTGAGTTTGAGGCGTTCCTTCGGGTAAATATGTAAAGTCCTCGTTGTTTAGAGTCCGTATTCGAGAAAAAACATAGGAATGATGTGTGAAGCCTACCCGAACAAGTTGGTCTGGATCGGTTATGTTGCATTGCATAAATGACGGAGAAGACTCCGTGCAATAGTTTGTTTTTCGGGTTTTCTACGAGATAGATTGCAACAGGGAGCCTTGGAGATTAACTCCAAGGTGCACCCACAAAACTGGGCAGATACATGATTCTGCCAACTTGATGGCCTGGGAGCCAACTTGAACATAACCGGGTTATGTGAAGTGTGTAACGGAAACGGGACTCGGGAGAAGTTTGACCTACGCATATGGCTTAAATTGTCATCGCGATGTGAGCATGGGTTAGATGGAACCGTACCCGTTCTATGTCGTTCGGTTAAAGTGACCTAAGGATACGTGGTACTTGCCGTTGGCATAATAGAGGGTCTTTGGCGGTCTATGGCTTAAATTGATGTGACCCATGTCGGGAAGACAAATTGCTCATTGTGTGGCCGTCAATGTGGCATTGGTGAGACCGGGGTGTCTATGGCTTAAATGGACGTGACATTGACCGGTTCACCAAGAATGTGCCCTGAGTGCATGGGGTGTGTGGTTGTGCGTGCCTATGACTGTGATGCAATGTATTTATATACTGCTTGGTTATGCTAATAAAGTGCAGGGAAGAAGGATCGCCGCCCCGAATTGGGGGCGGGATCATTATAATTTGGTCAACATGCCTGACCATTGCTTTGATTTGCCACCGTTGCGGTGGATTGTGCTTGCAGGTGCTATAGAGCCGAGCGAAAAATAGCGGGCTAAAGCCCAAGTTGCTGTACCGGCCCTCGAAGGCCTAATTTTGAGTGTTTTCGTTTATTCATGTATGGCCGGCCTCCGTGCCGAGGTTTGAAAACATGTAATTGGAGGAAAACATTGTAAGGCCATAAGGCCTGTACTTGTGTATTTGTACTTCATTCCTTTTGACGTATTAGTGGACATTCATGCTGGTGTTGGGTTCTTTCTTAATGCAACAATTTTAAATTGCTTCCGCTAGAATGCTCTGTGTAGGACGTTGGATTGGTTGGACGATTTTCATTGAGTAACCACCCTGTCTGTCTGTGGTATATGGTGTCGGGCCCCGGCTGGAACTACTACTATATGCTATGCGACGGATAGGGGGTGTTACAAGCGGCATCACTCAACTTTCGCAGCGAATAACTCCGGGGAAGTACCTGTTTTTCAATGCTGCTTTTTCAATTCTGTACTTTAATTTTCTCTCTCTCTAACCTCCTCCTCCATTGAGGACAATGCCCATTTTAAGCTTGGGGGAGGACTTCCTCCTTCTTTTTGCTTTTTGTGAATATTTTTAATGTTTTTTGTGAATATTTTTCAAAAATCCAAAAAATGAATATCTTAATATTTCCAAAATCCAAAAAAAAAGAGAATATTCCCACATTAAAAAAACGGGAATATTTCCAAATTTAAAAGAACGAGAATATTTCAAAATTTAAAAAATATGCTTTTTGTTTTTTTTATAGTTTAGACATTTTGGTATTTCAATCGTTCCCCTTATTTTTGTTTTGTTTTTTCTCAAAATTCCTTATAAACAACTTAGCTAATTATAAATTTTTTAATCCTTCTTTTTAATTATGTTTCACAAGTAAAATGTTGGTCATGCTGTGTTTCAAATTCACGGTAGTTTGTTAAGGTGAAATATTTTCCTAAAACTCGCATTTCTATTATGGTTTTTCGTTCTTTATTTTCTTTACTTTCTCAAAAATTTATCATCCACAATTTTCATTATCATTTTTAGATAATTTTTGTAAGGACAACTTTTGAATAGCGTGGTAGATGTGCACTATCCAAGTCACCAATTATTTCTATTTTCAAGATTATTTCATCAATCTTCTTTTATTATCTAGGACTTGATTTTTGAAAATTTTCAAATCTATGTTTTAAATAAATTTAAATGCGTTAAAATGATTTAGGCTGTTTTTGTTTTCGTTTGAGCTTTCCTGCCAACCTAAAAACTTTCACCACTAGTTAGCCACTTTTGAGCCTTTTTTTCCAAATTCATTTGATATGTCCTCTTTTCATATCATTTTCACCAAAGCCAAAATTTCCAACCTATCTAATCACACTTGCCTTTTTGAGTTTCATAAAGAATTTTCATGATTATGATAGGTTATTTTGTGATATTTTTGAAGAAGTTTTTTTTTAAAAAAAATGTATGCTGAAAAGAAATGTGTTTTTTTATTTGGCCAATTCAAAATGAAAATGGAAATGAAAATATTTATGGCCTTTGTTTTGAAAAAGAAAAAAAATGGAAAAGAAAAAAGAAAGAAAAATGTTTTGTTCAAAATTAAAATTTTTGAAACTCTTTGTTTTGGTTTAGTGTGATTTTAAGCCTCTCTATTTATCTTTGAATTCCACGCCTAATCCTAATCCTAAACCAAACGCTTCGGTCCTATTAAGTCCTTTTGATTCACTCCTTTTTGAATTTTATTTAATAACTATGATAAGAAGAAAAGTAAATCAGTATTAGTTTTGGATTTAAACTTAGATTTTTGTTATTTATCTGATATACTTATAATGCAATGCTTGGATCTAGTAACAACTCAATGTATTTTTTTTATTTTCGTTGCTTTGCTTAAATCTATTTAAAGAATTTCTTTAAAATTTTGGATGATTTATTTCCGTTAAGTAAAGTTTATAAAAGTTAAATCATACCGAAATAATTATTTTAGATTCGCATTTCAGCTTTTCCCTACTTAGAATTTTGCATAGTACTTGTGTAGACATAATTATAACTTTTTGATTAGTCATATTTTATGGTTATCTAGTTTTTATATATTTGTTTGGGGACAAGCAAAGGTTAAGCTTGGGGGAATTTGATAGTGTGTTTTGTATTTAAGCTATTAGAGTTTTATTTAGATCTTTTATTGTGCAAATCTTATCTTATTAGCTTATATGTCCATTCTTCTTGCATTTATTTATGCCACTAATGTTTTTGTGCTCTTTTGCAGGTTTTCTCAAATTTCACCCAAAATGACCTGACACAGCCACCCACACGGCCGTGTCATGGGGCATGTCACCTGTTCCCAAAGAATCAACCATTAGAGGAAAGTACAGGCTTCATCCCGACGAGGACACATCCAACAACATGGCTGTATCGCTGGCCATGTCTCTGGCTGTGTCAACATGGACCGTGTCACCAAGAGTTGATGAATTTCCAGAGCAGGACACGGACACCCACACGGCTGTGTCGCCAGGCGTGTCGCCACCTGCTCAGTGCATGCAGCCCGCCATTAATGCGCCCCCGTCGAAGCCCATCAACCGCAGAGAACATGGCCACCAACACCTCCGTGTCGTTGGGAGAGGGAGTGGTGTAAGCCAATATATAGGTCATGATATTTGTCATATTGAATTAGTAAATGAATGAAAAAAACCTTATTCTAAATTGAGAATTCTCCTCCTCCTCTCCTCCTTGGCCGCCAACTTCCCCTCTCCCCCTCTTTGTGGATCTCGGCCACAACTCCTCTCCTTATCCTCCTTCCTCCTTTCTCTACCCTAATCCTTTCTTCTCTCCACTAAGAGCAACAAATCAAAGAACCACTCCCCTTGAATAAATTCGGCCAAGGCAAGAAGATCTCCCCTTGTGGATCAACTCCAGCGTGAAGCGACGAAGGAGGACGAGTTTCTCTCCAACCGTCGTGACTCCGGCGGAGCCGTTGAATAACGATCCAAGTAGAGAAATCAGAATCATCCATTCTGATAGGGCAACAAATCCTTTTTACCTATTGTGTGTTTCTCTTCCTAGATTAATTCCTGTGGTTGTAGATTCTTGGCATTGAATTTTGAATCATTAATTAATCGTGGTTTCTTCGATTGGGTTTGTGTTTATCTTGATTGATTTAATTTCTAAAAGGCTTGGCGAACCTTCATTTTCTTTTGTTGGGAGAGATCTACATTTTCCAAATCGTATTTATTTGGTAGATCTCTTTTGGTACAACACCGCTCGTTCGGATCGGGTGGGTCCTTTTAGTCGGAAAGAATATTGGTCTATAGTCTTTGTTCGATCCTAACCGGTTTGGCTACCCGTACGTTAGCATATAATTGATAAAATTAATTAATGTGGTGCTGCGTAGAACGATTGTGCGAGTATAGGATTGGATCAGGGAGAGGCAAACGTGATTGTCCGTAGATTTATTTGGTGTCAACGTGCAAGCCTGCATCAATTTGGTATCAGAGACAGGTTGTGCTAATTTCATAATTAGTACCATCCTAGGAAAAAAATTACTTAGAATGCTGACGCGCACTTGCACGTTCATTACACAACATAAAAAAAATCAATTTTTAAATTTTGGTCTGCAAATAGCGGCCTAAAATTTTCAACTTTTCTCAAATTTCAAACAAATAAAACTGTGGAAATTCTCTATCATTTTATTTGTAAGAAATCAAAAAAATATTTTATTTTTATTAAGTCATTGTATTTATTAAATCATTACAAAATTTTCATTTTGGTCTGCCAATAGCGGCTGATATTTTTATTTTTCTGCAAAAAAATCAAAAAACATTATTTAATAATTTTCATATTATTTCCTGCAAACAAATAAAAAAAATCTTTTATCTCCATAGTTATTAAGTTGGAACAATTCCATCTTCAAAAATTAAATAGGGTCAGGTTCATTTCTCATTGCATGTACACCGGTTTCGGTTGAGTTTTCTCTCCAGTTCTCACTAAAATGGCATATGACGTATATGCTGCCCGGTTAGACTATTCATATACTAAGGATATGGCTAAACACACCCCTAGGACACACCACATTTATCCTACGTTTGACGGTTTAGGATGTCCCCAAATTTTTAGAGATTGCCTTACGGGATTGGAGCATTATTTTAATTGTCACTTATGGGATGACCACAAAAAGGTTAACTTTGCCCGAGAGTGACTAGTAGGTCAAGCCTAGTTGTTTTGGTTAAACGAAGAGCGTCGTGTTGGTATCTATCGTTACGCTTGGCCGAACATGCGTAGCCTACTCTCGGATCAATTTGATCTCGCGTACCTTCGCCCTGCTATTACTAAGCCTAAGTGTGAGTATAGTTATGGAACTAGATCCATACCAGCCTTTAAGAATGACCATAAACCAAATGTCCAGAACCGGCGACAAATAACTGAAGATTTGACTAACCTTAAATAAGGGAACAAGTCAGTCTCGGATTATATGCGACCTTTTAAGGATATGATGGTTAGAAGTGGTGTGAAGGAGTTGCCAGAGATCACCCTCTCTAGGTTTCGTAGGGGATTAAACCGCCACATCCAGGGTAAATTATTGCGTTATTGGCGCATCGATCTAGACTCCACTTTTACCATGGCATTAGAAATTGAGAAGCACCACCTTCCTAGGAATAAAGCTCACTCGTGTCAGACCGGAAAGGCCGTATTAGGACCACCACCCCCTGTTAGGGAAACCACTCCTAATAGGTCATTTGTTGTGGACTCGATAGAAGTTACCACTAGGATTATGCCTCTGTTAGCCTCAACATCTAAGCCCATAGAGATAGTGATTAGTACCTCTGAGGATTCCGATGTGGATATAAAATATCTGGATGATGAAGTTGACCAGCTAGGTGAGAGTATCCCTTCACGTACGATAGTGCCACACGAGTTTGATTATTCTGAAAGTTAAGTAATCCCTAGTGATCTAGAAGATGATGTTTGGGATGATGATGATAGTCCAAGCTGTGAGATTATCTCTTTGCTTGTTACGAGCCCTACTAGCGTTGTGTTTGTGCACCCTAGTATTGAGTGCCCGCTCCCGGATACGATCCCCATTGCATTAGATCCTACGAATATAACCACTGAGACTTTATCTGACTTTCCTGAGGAGCCTTTGAGTCAGGATTTTTCCATTATCATTGACGACCCTGACTTAGTGGATGTTCCAACTGATTGGGAAGACTCACCTTATGTGAGAGGGTTATGTTTGGATGATTTTAGAGCCACGAACCCAAACGATAGTTATTTGATTATATCACCATTGTCTGAAATTCCATCTGAATTAAATTTTCTGTCGGGTTCGATTTTGCCCATTTCGGAGACCTTTACTGATTCTGAATTAAACGACTTGTCTAGTGTGTCAGAAGAACTTGCAAGCGAGGAAGTGATATTATTGAACGATTCTTTTGTTTTAGCCTCGGATGAGAGTTCATTGACGTTATCACCGATCATTGAAAGTTATTCTGATTTGGATTTTATCTCGGGTTTGATTTTATCGACCCTTCCTCCTATCAATGAGCCCACATTAGTTGACAAGTTAGGACGTGTCATTGGTAGTCCTAGACTGAGTTGTTGTGACACCCCCACTCTTTTAGTTCCTACCTTGGCATTATCTCAGCACTTAGATATTATTACGTTGAGCCTGCTAGTTTTTTGTGTGTTCACCGCATCGCGTAGATCTGACTATGCGTCATATTTGACTATTCATTTCTCTGCATGTCCGGCTACGGGTCTATCCTCGTTTGTGTCTGATCCTTTGTATTTTCTGCCTCTGGGTGTGGTGTCTCCTTCACATACTTATATACCACACCCGATCTCACGTATTTACCCACCGCCACATGATGACGCTTTTTCCCACACGTTTGTGACCAAGGTTAGGTCCCATGAGTTGTATTGCTTGTACCTCTTATCACATACGGGAGCGTCCAACTCTGTTAGTATTAACGATGAGCGGTTTTCCTTGGCATATCTTCATGAAAAGCGTGAAAATATTAATTATATAATTAGGACTGCAAATTTGAAGCCATTGAAAGTCATCTTTGATGTTAAAGCTCCCATGCCCCCTGACTTAATCACTATAGCCTCCGTATTCGGGTTGAGACACGTAGCACATGGGTTCACACCTCACGGTAGCAAGATATTTAGGCACACTTTTAAGAACTTACTAAACCAAGTCGCGTCTTATTATTATTTAAATGTTTGTTGCTCGCCGAATGAGATTGTGCATAGATTTAAAGCACAAGTGCATTTTGACTTGATTTCATTACCACTGTCTTATAAGACAAGTCAACTCGCACTAGTTTATGCCTCTAATGCTCACAAATTTTATAAGCACATTAGTGAAGCTCTAACCATACCATTTACATTTTATCAACTTCATGCTAGCTTACATAAAAGGGTGTCTCACTATATTGTTAGCGATTTAGTTTTGGTGCGGCTCATCCCTGAACGGTTGCCTTCGGGCACTATAAAAAGTTGGCGAGTTGGCGAGCTAGACCTTTTTCGGATATTAAAGAAATTAGGATAATATGCATATCATTTGAAGTTTTCCACTGATTGGGGTATTACCCCTATTTTTAATGTTTCTAATTTAACGCTATATGTTTCTCCACCACTTGAATTATCTGCCTGTCCGTTTGGGTCCACTTTGTTTTCTTATGGTTTGGGTAGTGAGCTTGTGCCTGGATCGCTCTCTTCATCGGTCTTCACTGGAGGTACGTTGGTTGTTGATGTAGAAACTTGTTTTCCTTTATTGCCTAATGCTTTTTAGAGGTTCTCTATGACCACCTTTTTGCATGACAGGATACTCCAGGTTGAAGTGATCTCTTCTCCAAGTGGTTTTGCTTGCTGCTACATGGTTCTTTTGGATGATGCTCTCCTGCACCGATACTTTCAGACCAACTCATCGGTGATGAGTAGTTTTGAGCGGGGGATGATTGATGGAGACATTGCTGACACGGCCGCCATTGATCCCCGTCTGAGAGAGTTCGTCGATTGGGACGATCGTTGCCGCAAGCTCAAGGATGGGATCGACGTCATCCGCCATTATATAAAAATATATAATTATAAATTAAATAATTATAATTATATATTTTTAATAATTTTATTATTTTAGCAATTTTATTTTAAGTATTTATTTCATGTTTTAATTTTCATTTCATGTGTAATGATGGGTGCTTGTAACCATCATGTGTTATTTTAATTATTTCATTTCATATACTATGATGGGTGCATATAACCATCATATTTTTAATTTTGAATTTTGAATTTTGAATTTTGAATTTTGAATGAAGGGAGATGGAGTGGTGTAAGCCTATATATAGGCCATGATATTTGTCATATTGAATTAGTGAATGAATGAAAAGAAACCTAATTCTAAATTGACAATTCTCCTCCTCCTCTCCTCCTTGGCCGCCAACTTCCCTCTCCCCCTCTTTGTGGATTTCGGCCACAACTCCTCTCCTTATCCTCCTTCCTCCTTTCTCTACCCTAATCCTTTCTCCACTCCACTACGAGCAACAAATCAAAGAACTCCTCCCCTTGAAGAAATTCGGCCAAGGCAAGAAGATCTCCACTTGTGGATCAACTCCGGTATGATGCGACGAAGTCGGACGAGTTTCTCTCCAACCGGTGTGACTCCGGCGGAGCCGTTGAAGAACGATCCAAGTAGAGAAATCAAAATCATCCATTCTGATCGGGTAACGAATTCTTTCTACCTATTGTGTGTTTCTCTTCCTAGATTAATTCCTGTGGTGGTAGATTCTTGGCGTTGAATTTTGAATCATTAATTAATCGTGGTTTCTTCGATTGGGTTTTTGTTTATCTTGATTGATTTAATTTCCAAAAAAGTTTGGCAAACCTTCATTTTCTTTTGTTGGGAGAGATCTACCTTTTCCAAATCGTATTTATTTGGTAGATCTCTTTTGGTACAACACCGCTCGTTCGGACCGGGTGGGTCCTTTTAGCCGAAAAGAATATTGGTCTATAGCCTTTGTTCAATACTAAGCGGTTTGGCTACCCATACGTTAGCATATAATTGATAAAATTAATTAACGTGGTGCTGCGTAGAACGATTGTGCGAGTATAGGATTGGATCAAGTAGAGGCAAATGTGATAGTCCGTAGATTTATTTGGTGTCAACGTGTAAGCCTGCATCAATAAAACAACGACCCAACAATAGCCCTATGTGTTTTCTGATCAACTGACTTGCCTTGTTCATCAGAATCAATCACAGCATTGGAAGCCATGAGTGTTTTCATTGTTGAGGCATCAGACATCCCAAATCTTTTAACTAGCTCCTTAGTATATTTTGATTGGAATATGAAAATGCCATCAGGAGATTATTTCACATGGAGACCAAGGAAGTAAGAAAGCTCACCCATGCTACTCATTTCAAACTTGGAATGCAATAGTTCAAAAAATCTTTTGCATAGTTTGGAATCAGTAGATCCAAACATAATGTCATCTATATATATTTGTACTAACAAAATTTTATCTTTATGATGCCTAATGAACAAATTCCTATCTACAATGACCCGAGTGAACTTTTGTTCTAAAAGAAAGCTAGCTATGGTCTCATACCAAGCTCTTTGAGCTTGCTTTAAACCATTGAGATTTTCATGCAATTTGAAAATAAAAGAGGGATGAGTTAGCGAGATAAAACCTGGTGGTTGTTTCACATATACTTCCTCTTTGGGTTCACCATTGAGAAAGGCACTTTTGAAATCCATTTGGTAGACCTTGAACTTTTTGTAGGCTGTATATGCAAGAAATATCCTGATAGCTTCTAGTCTTGGAACAGGTTCAAAGGTCTGATCAAAATCAATTCCTTCTTCCTGTCTATATCCTTCTGCTACCAGCCTTGCTTTATTCTTTATAATAGCTCCTTGTGCATCCAATTTATTTCTAAAGACCCATTTAGTTCCAATGACTGGGTATGTAACGCCCCGAAACTCAAAAGAGCGACGGGGGGCGTTTTGGGCCAGTTTTGGGTTCTAGTAGGAGGCACACGGCCTGGGACACGGGCATGTCCCAGGGCGTGTCAGGCTTGTGTCGACACTCAGCCGGGGAAGTCGACACTTTGGTCACGACATTGTGTCGAGACTGGGCACACGGCCTGCGACACGGGCGTGTCGCAGGGCGTGTCAACCCATGTCGACACTCAGCCCGCGAAGTCGACACTCTGCGATCGACGAAGTGTCGAGACATTGCACACAGCCTGCGACACAGGCGTGTCGCATGGCATGTCGACCCGTGTCGACACTCGTCCCGGGGAGTCGACAAATTTTGCTCGACGATATGTCAAGACAAGGCACACGGCCTAGGACACGGGCGTGTCCAATGCCGTGTCGTCAGGTCAACAATCTTTGCTCGACGAAGTGTCGAGTGTCGAGACCGTGTACACGGCCTGGAGGATATGGGCGTGTCCTAGAACCCGTGCAGTGCTCGGGTTGTTTTCGGGATAAATCGATGGGGATACACGGCCGTGTCCGATGGAACACTGGCCTGTTAGGTCGAACACGGGCGTGTTCGATGCCCGTGTGTTGTTCCAGGCGAGTCGATTTTGACGGTGAATGAGGCACATGGCCCTGGACACGGGCGTGTGCCAGGCCGTGTTCGGTCCAGATTGGACATTTCACACCCGAATCAAAGCCGTTCGTTTCTTTAATTGGTGATCCAATGGCTGGGGGCTGTTCCTAATGGGATATACCCGGGATTGGGCCTTAGAAACCCTAGCTTTTCATGAGTTGTTATATTTCTAAAGCTTAGAGAGAGAGGAGAGGCAAGGAAGGAAGAAGAAGCTAGATCCGGCAATTAGAGGAGCTTCGAAGCTCCAAATCGCGAGCCGACTTCGGATCCACGGAGGCGAAGAGAGTGCAGTGCTTTTCATCCGCTTACTTTTCCATGGCGCCAAAGAGAAGCGCTAGAGTAACGATCCTCATCTTGAGCATGTGTAGCTCACCTTCTTTGCATAGGAAGCCCGCTCTCGCGAGTTTGCAGTGAGTTGGAGGCGTTCCTTCGGGTAGATATGTGAAGTCCCCGTTGTTCAGAGTCCGTAAGCGAGAATGGACATAGGCATGATGTGTGAAGCCTATCCGGACATATTGGTCTGGATCGGTGATGTTGCATTGCATAATGTCGGAGAAGACTCCGTGCTATTGGTGGTTTTCGGGTTTTCTACACGGTAGATTGCAACAGGGAGCCTTGGGGATTAACCCAAAGGTGAACCCGGAAAACTGGGCGGATGCGTGATCTTGCCAACTTGGTGGCCTGAGAGCCAACTTGAACATAACCGAGTTATGTGAATTGTGATGGAAATGGGACTCAGGAGAAGTTTGACCTGCGCAAATGGCTTAAATTGTCGTTGCGATGTGAGCACGGGTTAGATGGAACCGTACCCGTTCTATGTCGTTCGGTGAAAGAGACCTAAGGGTACGTGGCACTTGCCGTTGGCATAGATTAGGGTCTTCGGCGGTCAATGGATTAAATTGTCGTGGCCCAGTCCAAGAAGACAAAATGCTCATAGGTTTGGCCGTCAAAGTGGCGGTGGTGAGTACGGAATGTCTATGGCTTCAATTGACGTGACATCGACCGGTTCACTGAGATTGTGCCCTGAGAGCACGGGGCGTGTGGCCGTGTGAGCCAATGTCTGTGATGAAATGAATATATATATATATATATATATATATTGCTCGCTTATTCTAATGAAATGCAGGGAAGGAGCATCTTCGCCCCGAGTTGGTGGCAGGATAGTTATAATTTGGTCAGCATTGCTGACCGTTGCCTTGTTTTGCCACCGTGCGGTGGTTTGTTGCTTGCAGGTGCTGCTGGACCAAGCGGTCAATAGCGGGCTAAAACCCATATTGCGAAGCCGACCCTCGAAGGCCAAATTGGAAGTGTTTACTGCTTTATTCATGTATGACCGGCCTGCGTGCCGTGGTTTGTAAATCATGTAATATCAAGTGAACCATTTTGTAAGGCCTTAAGGCTTGTACTGGTGTATTTATAACATTCCTATTTGGTATTAGTGGACATTCATGCTTATGTGCTTGGTTCTTTATTGCAACTTATTAATCTGCTTCCGCTAGAATGCTCTGTGTAGGACGTTATGATTGGTTGGATTGTTTCCATGAGTAACCACCCGGTCTGTCTGTAGTATATGACGTCGGGCCCCGGCCGGACCTACTGCTATATGCTATGCGACGGATAGGGGGTGTTACAATTTAGTATCAGACTACTGGTTTTGGTCGGTCTTAAGATGAATTCGTGGCCGAATTCTTTTTAAGGGGTGGTGAGCACATGTGTGTGCGTCATCGTTATAACAGTAAAAGAACCCATGAATGACCACTTAGGAATGAAATACACGTGTTTGAGGAACCTGTGTGTTCCTATAATTGTTGTTTGCAATTTTATTTGGTCGCTTAACGGTGTTTTGTACCACTATAGGTGACCAGAAGTGGTGTTGGGCCGTCGGAGCGTCGAGTTTCTGAGTCTAGCAGTGCACCAAATGTTGCTCCTGCAACACCTCTATCAGCTGAGAACATACGATTGGTAGCTGAAGCAGTGTTGGCCGTGATTAATGCGCAGCCTGCAAGGAAAATGCAGCAGCCCACTCCTGCGATGGAGCAGGTACCGCTGCAAGAGTCTGAGCCGAGGAGAGTGGAACAAGTGGTAGTGGAACCGTTGGTGCCAAGGAGGGCAACCGAGAGGCAGCTTAAGCATGTAATGAGCTTTAACCCTCCGGTATTCTCGGGGTTGGGAACCCCATCTCAAGCTGAAGACTGGCTCTCCAGGTTGAAGAGAGTCATGACAGCAACGGAGTCGGAGGAGTGGCAAATGACCACCATCGCTACATTCCTTCTGGACGGTGAAGCGAGAATGTGGTGGGTAGGATTGGAGCTGCACCTATTGAGAGGTAGGCAACTTGTTGATGTCTCGATGGAGGAGTTCTCAAGATTGTTTTTGGCTAGATACCTTCCTTCGACGCAGAAGATATCGTTGGAGAATTAGTTTCTGAAGTTGGTTCAGGGTGAGAGGAGCATGGATGAATATCTCCACGAGTTTACTCGTCTGAGTCGTTATGCTAGCTCCACTATTGTGGATGAGGAGCGCAAGACTAATCGCTTCTATGAAGGGTTGAGAGATGAGTTGAGGTTACTACTCTCAGGGCCGATGACGCATGGTTTCTTAACCTTGGTCAACACTGCCCGGTCCTTGGAGAAGGACATGAAGAATGTACAAGCAAAGAAAAGCTTGGGTGATAGGAAATCTGAATCCAAAGTGCCGACTACTTCGAAGTCCAGCTATCGGAGGTCCTTCAAGAAGCATAGGACTTCAGGTCCAGCTCCTTCTGGTGCTTTTGGGGCGACTACGAGTCGGACCCCGGGCGCGTGTTTTACTTGTGGAAAGACGGGTCACTTTGCCCGTGACTGTTAGAGCAGACGCCCCAAGTCTGAGAGAAGGCCGGGAGCGACTTATGAAGAGAAGGGCAAGGCGGTGGAGTCAACCGCATCCCACTATGCTCCGGCCAAACCAAGGGCCTATAATCTTGGCCAACAGGAGGCCATCAAACAGGCAGATGTGGTGACAGGTACGGTTTACTTTATAGCAGGTCAATTTCTTTAAATACTTGTTATGCACATGTTACCTTACCACTACTTGTTTAGGATTTGTTTTTATTTGTGAAAATCCGGCAAGAGCACTCTTCGATACGGGAGCTTCACACTCCTTCTTGTCCGAAGGATTTATATCACGCATTGGAGTCCCTTCTTCGATGGCGAAGGATAAGTTGGATGTGTTGTTGCCCAATGGGTGTTCGATGCGCATGGATAGGATCTGCGATGTTAAGATTCGCATTGGGAATCAGGAGTTCGATCTGCAAGCGTCGTTACTTCCGTTGGTGGAGTTCGACGTCATATTTAGCATGGACTGGCTCTCGGAGCAGCAGGCCCATATAGATTGCGGTAGCAAGGAAGTCAAGCTGGGAGCAAGTCGTGAAACGTCTTTTACGGGCTTAAAGGTGTCAAGCAAGACGTTGATGTCCGCTCTTCAGGTGGTGAAGGCGGTTCATGCCGGTGAATAACTGTTCTTTACACTAGTGGAGGTTGCAAAGCCGAAGACCGGGTTGGATAGTATTTTAGTGGTATCGGAATACCCTGATGTGTTCCCCGCAGATCTTCCTGGAGCCCCGCCTCAATGGTAGATAGATTTCATGATTGAGCGAGTGCCAGGTGCAAAGCTTGTGTCACGATCTCCTTATCGGCTAGCGCCTAAGGAAATGGAGGAGCTGAAGGTTAAACTACAAGAGTTGTTGGAGCAAGGGTATGTGCGCCCGAGTTCTTCGCCTTGGAGCGCACCGGTCCTCTTTGTTAAGAAGAAGGACGGAAGCTTGAGGCTATGTATTGATTATCAGGAGCTCAACAAGTTGACTGAGAAGAACAAGTACCCGATCCCCCGGATTGATGATCTTTTTGATCAGTTAGTCGGGTCGACGGTGTACTCGAAGTTGGATCTCAACGCTGGGTACTATCAGCTGCGAATAAGGGAGAGTGATATCCCAAAAACAGCGTTTAGTACGAGATACGAGCCTTATGAGTTTACGGTGATGCTGTTTGGGCTGACTAATGTGCCGTCAGTGTTCATGGATTTGATGAACAGGACTTTCAGGGAGTACTTGGACCATTTTGTGATCGTCTTCATCGACGATATTTTGGTGTATTCGCAGAGTGAGGAAGATCACTTCAAGCATCTTCATTTGGTTTTGGAGACGCTAAGGAGGAATCAGCTGTCTGCCAAGTTCTCGAAGTGCGAGTTTTGGTTATCCTCAGTGGCGTTCCTCGATCATATAGTGAGTGGAGAGGGTATTGCTGTGGATCCAGCGAAGATTGTTGAGATAAGGGAGTGGCCTGAGCTTGCTACGGTAGTGGAAGTCCGGAGCTTTCTGGGGCTTGCCGGCTATTATAGGCGCTTCTTAGAGAACTTCTCGCGGATAGCGTTACCTCTCACTACTTTGACGAGGAAGGAGCATAAGTTCGTTTGGACGCCGCAGTGCACGCGAGCTTTTGAGGAGTTGAAGTGTCGGTTGACCACGGCGCCTGTGCTGAGTTCGCCATGTGGGACCGAAGGCTATGAGATTTATAGCGATGCTTCGGGCAGCGGTTTGGGTCGCGTGCTACTGCAACACGGAAGTTTTATAGCTTATGGCTCGAGACAGCTAAAAGTGCATGAAAGAAACTATCCGGTCCATGACTTGGAGTTAGCGGCCGTGATTTTTGCCTTGAAGCTGTGGAGACACTATTTGTACGGTGTGAAGATTGATATCTACAACGATCACAAGAGCCTGAAGTATCTGATTGATCAGAAGGATCTGAATATGCGACAACGTAGATGGATGGAGTTCCTGGGGGACTATACATTCAAGATCCACTACGTGCCCAGTAAAGGGAATGCGGTTGCGGATGCGTTGAGTCGCCGGGCCCCAGCTCAAGCCAATTGGCTATCGGTGCATGATGAGCGGTTTGTGCGGGAGTTGGAGGCGTTGGAGATTATTTGTGTGGATATGCAATCAAGTGCTGAAGCAGTTCTAAATTGGACTGAAGTCTAATATGACCTGGCTGATCGGATTCGGCAGGCTTTGGATATGGACGTCCATATGAAGCAGTTCATGATAGAGGCTCTGGATGGGTTAAATTCCCAATTCGTTGTGGAGGACGGATTGCATTGGAAAGACGGTCGTCTGTGCGTCCCAAGTGTGGGCAATTTGCGGGTGGAATTGTTGTATGAGGCACACCATACCAAGTACTCAATTCACCCGGGGAGCACGAAGATGTACCGCGATGTCAAGAAACTGTTTTGGTCGCCGGGTTTGAAAAAGGATGTGGTGCTCTACGTAGCGAAGTGCCAAACTTGCGCCTTGGTGAAGGCGGAGTGCCAAAAGCCGGGAGGATTTCTTATGTCCTTGCCATTCCGGAGTGGAAATTCGGCGACATCTCTATGGACTTTGTGCACGGTTTACCAAGGTCGCAAAAGGGGAACGACGCCATTTAGGTGGTCGTGGATCGGTTAACGAAGGTGTCGCATTTTATTCCGCATAGGAAGGATGATCCGGTGGAGAAGTTGGCAAAACTTTATGTGGATAAAATAGTACGACTTCATGGTGTGCCCCGCAGCATCGTGAGTGACCGAGATGGGCAGTTCACCTCCAATGATTGGAGGCTAGTGCAACAAATGTTGGGGACAAAGTTGAAATTCAGCACAGCCTTCCATCCGCAAACGGATGGGCAGACCGAGAGGGTCAATAGAACCATGGAAGACATGCTCTGCATGTGTGTCTTGGATTTTGGGAAGCAATGGGAAGACCACCTTTATTTGGTGGAGTTCTCATGCAACAACAGCTACCAAGCGTGTATTCAAATGGCGCCCTTCGAGGCCCTATATGGTAGAAAATGTCGCACGCCGTTGTCTTGGCTAGAAACGGGTGAGTCAAAGTTGTATAAGCGATTAGAAGTGGAGGATGCTACTTCTTTGGTGAGAACCATTCGGGAGAGGTTGCTTATCGCTCAGGACCGACAAGCGAAGTACTATAATGCCAAGCACATGAACGTGGAGTTCGATGTGGGCGACTATGTGTACTTAAAGATCAAGCCGTTCAAGGGTGTCTCGTAGGTGCGGCGATTTAAAAAGCTAAGACCGAGGTACCTTGGGCCGTTTGAGGTTCTGGAGCGAGTTGGTGAAGCGGCCTATCGGTTGAAGCTTTCAGTGGAGCTTGGTGGATTACATGATATATTCCATATTTCGGTGCTTCGGAAGGCGGTACAAGAGCCTACGCAAGTGATCGTGGTTGATCAAGTGCCGGTGGATAGTGGGCTGAAGACAAAGGTCAAGCCCGTGCGGATTGAGGACTTGGAGGTCAAGCGGCTACGCAATAAAGAGATCAGGATGGTCAAGGTCCGGTGGGACAATTGCGGTCGTGAGGAGCTCTCTTGGGAGCGAGAGCAGACTATGCTTGATGAGTATCCGGAGTTGTTCCATTCAGGTACAAATTTTGGTTTTGTACATGTCTTTCCTTTATATAATTTCGTGGACGAAATTCTTTTAAGAGGGGGAGAGTTGTAATGCCCCGAAACTCAAAAGAGCGACGGGTGACATTTTGGGCTAGTTTTGGGTTCTGGCAGGAGGCACACGGCATGGGACACGGGCGTGTCCCAGGGCGTGTCAGGCTTGTGTCGACACTCAGCCGGGGTGGTCGACACTTTGGTCTTGACAATGTCTCGAGACTGGGCACACGGCCTGCGACACGGGCCTGTCGCAGGGCGTGTCGACCCGTGTCAACACTCAGCCCGCGAAGTCGACACTCTGCGCTCGACGAAGTGTCGAGACATGGCACACGGCCTGACGGGCTCGTCGCAGGGCGTGTCGACCCGTGTCGACACTCATCCCGGGGAGTCGACGAATTTTGCTCGACGATGTATCAATACAAGGCACACGGCCTAGGACACGGGCGTGTCCAAGGCCGTGTCGTCAGGTCGACGATCTTCGCTCGACGAAGTGTCGAGTGTCAAGACCGTGTAGATAGCCTAGAGCCCAGGCGTGTTGAGGTAGACACGGGAAAGGACACGGGCGTGTCCTAGAACCCGTGCAGTGCTCGGGTTGTTTTCGGGATAAATCGACGGGGGTACACGGCCGGCCACACGGCCGTGTCCGATGGAACACGGGCGTGTCAGGTCGAACACGAGTGTGTTCGATGCCCGTGTGTTGTTCCAGGCGAGTCGATTTTGACGGTGAATGAGGCACACGGCCCTGGACACGGGCTTGTGCCAGGCCGTGTTCGGTCCAGATTGGACATTTCAGTCCCGAATCAAAGCCGTTCGTTTCTTTAATTGGTGATCCAATGGCTGGGGGTTGTTCCTGATGGGATATACCCGGGATTGGGCCTTAGAAACCCTCACTTTTCATGAGTTGTTATCTTTCTAAATCTTAGAGAGAGAGGAGAGCAAAGGAAGGAAGAAGAAGCTAGATCCGACCATTGGAGGAGCTTTGAAGCTTCAAATCGCGAGCCGACTTTGGATCTACGGAGGCAAAGAAAGTGCGGTGCTTTTCATCCCCTTACTTTTCCATGGCGCCAAAGAGAAGCACTAGGTTAACGATCCTCATCTTGAGCATGTGTAGCTCTCCTTCTTTGCATAGGAAACCCCCTCTCGCGAGTTTGCGGTGAGTTGGAGGCGTTCTTTCGGGTAGATATATGAAGGCCCCGTTGTTTTCAGTCCATAAGAGAGAACAGACATAGGCATGAGGTATGAAGCCTATCCGGACATGTTGGTCTGGATCGGTGATGTTTCATTGTATAGTGCCGGAGAAGACTCCGTGTTATTGGTTGTTTTTCGGGTTTTCTACGCTGTAGATTGCAACAGGGAGCCTTGGGGATTAACCAAAAGGTGCACCCGGAAAACTGGACGGATGCGTGATCTTGCCAACTTTGTGGCCTGAGAGCCAACTTGAACATTAGCGGGTTATGTGAATTGTGATGGAAATGGGACTCGGGAGAAGTTTGACCGGCGCAAATGGCTTAAATTGTCATTGCGATGTGAGCACAGGTTAGATGGAACCGTACCCGTTCTATGTCATTCGGTTAAAGAGACCTAAGGGTACGTGGCACTTGTCATTGGCATAGATTAGGGTCTTTGGCGGTCAAAGGCTTAAATTGTCGTGACCCAGGCCAAGAAGACAAAATGCTCATAGGTTTGGCCGTCAAAGTGGCGGTGGTGAGTCTGGAATGTCTATGTCTTCAATTGACGTGACATCGACCGGTTCACCAAGAATGTGCCATGAGAGCACGGGGCGTGTGGCCGTGCGAGCCAACGTCTGTGATGAAATGAATATATATATATATATTGCTCGCTTATGCTAATGAAATGCAGGGAAGGAGCATCGCCGCCCCGAGTTGGCGGCGGGATCGTTATAATTTGGTCAGCATTGCTGACCGTTGCCTTGTTTTACCACCGTGCGGTAGTTTGTTGCTTGTAGGTGCTGTTGGACCAAGCGGTCAATAGTGGGCTAAAGCCCATCTTGCGAAACCGGCCCTCGAAGGCCTAATTGGAAGTGTTTATTGCTTTATTCATGTATGACCGGTCTGCGTGCCGTGGTTTGTAAATCATGTTATATCAAGTGAACCATTTTGTAAGGCCTTAATGCTTGTACTGGTGTATTTATAACATTCCTATTTGGTATTAGTGGACAGTCATGCTTATGTGATGGGTTCTTTATTGCAACTTATTAATCTACTTCCGCTAGAATGCTCTGTGTAGGACGTTATGATTAGTTGGATGGTTTCCATGAGTAACCACTCGGTCTGTTTGTAGTATATGGCGTCAGGCCCCGGCCGGACCTACTGCTATATGCTATGCGACGGATAGGGGGTGTTACAGGGTAGTCTTTGGGTCTTGGAACTAAATCCCAAACTCTACATCTGTCAAACTGATTGAGCTCCTCTTGGATTGCAATAATCCAGTGGGGATCTTGCTCTGCATCTTTTATGGATTGGGACTCAAGTTGAGATATGAAGCAAGCATGAATCAAGCCTTGGTTGAGTTGATGCCTTGTTTGCACACCAATTGATATGAATCCAATCACTTGAGATAGAGGGTGATCTCTAAGTGTGACAAGATCAGTAGGAGGAGTTGTTTCAGCAATAACATTAGGAATTAATTACTCTTGTGGAATTATGTTTGTTATTGGAGGTTCAACAACCATTTCAACAATATCAACTTCATTGAATTCTTCAATATGTTGAGAGGGATGTGATGAAGCCTCATTGGTGAGGTTTAAATCATCCATTTTCTCACACAATTGGGGTACCTGCAATAAATCTGTGGTAGAAGAATCCTTCCCCTGGTAATACATGTTAGCTTCATCAAAGGTTATATGTACAAATTATTCTATTTTAAAGTTGATTTATTGAAAACCCTATAGGACTTTCTTACTTAGGAATATCCAAGAAAAATTCCCACTTCAGCTTTAGCTTCAAACTTTCTAAGATGTTTCTTGTTATTATTATGAATGTAACATCTACAGCCAAAAATTCTAAAGTACTCTATTTTAGGTTTCTTCCCTTTGAGTAGTTTATAAGGAGTCTTGCCCTTAGGTTTATGTATTAAACTACTATTAAGGACATAATTTTTTGTGCTTATAGCCTCTGCCCAAAAGGATAGGGGCAAGTAAGCATCTGCAAGCAATGTACCTACAGCTTCAATGAGGGTTCCATTTTTCCTTTCTGCTACCCCATTTTGTTGAGGAGTTCTAGGAGCAGAGAAACAATACTTGATATCTTCCATCTCACAGAATTCCTGCATAGGAAGAGATTCAAACTCAGTACCATGATCACTTCGGATCAATGCAACTGGAGTAGAGTACTTAATCCTTATGCTCTTAAGAAAGTCTGTAAGGACTTTAAAGTTATCTGACTTGTTTCTAAAGAAGAACACCCAAGTGAACGTAGAGAAGCTACAATAACTAAGGTATAAGATTTCACTCCCAAGCTTTGTACAACAATGGGTCCAAATAGATCCATATGTAGCAAGTACAGAATCCTAGGTGAATCACTCTTATTAATAGATTTAAAGCTATTTTTGGTTTGCTTGCCTAATTGACAAGCCCTGCAAAAGCTTTCCTTCTTGTATGAGCAAGAAGGCAATCGTCTAACAAGGTTGTCCCAGGAGAGTTTAGCAATATTTTTAAGATTAACATGTCCTAATCTCTTATGCCATACTTCATTATTATTACTAATTAGATTAAATAAACAAATTTCTGACCTAGCAGATTTAAAGTTTACAACATAGATGTTTTCTCGCCAAAGACGAGTTAAGACAGTTATATTATATAGGGAAGATATAATGCAAGAAGAATGGTAAAAGGATACCTGATAGCCTTCATCATATAATTGGCTTATGGATATCAGGTTATGTTTTAAAACCACTCACATATGCAACTTTCTTGAAAGTGACTGCTCCAATCATTACATTTCCATAGCCTTCAGTCTTGCCATAGTTGGAGTCACCAAAAATCAACTTTGGACCAAGCTTGGACTTATAGTTTGTTAAGTTGTCCTTGCTGCCTGTCATGTGCTTTGAGCATCCACTATCCAGGTACCACTGTTCCTCTGTGATATGATAGCCTTTCACCTGAAAAAATAAAAGTTAGGTGTTATTGACCTAGGTAACCTTGTGTCCTTGATTCTTTAAAAATTTAAAATTAGAAATATAGGAAAATTCAGGTTGGTTTTTATATCCCAGGGGGTGAAATTTCCTAGGTGGAATTACACATTTATTAAATGGGTTAATAAATTCTTTTGATTTATTAAATGTTCTGGAATAATTAAGGTTTCTGTTAATTTGAACTGGGATCGACGAATTCTGATAAGTTCGTCGAACTGAGTTCGACGAATAGGGATGAGTTCGTCAAACACCACTAAATGAATGAAAATATTCATTCTTCGTACCCCAATATCGTCAATCTCGGATCGATGAACCATATTGGTTTCGTTGATTGTAGTTCGAAGAATAATTATAATAAAATCTGCATTCGGAGTTGGTCAACTTGAGTTCGACGAACTGTACACATTTCGTTGTTCTGAGTTTGACAAAATCTGCTGAACATTGTTATGCTTAAGGTATTTCTTATTCTTCGTCTTTTTCTTGGGTTTCTGTATTAATTCAGTTGGTTTATTATTCTCATTGGTCTTTTATTTACCTTTTTCAGATATGAGTTGAATGGGGGTTGAAAGTATATTTTTCTGAATTAAATGAGTTTGGCTTGATGAAGCACCAAAGCCCAGCTTGTCATTAAGCCTGACACTAACGGTGCTTGTGATGTCCATCAATTTGATGGTTCCCCCATTTAGGATTCTTCAAATTGCTTAGCCTCATTCAGTTTAATTTTTAGAGTATTAATTTCTTCAGAATCTATAACTAGTTTGTCTTTTAATTCAATATTTTCAGACAACAAATTTTCTTGTTCAATTAGCTTATCTCTGAGAAATTTGATTTTCTTCTTAGATTTTATCAAATCATTACATATTAATTTGAATTCAGTTTTAAAGTGTTCAAAAGTAAAATCAAATGAGGATATTACCTGATCCTCTTCAGTCTCAGAATCTTCTGCTTCTGATTCTTCAGCTTCTGATGGATTTCTTGATGCATTGATGGCCATCAAGCAAGCTTCTTTTGCTCTAGCTTCTCCTTCATCTTCACTGGAGCTGTAAGATGACGATTCTTCTTCTATTTCACTCCAGGTTTCTGCTACAAAACCTCTTTCCTTCCCCTTGTATTTGCTGGAACAGGGCTTGCTATAATTCTTTCTAGATTCCTTGTCTTTTCTTCACTCCTTCCTCTGGTTCTCTGGTCACTCAGGAAGAATGTGTCCAGGATTTTTGCAACCAAAGCAGACAATCTCCTTGGTATGAGTTTTGTCAAATCTTGGTGTGTCATCTTGCCTTGTTGACCTTTTTCTAAAGTCTTTCCTAGCCATTTTATAGAATCTTTTGGCTAGCAGACTCATCGACTCTTCATTTGCTAGTAGAGTTTCAGATTCTTCAGATGCCTTAAAGGCAATGCTTTGCTCTTTTCTTCTTGATGTAGAAGTCTTCTGCTCACCTGCTTCTCTAGTCTTTATAAGCTGCTCATAAGATTTGAGCTTGACTAGAAGAGACTTAGTGGAAATTTTATTTAGACTTATGGTCTCCTTGATTGGCCAAATCCTAGAATCCCATGAGCTAGGAAAGCACATTAGGATTTTGTCATTTATCTTAGTCAGAGAGATATTCTTGTCAAGGTTCTTTAGCTCATTGATGATGAGGCTGAGTCTGTTGTACATGTCAGCCACTGATTCAGATTCATCTTTATTGAAATTTTCATATTGAGAGATTAGATGAGATCTTCTGTCTATTCTCTCATCAGCTGATACTGCAACCATTTGTTTAGAGAGTCCCAAATGTCCTTAGCTGATGTGCATTATGCAGCCTTTGAAATGATGTCATCAGACATAGTTTGTGCCAGAATGTTCATGGCTTTAGCATCAGCCATCTTCAACTTCTTCTGAGCATCTGTCCACTCAGGTGGTGGAACTACTGAGGTACTTGTTGAAGTTGATGTAGAAGGAGTAGGGGGCCTGTAAAAATAGAGTTGTAGATATCTTTATCATTAGAGTTCATATATAATCTTATTCTTGCCTTTTAGATTGCAAACTTATTTAGATTGCAGACTGGAGGTCTGGTGCTTGAATATTCTTTATTCTGTGCCATGATATGAGAGAGACAACAGAGATAATTAGATCTATCAAAGATCTTTTGGTTCAGGTGTTAGCCTATAAAACCAAACAACCTTTCACTCAGATACCAATTGAAAGAGATATCAGATATGCTCTGATACCAATGAGGGATAGATCTGCTTAACTCTAGAAGGGTGGGGGAGGGGGTGAATAGAGTATTTTAAAACTTTAATTAATTTTTACAGCGCATTAAAATATGTGATAAGTATTAGTATAAAAAGAGAAAATAAAACTATCACAGCATAAAGAAAATAAACAATCGAGCATTCCAAACGACACAAGAAATTTATAGTGGTTCCCCTACACTTGGGTACATCCTCTCTTCTACCACCCTGGTAGGAATCTACTATAGGTTTTTGATCAGGTGCCCTGCCACCACAGGTTTTTGCTCCGGTGCCCTGTCACCACAAGATCTATTTTTTTCAAGGGTGTTGGATCCCTAGTTGGATTTGGGCTAGGTTCACTTACTAGGATATTTGACCCACCATATATAGCCCGGGTCATGTCTGTGTCCTAGAGGTTAGGCTAAGTCCTTAGATTCAACCTTGCATGGACCAGCCAACTGAAGACATCAGAAGACTCAGACGTAGAAGAAAATCAAGTTCAGAAAAGCAAGTTTGACATTCGTCGAACTCAGCTCGACCAAAGTCGTGCTTCGCTCGATGAACACAAAGTCAATTCTCTGAGTTCAGGTCAACGATATTCGTGCTCAGTTCAATGAATTCTGGAAGTTCAACTTCAACTTATCTATTCCAGAATACTTTCTCTGAACTCAAGTCGACGAAGTTATATTATCAGCTCGACGATCTTAGAGCACAAAATTGGGAAGTTTTTCACAGAATGCAATTAGCTGATCTCAGGTCTACGAACATGGTTCTCAGGTCGACGAACAAGAATTACCAGGTCGACAAACATGATTTCTCTGGTCGACGATCTTTGATCTTGGGTTGACGAAATCTGTTCTCTGGTTGACGATTCATGTGCAGTTCCAAACTTTGAAATTTCCTTCATTTTGTCCTTATTCAATAGCAGTAATTCTTGAGTAATTAATGATTTTATACTTGAAATATAACCGTTAGTGGCAGCATTGATTATGGTCTTCATCAGGAATATTACTTGGTGTTTTCAATGGGACAGTTGGGGAAATTCATTAATGAATATATTCTCTCCAGCCGCATTACATTATCCAGGCAGTCAGCATTCAATGCAAAAGGATTTCAAAATTCAAAGGAGAATTAGACAAAGATATATAAAAGAGTTTTCTCTTTCAGTCGACAGAAGAGAGAGAACACATAGAGAAAGAGACAGAACACAAGAAATCAGTCAAGAAAAAGAATTCTGCTCTATCTTCATCAAGTGCGCATCTTCCAGCAAGCTTCCAAGAGACAATCCACTCCAATCTGTAAATAGCTTTATGGAGAAATTTTTAGAAGACCTACTTACCCTACAAAGCTCTCAATCTTCATGAATAGAACTTCATCTCAGGGGACATTTGACACCATCAAGGATCCACAAGTCTTCTCAGTTGATTTGTGAAAAGAGAAGACAACATCTAGCTTTTGTTAGTTTCGCCCCACTGTACACAGGGTTCTAGCTCCCTTCAAAAGTTAAACACTTGTTTGCAAGTCTCCTGATCAAAACACTTGATTTGGTTTTTGGGCACCTGATCAAAAGCTTGAAGGATTTCCTGATCTACCTGAAGTAGATCTTATGGTGACAGGCACCTGAGCAAAAACCTGATTGGTGGAAGGGCACCTGATCAAAAACCTGAGTGGATTCCTACCAGGGTGGTAGAAGAGTGGATGTACCCAAGTTTTAGGGGAACCAGTATAAAATTCTTGTGTCATCTGTGATGCTATCTTGTTCTTTACTGTGTGCTCCTTGCTGTCTAGCTTAGTTTCATTCTGCACTATCTGTGTACACATATAAGTATCACTATTTTAACTTTGAAATAAAAATCTAATAAGATTTCAAAATACTCTATTCACCCCCCCCCCCCCTCTAGAGTTAAACAGTCTAACCAGGGGTGTTATCTTTCATACCATCCTTTAATTGGTATCAAAGCAGGTTATCTTTGGTTTCAAAGATTCACATCTGAACCAAGATCCTTGTTAGATTATTTTTCTCTTCTCTAGTTTTTTTATTGTTACAGCAATGACATAGAATAAAGATTATGCTAGCACCAGACCTCCAGTCTATAACTTGAACAAATTTGCAATCTGGAAAGCAAGAATCAAGCTTTACATGAACTTTATTGATGAGGAGATTTTAAATTCTATTTTCACAGGTCCTCCTCAACCAACAACTTCTACATCTACAACAACCTCTAACACTCATGCAGTTCCACCACTTGAGTGGACTGATGCTCAGAAGAAAGACAAAATAGCTGATGCAAAAGCTATGAACATATTAGCTCAAACCATGTCAGATGACATTTTCCAAAAGTTAGCTGAATGCACTTCTGCCAAAGAAATCTGGGATTCTTTAAACCAGATGGTGGCAGGCTCAGCAGATGAAAGAAAGGATAGAAGAACCCTTCTAATATCTCAATATGAAAACTTCAAGAAGGAGGAATCTAAAACAGTGGCTGAGATGTATAACAGGCTTAATGTTATCATCAATGAACTAAAAACCCTGGATAAGGATATCTCCTTAACTGAGATTAATGACAAGATCCTAATGTGCTTCCCCGACACTTGGGATTTCAGGATCTGGCAAATCAAAGAAGCCAGGAGTTTGAATGAGATATCCACTGAATCTCTCATTATAAAGCTAAAATCCTATGAATAGCTAATCAAGACCAGAGAGGCTGCTAAACTGAAGGCCTCAACCTCTTCAAGTAAGGAGCATAATATTGCTTTCAAAGCAATAGAAGAATCAGAAACCCTTTCTTCCAATGAAGAGCTGATGAGTTTGCTGGCCAAAAGGTTCTAAAAACTGGCCAAGAAAGACTTCAGGAGAAGGCCATCCAAGAGTGATAATAAACCTAAATATGACAGAACTCCTACCAAGGAGATTATCTACTTTGGCTGTAGAAAGCCTTGGCACATTCTTCCTGAATGGCCAGAAGCACAGAAAAGAGACAGAAGAAAAGAGAAAGAGAACAAGAAGAATTCAAGCAGACACTGAAGCAAACACTCCTCCAGCAAATATAAAAGAAAGGAAAAAGGATTCATTGCTAAAACTTGGAGTGATACTGATGAAGAGACCTCATCTTCCAGTTCCAGTGAAGATGAAGAAGAGGCAAAGGCAAGACAAGTCTGCCTCATGACAATCAATGCCTCATGCAGCTGGACTAATGCTGAAGACCAAGCAGAAAGTCATTCTGAGGAATCAGATGAGGAATCAGAGATAGAAGAGGATCAGGTAATCTCTTCCTTTGATTTCAATTCTACTGATTTTAAAAATGAATTCAAGGCCTCATGTAATGACCTAATCAAATCTGAAAAAGAAATCAAAATGCTAAAAGATAGGCAAGCTAAATTTGATAATTTATTTACTGAAAACACTATGCCGGAGGATGATTTAGTTTTAGCAAATGAACAAATCCTTTCTCTAAAAACAGAATTATGTGAGGCTAAGCAACTTGAGGAATCTCTTAATGGGAGAAGCCTTAAGCTGATGGAAATCACAAGTACAGTCAATGTCAGACTAAATGGCAAACTGGGCTTAGGTGCTTCATCAAGCTTACCTCCCATAATAAAAAAAATATATTATCAACCCCCAAAAAATTTGTTTCAGATAAAGGAAAAGAAGTAATAAAAAATAAGCAATCCACAGAAGATTTACTAAACTCTAAAAATCAAAAGAACATAAACAAGAAAAATCTAAATAAAAACAAAGTTCAACAGATTTCATCGAACTCAGGTCGACCAAATGTGGCTAGTTCGTCGAACTCTGATCGACGATCTTTGAACAGCAACATTAGCCATAATAATTCATCTTACTGCGATCGACGAACCGTGTATGGTTCTTCGAGCAGAAATCAACAAACTTACGGCACAGAAAATGAATATATTTATTCTCTGAGTAGAGATCGACGATCTCATCCCATTTCATCGAACTCCGGTCGACGAACTTGCAACATTTTGTCGAACCCAGTCAGATTTAATAAAAATCATAACTTTAACTGGAACTTCAATCAAACTAGAAAACCTGTTAATCCATTTGCTAATTGGGAAATTCCACCTAGGTGATACCATCCCTTAGGATATAAATCTCAGCCTGAATTTTCTGTTATATCCAGTTTTTCATATCAGAAAAATAAAGGGCCCAAGATAATCTGGGTCAAGAATAACTAATTTTTTACTTTGCAGGTAAAGAGCTGTCCATCTTTAAATCAACAATGGTATCTGTATAGTGGATGCTCCAAGCATATGATTGGCAGCAAGGACAACCTAAATAATTACATGTCCAAGCTGGGACCAAAGGTGATCTTTGGTGACTCAAATTGTGGTCAGTCTGAAGGCTTTGGAGAAGTTAAGATTGTTGCAGTTACTTTCAAAAAGGTTATATTTGTAAGTGCACTGAAACATAACCTCATCTCCATAAGTCAACTATGTGATGAAGGTTATCAGGTATATTTTAACTCCAGCCCTTGTATTATTTCTAATAAAGAAAATCAAACTGTTTTAATTGGAAATTGACAAGGCAGCATATATGTAGTTGATTTTCATTCTGCAACATCAGATATATGTTTACTTAATATTGTTAGCAATCAAAATGATTTATGACATAAAAGATTAAGACATGTTAATATGAAAAACATTGATAGGTTATCTAAAGACAACCTTGTTAGAGGATTGCCCTCTGGTCCCTACAAGAAGGAAGGCCTCTGCAGGGCTTGTCAATTAGGCAAGCAAACTAAATCTAACTTTAAATCAGTTAATAAGAGTGATTCACCTAGGATCTTTTATTTGCTACACATAGACCTTTTTGGCCCAATTGGTGTACAAAGCCAAGGAGGAAAATCATATACTCTAGTTATTGTAGATGAATTCTCAAGATTCACTTGGGTGTTCTTTTGGAGATCAAAGTCAGATACATTCAAGGTTTATTGGATCCCTAGTTGGATTTGGGATAGGTTCACTAAACTAGGATGTTTGACCCAACATGTATAGCGAGGCTCATGTTTGTGTCCTAGAGTCAAGGCCATGTACTTAGAGTCAACACTACATGGACCAGCCATCAACAGACTGCAGAAGACTCAGGAAATGAGTTCGACGAAAGGCGTGCTCAGCTCAATGAAATCAGAGATAATTCTCTGAGCTGAGCTCGACGAATTTGGTTCTCAGGTCGACGATCTCTGGATGCTCTACCTCAACATTCTAAATTCCAGAAACATCTAAAATATTCTAAGTCCAAAATCATACCCAGTCGACGAATTCATGTTCTCCGCTCGACGAACTTGGACCACAGTCTCGACAAGTTGTATCAAGTAGCTATTAACATTTCTCATGTCGACGAACTTAATTCTCAGTTCCACGATTTCTGGAAACTTTACTTCTACATTCTTAAGTCCAAGAAACATTTCGCTGAACTCCATTCGACGAAGTTAGAATCTCAGCTCGACAATCTTGATGCACAAAATTCGCAAGCAGTTATCTGTTCATTAGGTCGACGATCTTGGATCTCAGGTCGACGAACAACAATTATCTGGTCGACGAACATAACTTCTCAGCTCGACGAACTTAGGACCCAGGTCGATGAATTCTGTTCTTTAATCGACGATTTCTATGCAGTTCCAAACATGGATTTTTCCTTCCTCTGTCCCTTATTTTATTGCACTAATTCCTGTGTAACAATGCTTAATATTTTCTGAATATTACAGTTAGACACAGCATTGATTATGGTCTTCATTAGAATTATTACTTGCCATTTTTCATTGAGACAGTTGGGGAAATCAATCAATGCAGACATTCCCAATGCCGTCAGTAATCAATGCTGAAGAAATTCAAAATCGATAAGAAAGATTACATGGAAAATATAAAAGGATTTTTTCTTCTTCCTTCTCGGTAGCATTCAGGAATAAAGAGATCAGGAATTTTGAAAGAAACCAAGCAACACACAGGGCAATAACACAGTCAAGAAACAAGAAGCCCTACACCAGAGAAATCATAGAAGCTGAAGAAGAAGAAGCACAACCATTCAAAATCAAGAGCCTTTTTCTTTCTTCATTAAAGGATAATTCAGAGGACAACAAATACTCTATCAGTCATGAAGTTCCTGGATACCTTCTAGTCAAGGCTGAAACTTTGAAGACCTACTCACCCTGCAATAAAGCTCCAACCTTCCTGAACAAATCAATATCTCAGGGGGAGACTTTGTTAAAATCAAAGATCCACTAAAGTCTTCTCAGTTGTATTTGAGATAGAGAAGAAATCATCACTCTCTCACCCCCACTGTAAAAGGGTTCTTTAACTCCCTTCAAAAGTACTTCCTGGTTGCAAGTCACCGTGTCAAAAGACTTGGGATTGATTTTTGAGCACCTGATCAAAATCACATTGGTGGCCACCACCTAATCAAAAACCTGAGTGGATTCCTACTATGGTGGTAGAAGAGTGGATGTACCCAAGTTTAGGTTAACCATTATAAAAATCTTGTGTTGTCTGGTTGCCATCTTTTCTTTTATTTTTGCTGTGGCTGTGCTAGTTAGGTTCCTATGTCTGTGATAGCTAGTTTACATTTACTATGACCGTGGAAGATTATTTCTTCATAGGACAGATTTTTTATTTACAGCAAAAAGCATAAAAATTTTCAAGATACTCTATTCACCCCCCCTCTAGAGTATATCAGATCTAACCCTAACTTTCAATTGGTATCAGAGCAGGTTCGTTTGCTTGTACATGTTAACCCTTGAACCCAAAGATCCCTTGTTAGATCTGATTTTTATTTCATTTCCATTAGGATTATATACACAGCATGACACAGAACAAACACTATGCAAGCACCAGACCTCCAGTGTGCAACTTAAATAAGTTTCCCATCTGGAAGGCAAGAATAAAACTATATATGAATTTTATTGATGAGGACATCTACAACTCTATTTTGATAGGTCCTCCTCAAGCAACAGCCTCTACATCTACAGCATCCT
This sequence comes from Platanthera guangdongensis, assembly GCA_039583875.1. NCBI lineage: Eukaryota > Viridiplantae > Streptophyta > Magnoliopsida > Asparagales > Orchidaceae > Platanthera > Platanthera guangdongensis. The sequence continues at coordinate 42,263,201 of CM077161.1, read as the reverse complement.
CAAGCACTAATGCAATTCCACCACCTGAGTGGACTGATGCTCAGAAGAAAGTCAAGGTTGCAGATGCTAAAGCCATGAACATTCTAGCCCAAACAATATCTGATGACATTTTCCAGAAAGTGGCTCAATGCACTTCAGCCAAGGCCATTTGGGACTCTCTCCACCAAATGGTGGCTAGCTCTGCTGATGAAAGGAAGGACAAAAGATCAAATCTCATATCCCAGTATGAGAATTTCAAGAAGGATGAAGCAGAATCTGTTGCAGACATGTACAACAGGCTGAGCTCAATAATCAATGAGCTGAAGACCTTGGACAAGGCTATCACCCTCAATGAGGTGAATGACAAAATACTCATGTGCTTCCTAAGCTCATGGAATTCAAGGATCTCGCCAATCAAGAGGTCGGGAGCTTAAATGAGATTTCCATAGAATATTTTTTGGGAAAGCTCAAGTCCTATGAGTAGCTAATAAAGTCCAGAGAAGCAGCTGAACAAAGGACTCCTACACCAGTAAGGAAAGAGCACAATGTGGCATTCAAGGCTACTGAGGAGACAGAAGCTTCAACCATAAATGAAGAGCTAATGAGTCTCCTTGCCAAAAGATTTTACAAAATGGCAAGGAAAGACTTCAGGAGAAAATCATCCAGACAGGATGATAAGCCAAGGTATGATAAAACCCCCACTAAAGAAGTAGTTTGCTTTGGCTGCAGGAAACCTGGACACTTCATCTCAAAGTGTCCAGAGAATGAAAATAAAGAAAGGAGAAGAGAAAAGGACACCAGAAGATAACAAAGCTCAAGGCCATCTTGCAGCAAATACAAGAATAAGGGGAAGGGCTTTGTAGCTGAAAACTGGAGTGACACTGAAGTTGAATAAACATATTCCAATTACAGTGAAAAAGAAGAAGAGGCAAGGGCCAAGGAATTCTACCTCATGGCCATTGATGCCTCCAGAAGTCAATCAGAAGAGGAAGAATATGAAAATGAAGGAGCATCAGAATCAGAAGCTGATCAGGTATTGTTATCTTTTGACTATAATTCAGATAGTTTCAAAATTGAATTTAAAACTATGTGCATTGATTTAATAAACTCAGAAAAGGAAATCAAAATACTTAGGGAGAACTTATCAAATTAGGAAAACATCATTTCTGAAAACACCAAATTAAATGAAGAACTAACATTAGCTAATGAACAAATCACTTCTTTAAAAATAGAGCTATGTGAGGCCAAACAACTTGAGGAATCTCTCAATGGGAGAAACCTAAAGCTGATGGACATCACAAGCATAGTCAATTCCAGAATAAATGACAAACTCGGCTTGGGTGCATCATCAAGTTAACCCCCCATTCTCAAGAAGAACTTATTATCAATCCCCATTAGATTTGTTGCAGCTAAGGGTAAAGAAGTAATGAACAACAACCACACTATAGAAGAATTAAATAACTTTAAAAATCACAATAAAAGAAACCAGAAAACTATAGATAAAAATAAAGTTCAGCAGATTTCATCGAACTCAGATCGACGAAATGTGGCCAGTTCATCGAACTCAAGTCGACGAACGCTGAACGCAAATCTGTATATTAACCATTCGTCTTACTGTGATCGACGAACTGTGCATGGTTCGTAGAGCAGAGATCGACAAACTTGGGGCACATAAAAAGGGTATGTCCATTCTCTGAGCAGAGATTGATGATCTCATCCCATATCGTCGAACTCTGGTCGACGAACTCATAACATTTCATTAAACCCAGAAAGACTTAATAAAAGTCATAACTATAAAAGCAACTCTAATAAATCTTGGAAACCATTTAATCCACTGGCTGATTGGATAATTCCTCCTAGAAGATATCACCCCTTAGGGTATAAATCACAACCTAAATTTTCAATAATATCTAGTTTTTCTTATCAACAATATAAAGGACCCAAGGTAACCTGGGTCAAGAACAACTAACTATTTTCATTGCAGGAAAAGGGCTATCCAGTGGTTAATCAAACATAGTACCTGGATAGTGGTGCTCCAAGCACATGACTGGCAGCAAGGACACTTAATTAACTATAAGTCTAAGCTGGGACCAAAGGTGATCTTTGGTGATTTAAAGTGTGGCAGTCAGAGGGCTTTGGAGAAGTAAAGAATGGAGCAGTCACTTTCAAAAAGCTGACCTATGTAAGTGGACTCAAGCATAACCTCATCTCTATATGCCAATTATGTGATGGAGGTTATCAGGTACATTTTAACTCAACATCCTGTATTATTTCTAATAAAGAAAAACAAACTATTTTAATTGGAAATAGACAAGGTAACATATATATAGTAGATTTTCATTCTGCACCTTCAGATAAATGTTTACTTAATATAGTTAGCAATCAAAATAAACTATGACATAAAAGGCTAGGAAATGTTAACATGAAAAACATTGCTAGGCTATCTAAAGACAGCCTTGTGAGAGGTTTACCTTCTGGTCTGTACAAGAAGGAAGGCCTCTGCAGGGTTTGTCAACTAGGCAAGAAAATCAAATCTAGCATTAAATCAGTAAACAAAGGTGATTCACCTAGGATTTTGTACTTGCTACACATGGACCTATTTGGACTAATTGTTGTACAAAGACTAAGATGGAAATCTTATACCTTAGTTATTGTAGATGACTTCTCAAGATTCACTTGGGTGTTCTTTCTGAGATCTAAGTCAGATACATTCAAAGTTCTTACAGATTTTCTCAGGATCATATAGATTGATTACTCTACTCATGTTGCATTGATCAAAAGTGGTCATGGTACAGAGTTTGAGTCTCTTCTTATGCATGAGTTCTGTGAGAAGGAAGGTATCAGGCACTGCTTCTCAGCTTATAGAACTCCGCAACAAAATGAGATAGCTGAAAGGAACAATAGAACCCTAATTGAAGCTGCAGGAACATTACATGCAGATGCTTACATGACCCTATCCTTTTGGGCAGACGATGTAATCACAGCAAACTATGTAATGAACAGGAGTCAAATACATACACTTAATAATAGGACTCTCTATGAATTACTTAAAGGGAAGAAACCTAAAATCACATATTTTAAAGTTTTTGGCGACATATGTTATATACATAATAACAACAAGAAATATATTAGAAAGTTTGATGCTAAGGCTGAAGAGGGAATTTTTCTCGGATATTCCCAAGTAAGCAAAGCTTATAGGGTGTTTAACAAATCCTCTTTAAAAATTGAAGAATCAATTCATGTTACTTTTGATGAGACTAACATGTCTTACAAGAAGAAAGAGATTTCTACCAATAGCACCTTGCAGGTACCTCACTTGTGTGATAAATTGGGTGAGTTAAACCTTCCACAAGAGGTTACATCACCATCTCCTCCACAGGTAGATGAAGACAGTGAAGAGGAAAGCACAGAAGTGGTTGAACTTTATTCAACAGCAGATATAATTCTACAAGAGGAATTAATTCCAAATGTTGTTGCTGAACCAACTCCACCACTGGATCAAGATCCCCACTGGATCATTGCATTGCAAGAGGAACTCAACCAATTTGAGAGATGTAGAGTTTGGGATTTAGTTCCAAGACCCTAATACTACCCAGTCATTGGAAATAAATGGGTATATAGAAATAAGCTAGATGCCCATGGTGTAATTGTGAGGAACAAGGCTAGGCTTGTTGCAAAAGGTTAGAGGCAAGAAGAAGGTATAGACTATGAACAAACATTTGCACAAGTTGCAAGGTTAGAAGCAATTAGAATCTTCCTTGCTTATGCTGCATACAAGAAGTTCAAAGTTTATCAGATGGATGTAAAGACTGCATTTCTAAATGGAGTACTTAAAGAAGAGGTTTATGTTGAACAACCTCCAGGTTTTATCTCTCCAACCCATCCTTCATAGGTTTTTAGATTGCATAAAGCTCTTTATGGTTTAAAGCAAGCTCCAAGAGCTTGGTATGAGACCCTAGATAGCTTTTTGATAGAGCATAAATTCACTAGAGGCATTATAGATAAAATATTATTCACTGGGCACCATAAGGATAAAACTCTGTTAGTACAAATACATGTAGATGACATTATATTTGGGTCTACTGATTCCAAACTATGCAAGAGGTTTTCTGACCTCATGCATTCGAAGTTTGAAATGAGTAGCATGAGTGAGCACTCCTAATTCCTTAGTCTCCAAGTGAAGCAGCTGCCTGATGGCATCTTCATCTTCCAGTCTAAATATGCTAAAGAGCTTCTTAAAGTTTGGGATGGCTGATGCCTCAGCAAAGAAAACACCCATGGGCACTAATGCTATAATAGACACTGATGAACATAGGAAACCAGTTGATCAGGAATTATATAGGGGCATGGTTGGGTCCCTACTATACCTTACAGTAAGTAGACCTGACATAATGTTTGCCACATGTCTTTGTGCTAGGTTCCAAGTGAACCCTAAAGAATCTCATCTAGTTTTCTAAAAAGAATTTTGAGATATATAAAGAGTTGTCCTAGTCTAGGACTATGGTATCCTACTGAGCCAAAATTTGAGTTAACTGGATACTAAGATGCTTACTATGCTGGATGCAGGGTTAACAGAAAAAGTACCTCAGGAAGTTGCAAGTTCCTTGGTATGAGATTAGTGTCTTGGTTCTGCAAGAAACAATCATCTGTGTCTACCTCAACTGCTAAAGCAGAATACATTGCAGCTGGCAGTTGTTGTTCCCAGATGCTGTGGATTCAGAATCAACTCCTGGACTACGGGTTCAACTTAAATAATTCAACTCTCTTATGTGATAACACAAGTGTTATATACATAGCACAAAATCAAGTCCATCACAGTAGGACTAAGCATAGATTAGGCATCATTTCATTAGAGACTGTGTAGATAAAAACAAAATTAAATTTGTCTATATCTACACTGATTTACAAAAAGCAGACATTTTCACCAAACCTTTGGATGTAAGAAATCACTTGTTCTTTATAAATCAGCTTGAAATGATCAATGGAGAAGCTTTAGTTTAAATTCTATGTGCAGTCGATGATTTTTTCAAAGATCGTCTAATAGAGTTCGACGAACAGAGAATTGTTCTAGAGAAATTAGTAGAATGGAGATCGACGAACTCTCTGTGAGTGAAGTTATTTTCGTCGAACGGAGATCGACGAATCTGCTTCAAAAAACTTTCGTCGAACGGAGCTCGACAAAATGTTCTCAAATCTTCAGACTAAGCTCGACGAATTATTTAACTATAAAATCTTTCGTCGACCTCTGATCGAAGAATTCTTTTATTTTTTCATGGAACGGAGTTTGTCGATTTATATTCTGAAAATTCTTATATCTAGGTTTTTCTTCGACCTCCGTCCCGCGCTTTCAGTATGTAACGCCCCGAAACTCAAAGGAGCAAAGGGGGACGTTTTGGGCCAGTTCTGGTTTCTGGCTGAAGGCACACGGCCTGGGACACGGGCGTGTCCCAGGGCGTGTCAAGCGTGTGTCGACACTTAGCCGCGAAGTCGTCGAGTTATTCTCGACGATTCGTCGAGAATGGGCACACGGCCTGCGACACGGGCGTGTCGCAGGGCGTGTCGACCCGTGTCGACACTTAGCCGTGAAATCGTCGAGTTATGCTCGACGATTCGTCGAGAATGGGTACACGGCCTGCGACACGGGCATGTCGCAGGGCGTGTCGACCCGTGTCGACGATCGTCAAGGTGAAATCGTCGAGATTCACTCGACGATCGTCGAGTCAAGGCACACGGCCTAGGACACGGGCGTGTCCAAGGCCATGTCATCGAGTCGTCGATCTTCCCTCGACGAAATGTCCCGTGTACACGGCCTGGGGGCCCAGGCGTGTCACTATGACACGGGCAAGGACACGGGCGTGTCCTAGAACCCGTGCAGTGCTCAGGTTGGAAGCGGGAGAAAATAATGGGGTACACGGCCGGCTACACGGCCGTGTCAGCTGGAACACGGGCGTGTCAGCTCGAACACGGGCGTGTTCGATACCCGTGTGCGGGTTCAGAAGATTCGATTTTGACGGCGAATGCGGAACACGGCCCTGGACACGGGCGTGTGTCAGGCCGTGTTCGGTCCAGATTGGGCATTTCAGCCCCGAATCAAAGCCGTTCGTTTCCTTGATTGAAGATCCAATGGCTGGGGGTGGTTCCTGAGAGGATATACTCGGGTTTGACTTAGAAAATCCTTCACTTTTCACCCTTTTCATCTCTCCAAACCCTTGGAGAAAGAAGAGCTAAGGCAAGAGGAAGAGGAGCTAGATCCGCCATTGGAGGAGCTTCGGAGCTCCGAATCGCAAGCCGACTCCGGATCCATGGAGGCAACGCAACTGCGGTGATTTCTATCCGATTACTTTTCGATGGCGCCAAAGAGGAACGCAAGGGTAACGATCCTCATCTTGAGCTTGAATCGCTCCTTTTCTTAGCATAGGAAGCCCCCTCTCGCGAGTTTGCGGAGAGTTGGAGGCGTTCCTTCGGGTAGATATGTAAAGTCCCCGTTGTTTAGAGTCCGTATGCGAGAACGGACGTAGGCATTTTGTGTGAAGCCTACCCGGACATGTTAGTCCGGATCAGTGATGTTGCATTGCATAAGGCCGGAGAAGACTCCGTGCTATTGGGTGTTTTTCGGGTTTTCTACGCGGTAGATTGCAGCAGGGAGCCTTGGGGACTAACCCAAAGGTGCACCCGGAAAACTGGGCGGACACGAGGTCTTGCCAACTTAGTGGCCTGAGAGCCAACTTGAACATAACTGGGTTATGTGATTTGTGATGGACACGGGACTCGGTGGAAGTTTGACCCGCGCATATGGCTTAAATTGTCGTTGCGACGTGAGCATGGGTTAGATGGAACCGTACCCGTTCTATGTCGTTCGGTTAAAGAGACCTAAAGGCACGTGGCACTTACCGTTGGCATAGAATAGGGTCTTCGACGGTCGATGGCTTAAATTGACGTGACCAATGCCAGGAAGACAAATTGCTCATAGGATTAGCCGTCTGTTGGCGGTGGTGAGTCCGGAATGTTGGTGGCTTAAATTGACGCGACATGTACCGGTTCACCGAGAATGTGCCCTGAGTGCACGGGACGTGTGGTCGTACGAGCCAACGTCTGTGATGAAATGGCTATGGTTATATGCATTACTCGCTTGTGCTAATGAAATGCAGGGAAGGAGCATCGCCGCCCCGAGTTGGGGGCGGGATCGTTATAATTTGGTCAGCATTGCTGACCGTTGCCTTGTTTTACCACCGTGCGGTGGTTTGTTGCTTGCAGGTGCAGCTGGACCAAGCGGTCAATAGCGGGCTAAGGCCCTTTTTGCGAAGCTGGCCCTCGAAGGCCCAAGTGGAAATGTTTTCTATTTTATTCATGTATGGCCGGCCTGCGTGCCGAGGTTGGTAAATCATGTAACAGACAAGTGAAACTTTTTGTAAGACCTTAAGGCCGATTTTGAGTATTTTGTATACATTCCTAAATGTTGTATTAGTGGACATTCGTGCTCTTATGCTGGGTTCTTGTTTACAACTTATTTAAACTGCTTCCGCTAGAATGCTCTATGTAGGACGTATGAGATTGGTTGGATGGTTTCCATAAGTAACCACCCGGTCTGTCTGTGGTATATGGCGTCGGGCCCCGGCCGGACCTACTGCTATATGTTATGCGACGGATAGGGGGTGTTACAATTTGGTATCAGAGCCAGGTTTCGATCCTGGGACCTGTGGGTTATGGGCCCACCACGCTTCCACTCAGACAATTTGGTATCAGACTACTGGTTTTGGTTGGGCTTGAATTGAATTCGTGGGCGAATTCTTTTTAAGGGGTGGTGAGCACATTGTGTGCGTCATCGTTATAACAGTAAAAAGAACCCATGAATGTCCACTTAGGAATGAAAATACTCGTGTTTGAGGAACCTGCGTGTTCCTATAATTGCTGTTTGCAATTTAATTGGTCGCTTAACGGTGTTTTGTACCACTATAGGTGACCCGAAGTGGTGTTGGGCCGTCAGAACGCCGAGTTTCTGAGGCAAGTAGTGCACCGGAAGTTGCTCCCGCAACACCTTTGTCGGCTGAAAATATAAGATTGGTGGCTGAAGCGGTGTTGGCCGTGATCAATGCGCAGCCTGGGAGGCAAGCGCAGCAGCCCGCTCCTGTGATGGAGCAAGTACCTCTGCAAGAGGCGGAGCCGAGGAGGGTGGAACAAGTGGTTGCAGAACTAATAGTGCCAAGGAGGGCAACTGAGAGGCAGTTGAAGCATGTAATGAGCTTTAACCCTCCTTTATTCTCGGGGTTGGGAACCCCATCTCAGGCTGAAGACTGGCTCTCTAGGGTGAAGAGACTCATGACAGCGACGGAGACGGAGGAGTGGCAGATGACCACCATCGCTACGTTCCTGCTGGACAGTGAAGCGAGGATGTGGTGGGAAGGTTTGGAGCTGCATCACCTGAGAGGTAGACAACTGATAGACATTCCGATGGAAGAGTTCTCGGAATTGTTCTTGGCAAGATACCTCCCTTCGACTCAGAGGATTTCAATGGAGAATGAATTCCTGAAGTTGGTGCAGGGTGAGAGAAGCGTGGATGAATATCTCCATGAGTTTACGCGGTTGAGTCGTTATGCTAGCTCCACCATCATGGATGAGGAGCGCAAGACTAATCGTTTTTATGAAGGCTTGAGGGATGAGCTGAGATTGTTACTGTCGGGGCCAATGACGCAGGTTTTCTTAACCTTGGTCAATACCGCCCGGTCCTTGGAGAAGCACATGAAGAGTGTGCAAGCGAAGAAAAGCTTGAGTGAAAAGAAATCTGAGTTCAGAGTGCCGACTGCTTCAAAGTCAGGCTATCGGAGGACTTTCAAGAAGCATAGGACTTCGGGTCCAGCTCCTTCTGGCGCTTCTGGGGCGACTACGGGTCGGACCCCGGGTGCGTGCTTTACGTGTGGAAAGACGGGGCATTTCGCCCGTGATTGTTGGAGCGGACGTCCTAAGTCCGAGAGGAGGCCAGGAGCTACTTATGAAGAGAAGGGTAAGGCGGTGGAGTCGACCGCATCCCACTATGCTCCGGCCCAACCAAGGGTCTACAATCTTGGCCAACAGGAGGCCATTAAACAAGCAGACGTGGTGACAGGTACGGTTTAATTTATAGCAAGTCAATTCCTTTATATGCTTGTTATGCACATGTTACCTTACCACTGCTTGTTTAGGATTCGTATTGATTTGTGAAAATCCGGCACGAGCACTCTTCGATACGGGAGCTTCACACTCCTTCTTGTCCGAAGGATTTATATCACGCATTGGAGTCCCTTCTTCGATGGCGAAGGATAAGTTGGATGTGTTGTTGCCCAATGGGTGTTCGATGCGAGCGGTTAGGATCTGCGATGTTAAGATTCGTATTGGGGAGCAGGAGTTCGACCTGCGGGCGTCTTTACTTCCGTTAGTGGAGTTCGACGTCATATTTGGCATGGACTGGCTCTCAGAGCAGCAGTCCCATATAGATTACGGTAGCAAGGAAGTCAAGCTGGGAGCAAGTCGTGAGACGACTTTTACGGGCTTAAAGGGGTCGAGCAAGACGTTGATGTCTGCTCTTCAGGTGGTGAAGGCGGTTCGTGCCGGAGCAGAACTGTTCTTTGCACTTGTGGAGGTTGCAAAGCCGAAGCCCGCTTTGGATTGTATTTCAGTGGTATCGGAATACCCTGATGTGTTCCCCGCGGATCTTCCTGGAGCCCCGCCTCAACGGGAGATAGATTTCACGATCGAGCTAGTGTCAGGTGCAAAGCCTGTGTCACGATCTCCGTATCGGCTAGCGCCTAAGGAAATGGCGGAGCTGAAAGTTCAATTGCAAGAGTTGTTGGAGCAAGGTTATGTGCGCCCGAGTTCTTCGCCTTGGAGCGCGCCGGTCCTCTTTGTTAAGAAGAAGGACGGAAGCTTGAGATTATGTATTGATTATCGGGAGCTAAACAAGCTGACTGAGAAGAATAAGTACCCGATCCCTAGGATTGATGATCTCTTTGATCAGTTAGTCGGATCGACGGTGTACTCGAAGTTAGATCTCAAGTCTGGGTACTATCAGCTGCGGATAAGGGAGAGTGATATCCCGAAGACAGCGTTTAGTACGAGATACGGGTATTATGAGTTTACGGTCATGCCGTTTGGGCTGACTAATGCGCCGTCAGTATTCATGGATTTGATGAACAGGACGTTCAGGGAGTACTTGGACCATTTCGTGATCGTCTTCATCGACGATATTTTGGTGTACTCGCAAAGTGAGGAAGATCACTTCAAGCATCTTCATTTGGTGTTGGAGACGCTAAGGAGAAACCAGTTGTATGCCAAGTTCTCGAAGTGCGAGTTTTGGCTATCCTCAGTGGCGTTCCTCGGGCATATAGTGAGTGGAGAGGGTATTGCTGTGGATCCGGCGAAGATTATTGTGATACGGGAGTGGCCTGAGCTTGCTACGGTAGCAGAAGTCCGGAGCTTTTTGGGGCTTGCCGGCTATTATAGGCGCTTCGTAGAGAACTTCTCGCGGTTAGCGTTACCTCTCACTACTTTGACGAGGAAGGATCATAAGTTCGTTTGGACGCCGGAGTGCGCGCGAGCTTTTGAGGAACTGAAGTGTCGGTTGACCACGGCGCCTGTGCAGAGTTCGCCGGTTGGAACCGAAGGCTATGAAATATATAGCGATGCTTCGGGCAGCGGTTTGGGTTGCGTGCTATTGCAGCACGGCAGCGTGATAGCTTATGGCTCGAGACAGCTAAAAGTGCACGAGAGGAATTATCCGGTCCACGACTTGGAGTTGGCGGCCGTGATTTTTGCCTTGAAGCTGTGGAGACACTATTTGTACGGTGTGAAGATTGATATCTACACCGATCATAAGAGCCTAAAGTACCTGATTGATCAGAAAGATCTGAATATGCGGCAGCGTAGATGGATGGAGTTCCTGGGGGACTATACATTCAAGATCCACTACGTGCCTGGCAAAGGGAATACGGTTGCGGACGCATTGAGTCGCCGAGCCCCAGCTCAAGCGAATTGGCTATCAGTGCATGATGAGCGGTTGGTGCAGGAGCTGGAGGCGTTGGAGATTGTTTGTGTGGATAGACAATCTAGTGCTGAAGCAGTTCTGAATTGGACTGAAGTCCAATATGACCTGGCTGATCGGATTCGGCAGGCTTTGGATATGGATGCTCATATGAAGCAGTTCATGATAGAGGCTCTGGATGGGTCAAATTCCCAATTCGTCGTGGAGGACGGATTGCTGTGGAAAGACGGTCGTCTGTGCGTCCCAAGCGTGGGCAATTTACGGGTGGAGTTGTTGTACGAAGCACACCATACCAAGTACTCGATTCACCCGGGGAGCACGAAGATGTACCGCGACGTCAAGAAACTGTTTTGGTGGCCGGGTTTGAAAAAGGATGTGGCGCTATACGTAGCGAAGTGCCAAACCTGCGCCTTGGTAAAGGCGGAGTGCCAAAAGCCGGGAGGATTTCTTAAGTCCTTGCCTATTCCGGAGGGGAAATTCGACGACATCTCTACGGACTTTGTGCATGGTTTGCCAAGGTCGCAAAAGGGGAACGACGCCATTTGGGTGGTGGTCGATCGATTAACGAAGGTGTCGCAGTTTATTCCGCATAGGAAGGATGATCCGGTGGAGAAACTGGCAAAGCTATATGTGGATAACATAGTACGGCTTCATGGTGTGCCCCGCAGCATCGTGAGTGACCGGGATGGGCGGTTCACGTCCAATGATTGGAGGCTGGTGCAGCAAATGTTGGGAACAAAGCTGAAGTTTAGCACAGCCTTCCATCCGCAAACGGATGGGCAGACCGAGAGGGTCAATAGAACCATGGAAGACATGCTTCGCATGTGTGTCTTGGACTTTGGAAAGCAATGGGAGGACCACCTTTATTTGGTGGAGTTCGCATACAACAACAGCTACCAAGCAAGTATTCAGATGGCGCCCTTCGAGGCCCTATATGGTAGAAGATGTCGCACGCAGTTGTCTTGGTTAGAAACGGGCGAGTCGAAGTTGTATAAGCGATCGGAAGTGGATGATGCTACTTCTTTGGTGAGAACCATTCGGGAGAGGTTGCTCATCGCTCAGGATCGGCAAGCAAAGTACTATAATGCCAAGCACAGGAACGTGGAGTTCGCTGTGGGTGATTATGTGTACCTAAAGATCAAACCGTTCAAGGGTGTCTCGCGGGTACGGCGGTTGAAAAAGCTAAGCCCGAGGTACCTTGGACCGTTTGAGGTTCTGGAGCGAGTTGGAGAAGCGGCCTATAGGTTGAAGCTTTCGGTGGAGCTAAGTGGTTTACACGATGTGTTCCACATTTCGGTGCAAGAGCCTACGCAAGTGATCGCGGTTGATCAAGTGCCGGTGGATAGTGGGCTAACGACAAAGGTCAAGCCCGTGCGGATTGAGGACTCGGAAGTCAAGCGGCTACGTAATAAAGAGATCAGGATGGTCAAAGTCCGGTGGGACAATTGCGGTCGTGAGGAGCTCTCTTGGGAGCGAGAGCAGACTATGCTTGACGAGTATCCGGAGTTGTTCCGCTCAGGTACAAATTTTGGTTTTGTACATGTTTTTCCCTTTATGTAATTTCATGGGCGAAATTCTTTTAAGAGGGGTAGAGTTGTAACGCCCCGAAACTCAAAGGAGCAAAGGGGGACGTTTTGGGCCAGTTTTGGTTTCTGGCTGAAGGCACATAGCCTGGGACACGGGCGTGTCCCAGGGCGTGTCAAGCGTGTGTCTACACTTAGACGCGAAGTCGTCGAGTTATTCTCGACGATTCGTCGAGAATGGGCACACGGCCTGCGACACGGGCGTGTCGCAGGGCGTGTCGACCCGTGTCGACACTTAGCCGTGAAATCGTCGAGTTATGCTCGACGATTCGTCGAGAATGGGTACACGGCCTGCGATACGTGCGTGTCGCAGGGCGTGTCGACCCGTGTCGACGATCGTCAAGGTGAAATCGTCGAGATTCACTCGACGATCGTCGAGTCAAGGCACACGGCCTAGGACACGGGCATGCCCAAGGCCGTGTCATCGAGTCGTCGATCTTCCCTCGACGAAATGTCCCGTGTACACGGCCTGGGGGCCCAGGCGTGTCACTATGACACGGGCAAGGACACGGGCGTGTCCTAGAACCCGTGCAGTGCTCGGGTTGGAAGCGGGAGAAAATAATGGGGTACACGGCCGGCTACACGGCCGTGTCAGCTGGAACACGGGCGTGTCAGCTCGAACACGGGCGTGTTCGATACCCGTGTGCGGGTTCAGAAGATTCGATTTTGACGGCGAATGCGGCACACGGCCCTGGACACGGGCGTGTGCCAGGCCGTGTTCGGTCCAGATTGGGCATTTCAGCCCCGAATCAAAGCCGTTCGTTTCCTTGATTGAAGATCCAATGGCTGGGGGTGGTTCCTGAGAGGATATACTCGGGTTTGACTTAGAAAATCCTTCACTTTTCACCCTTTTCATCTCTCCAAACCCTTGGAGAAAGAAGAGCTAAGGCAAGAGGAAGAGGAGCTAGATCCGCCATTGGAGGAGCTTCGGAGCTCCGAATCGCAAGCCGACTCCGGATCCACGGAGGCAACGCAAGTGCGGTGATTTCTATCCGATTACTTTTCGATGGCGCCAAAGAGGAACGCAAGGGTAACGATCCTCATCTTGAGCTTGAATCGCTCCTTTTCTTAGCATAGGAAGCCCCCTCTCGCGAGTTTGCGGAGAGTTGGAGGCGTTCCTTCGGGTAGATATGTAAAGTCCCCGTTGTTTAGAGTCCGTATGCGAGAACGGACGTAGGCATTTTGTGTGAAGCCTACCCGGACATGTTAGTCCGGATCGGTGATGTTGCATTGCATAAGGCCGGAGAAGACTCCGTGCTATTAGGTGTTTTTCGGGTTTTCTACGCGGTAGATTGCAGCAGGGAGCCTTGGGGACTAACCCAAAGGTGCACCCGGAAAACTGGGCGGACACGAGGTCTTGCCAACTTGGTGGCCTGAGAGCCAACTTGAACATAACTGGGTTATGTGATTTGTGATGGACACGGGACTCGGTGGAAGTTTGACCCGCGCATATGGCTTAAATTGCCGTTGCAACGTGAGCACGGGTTAGATGGAACCGTACCCGTTCTATGTCGTTCGGTTAAAGAGACCTAAAGGCACGTGGCACTTCCCGTTGGCATAGAATAGGGTCTTCGGCGGTCGATGGCTTAAATTGACGTGACCAATGCCAGGAAGACAAATTGCTCATAGGATTAGCCGTCTGTTGGCGGTGGTGAGTCCGGAATGTTGGTGGCTTAAATTGACGCGACATGGACCGGTTCACCGAGAATGTGCCCTGAGTGCACGGGACGTGTGGCCGTACGAGCCAACGTTTGTGATGAAATGGCTATGGTTATATGCATTGCTCGCTTGTGCTAATGAAATGCAGGGAAGGAGCATCGCCGCCCCGAGTTGGGGGCGGGATCGTTATAATTTGGTCAGCATTGCTGACCGTTGCCTTGTTTTGCCACCGTGCGGTGGTTTGTTGCTTGCAGGTGCAGCTGGACCAAGCGGTCAATAGCGGGCTAAGGCCCTTTTTGCGAAGCTGGCCCTCGAAGGCCCAAGTGGAAATGTTTTCTATTTTATTCATGTATGGTCGGCCTGCGTGCCGAGGTTGGTAAATCATGTAACAGACAAGTGAAACTTTTTGTAAGACCTTAAGGCCGATTTTGAGTATTTTGTATACATTCCTAAATGTTGTATTAGTGGACATTCGTGCTCTTATGTTGGGTTCTTGTTTACAACTTATTTAAACTGCTTCCGCTAGAATGCTCTGTGTAGGACGTATGAGATTGGTTGGATGGTTTCCATAAGTAACCACCCGGTCTGTCTGTGGTATTTGGCGGCGGGCCCCGTCCGGACCTACTACTATATGCTATGCGACGGATAGGGGGTGTTACACAGTACCCTTGCACTTGAAATTCGTTTTTCTCTTGCAGGTGAACTAATGGCGATTCAGGTAGGCAGCCTTGCAGCCATAAAATTTGATACCGGCTTTGATGTGGACTTTAAATCGTTTCAACATTCAGACCCCATCTTCCTGAATATATTACAACTGCTTGATGATCAGCAGTTGAAGAATTTGATGACCACCCGGATCAAGCTCGCCGGTGCTGAAATCAGAGAGTGGGCCTACACTTCCTCTACAAAAGATGAGAATACCATGACCGGCACAATATCGGGTAACGCCGTCTCTCTTACCACAGCAGTTTTAACCGAGATTTTTGGCTAAGTAAATGGTGATGAGGAATTAGAAATTGATAGTGATGAATTTAATGGGATGTTAAATAAGATGGGTTATTCTGGAGAAACCCCAAAAAAACTGCTGAAGAAACACCTATCTACTGAGTATAAATTTCTAACAGATATTGTGGGGGAAAGTGCTACTAGGTAAGCACACTGCCCATGATTACATCACCAGGCATAAATTTCTGGTGACGTGTGTAGTGGTGAATCAGAAGCCAGTAAATTGGGCTCAGATCATGTTTGAACTGATAAAGAAAAAGAACACCAAAACGGAGGTTTTTTTTGGAAGGATTCTAGGAATCTTCCTTAAGGATAAGGCTGCTGAATCCCTGGTCACGCCAACCATATTCATAAATGCCTCTAAGAGGCTGACATGTGCCCTCTTTGGCATGTGGGAGAGGAAAATCACCAAGCCCTCCAAGGCTTCTTCCTCCTCCAGGCCTTCTTAAAGCACTAGGGCTGTCACAGCCGCTCCTCTAACCCCAGAAGACCCCCTCCACCTCCAACTTTCCTTCTTCTCCTCAACATCAACAACAACAACCACTTCACATTTCTACACCAGTTTCATCTCCTGCACATTCTCCAACTCCATCCTCTCCTTAAATAAATCTCACTGCAATCCTATCAACTATAATCCCATCTTCCCCCATTCAGGAATCCATACACCACTCTCCTTCCTAATCACCACAACCATCCCCACATCATTCCCCTCTTCCACCTCATTTAACTACCACAGATCCTGACACCTTCCTCTCCTCCCACACATTCAATCTCGTGATTCCCCCATCATCCACACATCAAGAATCCATCCCTACAACTGAAATTCCATCTTCTACTCCTGACCACACACACCAAGATATGTTCAGTGCTTTTTTTGTTTGTTCAAATTATGGTCACCACAATCCCTACTCCTCCATTGCTCCAGAATCCCTTTATTTAAATTTCTCTGATATTGCTAAGGATTTGCTTGCTTTCATCTCTCCCACTCTTCAAACTCCTCTAACTAATGCTCTAGCACCTCTCACTGCTTCCATCAAAAATCTCTCTGCCATAGTTGCTGCTCTATCCCCTGTCCCTTATTCTGGGCGACTGGCTCCAGGACCTTCTACAGCCAGTCAGGGGGAGATGCTTCATGATGAAGAAGCTCCAGTGAATGCAGCAGCAGAAATAGCAGCAGCAGTAGCAGAAAAAGCAGTAGCAGAAGCAGAAGCAGCAGTAGCAGTAGAACTTGATTTTTTTCATTTTTGACTCCTTAGAAGATATATCAGATCCTTCTGACATATAGATTTAATAAAATCAGGTACTGATATGGATGAGCCTGTTTTGGCTGAGAAAGACACTTTTGGTGATTATATTATAAATTCCACAGTTGATCTTTTGAATTTGTTGAGCATTTTTGATACAGTTCATTTTATCTTCCTGCCAGAAAACTGCATAAAACCATCTTCGGCTATAGTCCCCTATACCTCACCAATAAGCCCCAAGGTTGCCAACCAACTAAAGGCTAGTTTTGTTATTATAGAGGCTACAGCTATTTCATCTCCACCAAAAGCTGCTCCCCTCATTACTTCATCCCCTCCTAGAGATATTTCCGCTCCAACTTTTGTTATGGATGATTCCCCAATGCCTGATCTTGATGAATTGATCATGGCTGACATAGAAGAAGAGAATAAAATAGTTACTGAAAGCACTGTTGTGTATAGCTCTCCTGCTCCAGCTCCAGCTCCTCCTCCTCCAGCTCCTTCCCAGGCAGAGAAACCCTTGATATTTGTAGAGGATCTAAAAGAAATAAATGCACTGTATGATACTCCTCAAGATTCTTCTTCTGATGATGATGATGAAGAGAATTCTGATGATGAGCCTAAAAAGATGAAAGACGCCAAGAAAAGGAAAGCTCCTCCACCTCCTGCCCCAAAACCTAATCCAACAAATGATACTCCCTATTATATAATTCAAAAAATCATAGCTTACAAGGGCATGCCAACATGGATGTGGTTGTCCAAGAACCAACAAAAAGAAAGAAAGAAAAGCAAGAAGTACTCACCTCCTCCTCAAAGATTCAGAAAGGACCCTCCTCCTCCTCCTCCACCTGCTGCTGGTGCTTTAGGTTCTTTAACTCAGAGGACTACCCAATACCAAACATATCTGATACATCAAGGAAGGTCCTCCACCTCTTCAGGAAGCAGCCAGCACAGGCATTATTCATTAGGCAAACAACATCATCAACATCAATAGCCACAAATCACCGAACATAAGAAAGCTGAAAGCCCAAAGAGACCTACCTCCCCTCCTGTACCTTTTGAAGATCCAGAAACAGCTACAATAGCAAGGATGGCCAGATTCTAGAAATTGGTTGGCCTATCCATGATCAACAAAGCAAAAGCTAAAGGAAAGGATCCTTCTGAATACACTACCATGTCCAAAGACAGGAAGGAAGAACTCAATAGGTTTCCTAAAGCTATCAATTTTTTTAATGTTGATTACTACATGAAATTGCATCCAGAAGTTGTAGTGCCAAGGGCCATCTCCCTTAATATCATTGGGGCTGCTGATATAACATTGACAAAAGTACAAGCAGCCAATCCAAACAGGGAGATACTAAAGAGGAGAAGCATAAGGAGCAAAAGAAGAAGAAATAAATTTTGAACTGCCTTTAGTCTTTCTGTTATTCTAAAACTGTCAAGTTAATTCCTTAAACAAGGCTTACTCTATATATATATATCTGCTGCACATTTAAATTTTTTCTGCCAGATATATGTTTTCTTGCATTGTAAATTTTTGTGTGTCTGTAATTAGTGACCTTACCCAAATAGGGGGAGATTGTTGGATCCCTAGTTGGATTTGGGCTAGGTTCACTAAAATAGGATGTTTGACCCAACATGTATAGTCAGGGTCATTTTATTATCCTAGAGTCTAGGCCATGTCCTTAGAGTTAACACTACATGGACCAGCCATCAACAGACTGCAGAAGACTCAGGACTTAGAGAAATTTCAAAGACTCAAGAAATGAGTTCGACGTTCGTGGAACTCAGCTCGACGAAAGGCATGCTCAGCTCAACAAACTCAGAGACAATTCTCTGAGCTGAGCTCAACGAATTTGGTTCTCAGGTCGACGATCTCTGGATGCTCTACCTCAACATTCTAAAGTCCAGAATCATCTAAAATATTCTAAGTCCAGAATCATACTCCAGTCGATAAATTCATGTTCTCCGCTCGACGAACTTGGACCACAGTCTCGACAAGTTGTATCAATTAGTTGTTAGCAGTTCTCAGGTCGACGAACTTAATTCTCAGGTCAATGATTTCTCGACACTTTACTTCGACATTCTTAAGTCCAAGAAACATTTCACTGATCTCCAGCCGATGAAGTTAGAATATCATCTCGATGATCTTGATGCACAGAATTGGAAAGCAGTTATCTGTTCATTAGGTCGGTGATCTTGGATCTTAGGTCGACGAACAACAATTATCTGGTCGATGAACATAACTTCGCAGCTCGACGAACTCAGGACCCAGGTGGACGAATTCTGTTCTTTGGTCGACAATTTCTGTGCAGTTCCAGACATGGATTTTTCCTCCCTCTATCCCTTATTTTATTGCACTAATTCCTGAGTAATCAATGCTTAATATTCTCTGAATATTACCGTTAGACGCAATATTGATTATGGTCTTCATCAGGATTATTACTTGTCGTTTTTCATTGGGACGGTTGGGGAAATCAATCAATACAGATATTCTCAAGGCCGTCAGTAATCAATGCTGAAGAAATTCAAAATCCAAAAGGAAGATTACATGGAAAATATAAAAGGATTTTTTCTTCTTCCTTCTCGGTAGCATTCAGGAACAAAGAGATCAGGAATTTTGAAAGAAACCAAGTAACATACAGGGTAATAACACAGTTAAGAAATAAGAAGCCCTAGACTAGAGAAATCATAGAAGCTGAAGAAGAAGAAGAACAGCCATTCAAAATCAAAAGTCTTTTTCTTTCTTCATTCCAGGATTCTTCAGAGGACAACAAATACTCTATTAGTCAAGAAGTTCCCGGATACCTCCTGGTCAAGGCTGAAACATTGAAGACCGACTCACCCTGCAGCAAAGCTCCAACCTTCCTGAACAAATCAATATCTCACCGGGAGACTTTGTTAAAATCGAAGATCCACTAAAGTCCTCTCAGTTGTATTTGAGATAAATAAGACATCATCACTCTCTCACCCCCACTGTAAAAAGGGTTCTTTAACTACCTTCAAAAGTTATTCCTGAGTGCAAGTCACCTGATCAAAATACTTGGGATTGGTTTTTGAGTACCTGATCAAAAGCTCATTGGTGGCAGTCACCTGATCAAAAACCTGAGTGGATTCCTACCAGTGTGGTGGAAGAGCGGATGTACCCAAGTTTAGGGGAACCACTATAAAATTCTTGTGTTGTCTGGTTGTCATCTTTTTCTTTTGTTCTTGCTGTGGCTATACTAGTTAGGTTGCTGTGTCTGTGATAGCTAGATTACATTTGTTGTGCCTGTGGTAGACTATTTCATCTTAGGACTGATTTTTTATTTACAGAAAAAGCATTACAAGTTTCAAGATACTCTATTGACCCCCCCTAGAGTATATCAGATCTAACCCTAAAACTTTCAGGGTTCTTATAGATTTTCTCAAGACCATACAGATTGAGTACTCTACTCCAGTTGCATTGATCAGAAGTGATCACGGTATTGAATTTGAGACTCTTCTTATGCATGACTTTTGTGAGAAGGAAGGTATCAGGCATTGCTTCTCAGCTCCTAGAACTCCTCAACAAAATGGGGTAGCTGAATGGAAAAATAGAACCCTAATTGAAGCTGCAGGCACATTACTTGCAGATGCTTACATGCCCCTATTCTTTTGGGTAGAGGCTGTGAGCACAACAAACTATGTACTGAACAGAAGCCTAATACAAAAGATTAAGAATAAGACTCCCTATGAATTGCTTAAAGGGAAGAAAACTAAAATCACCTATTTTAAAATATTTGGTTGTATATGCTATATTCATATCAATGACAAGAAATATACTAGAAAATTTGAAGCTAAGACTGAAGAGGGAAATTTTCTAGGATATTCCCAAGTCAGCAAAGCATATAGGGTGTTTAATAAATCTACCTTAAAAATTGAAGTATCTGTTCATGTGACTTTTGTTGAAGCTAACATGTCTTATAAGGAGAAAGAAATTTCTACCAACAGCACTTTGTAGGTACCTCACTTGTGTGAGAGAGTGGATGATCTAAGCCTCACCCAAGATGTTCCAACACATCCCTATTCACAAGTTAAAGAAGAAAGTGAAGAAGAAAGTATAGAGGTGATTGAACCCTGCCCAATAGCCAATGAAATTCTACAAGAGGAATTTATTCCAAAAGCTATTGCCCAACCTGCTCCTCCCACTAATTTTGTCACACTTAGAGATCATCCTAGATCTCAAGTGATTGGAGACATTTCAATTGGTGTGCAAACAAGGCATCAACTCAACCCTGACTTGATGTTTGCTTGTTTCCTCTCTCAAGTTGATCCCCAATCAATCAAATATGCTGAGCAAGATCCCCACTATATCATTACAATGTAAGAGGAGCTCAATAAATTTGAGAGATGTAGAGTTTGGGAATTGATTCCTAGACCCAAAGATTACCAAGTCATTGGAACCAAATGGGTATTCAGAAATAAGTTGGATGCAGAAGGCAACATTATGAGGAACAAGGCAAGGCTAGTAGCTCAAGGTTATAGGCAAGAGGAAGGCATTGACTATGATCAGACATTTGCTCCTGTTGCAAGACTTGAGGCTATAAGAATCTTACTTGCATATGCTACATTCAAAAAGTTCAAAGTCTATCAAATGGATGTTAAAAGTGCTTTTCTAAATGGAGAACTCAAAGTAGAAGTATATGTGGAGCAACCACCAGGTTTTATCTCTCCAACCTATCACTCTTATGTCTTTAGATTGAATAAAGCTCTCTATGGTTTAAAGCTAGCTCCAAGAGCTTGGTAACCTTAGCTAGCTTCCTGTTAGAGTATAAATTTTCTAGAGGCATTGTAGATAGGACTCTTTTTATTAAGCATCATAAAGATAAAATCTTATTAGTACAAATTTATGTGGATGATATTATATTTGGCTCAATTGATCCCAAACTATGCAAAAGGTTCTCTAACCTTATGCATTCAAAGTTTGAGATGAGTAGCTTGGGTGAACTTTCATATTTCCTTGGTCACCAAGTTAAATAATCATCTGATGATATCTTCATCTCCCAATGTAAATATGCTAAGGATCTTATCAAAAATTTGGGATGTGTGATGCCTCAGCAATGAAGACACCCATGGCTGCAAATGCTGTGATAGATTCTGATGAGCATGGAAAATCTGTTGATCAGAAGTTGTATATGGCCATTGTTGGGTCCTTATGATATCTCACAACAAGTAGGCCAGACATCATGGTTGTTACATACATTTGTGTAAGGTTCCAAGTGAACCATAAAGAATCTCACTATATTTTGCTAAAAATGATTTTGAGATATATAAAGAGTTGTCCAAATCTAGAACTTCTATATCCATTAGAGTCGGAATTTGACTTAACTGAATTTTTAGATGCTGACTATGCTGGATATAGAGTGGACAGAAAAAGCACAACAAGAACATGCCAGTTCCATGGTGATAGGCTAGTGTCCTGGTTCTGTAAAAAGCAAACCTCTGTGTCCACATCCACTGCAGAAGCAGAATATATAGCTGCTGGCAGTTGTTGCTCACAAGTTTTGTGGATACAAAACCAACGACTTGATTATGGATACAACTTAAATAATTCAACTATATATTGTGATACTACCAGTGCTATATCCATAGCACAAAATCCAGTGCATTATAGTAGGACCACGCATATTGAAATAAGACATCATTTCATTAGAGATTGTGTAGATAAAAAGAAAATTAATCTTGTCTTTATTTCCACTGATTTACAAAGGGCAGACATCTTCACCAAGTCATTGGATGAGAAGAAACATCTGTTTTTATTAAATTAGTTAGGAGTGATCAATGAAGATGAATTAATTTAAATTTTGTCTGTGGTCGACGATTTGTTGACAGTTCGTCGAACGGAGATCGACGATCTGTGAACTCCTCGTGAAGAGTTCGTCGAACGGAGCTCGACGATCACTTCTTAGTGAAATAATTTTTGTTGAACGGAGATCGATGATCCCTGCTTTAGTGAATTTTTCATCGAACTGAGATCGATGATTTATTCATCTTCTTCAGACTGAGATCGACAAAATCATTTTCTATTAAAATACTTTTTTGAACTCAGATCGAAGATCTTTTGTTTTTTCGTCAAACAGAGTCTGGCGGTTCATATTCTAAAAACCTTATATCTAGGTTTTCTTCGACCTCCGTCCAACGCTTTCAGTTCCTTTGTACTTGATCTTTGTTTCTCTCTTACAGGTGCACTCATGGAGATTCCGGCGAGTGCTCTTTCCACAATGAAATTTGATATGGGCTTCGATATTGATTTCAACTCATTCCATCATTCCGACGCAATCTTTGTAGAAATTCTGAAGTTATTTGAAGATCAACATTTGAAGCAGTTCATGACACTTTGAATCAAGATTTCAATGACAGAAATCAAAGAATGAGTCTTTACTTCCTCAACATCTGAAGATAACATGGCAAGAACTATTTCTGGTAATCAAGTCTCCCTCTCTCCCACTGTACTAACCGACATTTTCGATCTACTGAATGGTGATGATGAGATAGAAATGAACTATGAGGAATATAATAATATGTTAATCAAAATGGGTCATTCTGGAGATAACCCTAACAAGCTGCTGAAGAAGAACATGTCTGCTGAATACAGGTTCTTAGCAGATGTATTCGGGAAGGTACTGCTGGGCAAACACACAGCACATGACTACATCACCAGGCACCAGTTCTTGGTGATGGGTGCCTTGGTTGATATGAAAGGAATAAACTGGTGTAAGTTGTTGTTTGATCTGATTAAAAAGAAGAATACTAAGAATGAGGTCTGTTTTGGACGGGTTTTGGGGATTTTTCTGCAGGAAAAGGCATCTAAACATCTGGTTTCCACAATAGTGTTCATTAATGCCTCCACAAGGCTAATCTATACCCTGTTTAACAGATGGGAGAGGAGAATCACAAAGCCATCCCATGCTTCCTCCTCCTCCAGGCCTTCTGAGGGCACCAGGGCTGTAACGGCCACTCCCCACCCTAGTGTTGAAGAAGTTCCTCCTCCACCACCACCTTCAACAACATCTCTTCCAACAATAACTCCTCCATCTCCCCAGCCATCATCACTTCCTCATCTACAACCACCAGCTATTTCAATTTCTTCATCAACACATCTGCCAACTCCTACTCAATCTCCACAACATATCACACCTCCTCAATCTCCATTACCATCCCACCTACAAGACATCAATACTGAAACATTCTTATCATCCACCACCTTCAATCTGCTCACCTCCTTACCATCTACACCTACCTCACCTATCCATGACAGTCCCAGCCCATCACCATCCCCTCCTGCATCATCTCCACAGGATGATATCATACCAGATGTCACTAATTCTTCTCCTCCATCTGTATCCACTCAAACTCCACCTGAGTTTATGGATACTGTTTCTCCCTCCATGTCCACCATCCTGGAGCACATCACACTAGTGATTAGGACTCTTATTACAGAGGCTATTACACCTCTTGCAAATCGCATTTCTTCTCTTGCTACTCTCTTTGCTGCTTCCTCTATCCCTACATCTTCTACTAGGGGCCTGATTCCAGCTACCACTGAAATCAAGTAGAGGGAGATGCTCAGTGAAGAAGCAACTACAGTTTTAGCAGCAATAGCAGAAAACATAGATACAGATATCTATATGGTTATAGATACAGTAGTTACAGATATTGATATGCTCTGCACAGATACAACTATAGAGACTACAGGAGAAATAACTGTTGGTGATTGCATTGTCAATCCCACAGTTGATATCTTCAGTTTGTTAAATTCTTTTGATACAATTTATTTAAGTTCTCTTCCATTTGTCTGCCTAAATCCCTCCTTGGCTATTGTACCTTACACAACACTAATAAGTCCCACAGTTGCCAAGCAACTTAAGGACAGTTTTGCAGTGATAGGGATTCAAAAAGTATGCCCTTCCAAAGATATCTCTTCTACAGAGGCTGTCTCAGCTCCTACTTATGTGATGGATGACAGTCCACTGTCAGATTTGGATGAAATAATCATGGCAGATATAGAAGCAGAAAATGTATCAGTTGTTGAACCTATCCCTGAAACAGTTACTCCAACTCCAGAACCTCCAGTACAGCCATAGGCTGAAAAACAAATTGACAAAGATCTTCTGAAAGCTCTGGATGATTTATATGATAATACTCAGGGATCCTCCTCTGATAAATATGATGATGATAATGATGATTCTGATGATAGCCCTTCTACCAAGAAGAAAGTTTCAAAGAAAACAAAGGCTCCTCCAGTTGCTACTCCCAAGCCTAATCCAACACATGATACTCCTTATTATATCCTTCAGAAAATTACTCCTTACCCTAGGATGTCATCCTGGATGTGGTTGTCTAAAAATTAGAAGAAAGCAAAGAATAAAAGTAGGAGATATTCTCCTCCTCCTCCTTAGAGGCATAGGAAAGGTCATCCTCCTCCTCCACCTGCTGCTGGTGCTTTAGGTACTACTCCTCAGATGCCTACCTCATATGCTCAAACCTACCACAGACATCAAGGTAGATCCTCATCATTTCAAGAAAGCAGCCAACAGAGGTACTCTTCAAGTAGATAGCAACATCAACAACCTCAATAACAGTAGCAACAGCAAAATCATCAACAACAGCAACAACAAGCTCCTGAACCACAAAAAGCTGACAGCCCTAAAGGCCAGAGTCTCCTCCCGTTCACTTTGTGGATCCAGAGACAGAGACAACTGCTAGAATGGCCAGGTTCCAGGAACTTGTTGGACTTTCAATGATAAACAAAGCTAAAGTTGAAGGAAAAGATCCATCACAATATTCTACAATGTCCAAATACAGAAAAGAAGAATTAAAAAGGTATGAGAAAGCTAACAAATTCTTTAATGTAGATGCTTATGTGAATCTACATCCAGAGGTTGTTGTGCCTAGAGCTACATCTCTGAATATTATTGGAGCTGCTGATATAACAATTTCCAAGAAGCAAGCAGCTAATCCAAATAGGGAAATCAAGTTTACACAACCTTATAACAAAGAGAAAGTGGACAAGCTAAAGGAGAAGCTGAGGAAAAAGAAATGATATATATTCTGCTTAGTTTCTGTTGGTCTAAAACTCTTTATATATGAACTGTCACAAATCTACTTTGTAAATATTTGCTGCATTTTTCATTTTTTTTCTGGCAGATATATTTTTCTGCTTTATGAATGTTTTCATTTCATTTATGTTACTGTCCTCACCCAAATAGGGGGAGATTTTGGATCCCAAGTTGGATTTAGGCTAGGTTCACTAACTAGGATATTTGACCCAACATGTATAGCCAGGGTCATGTCTATGTCCTAGAGGTTAGGTTAAGTCCTTAGATTCAACCTTGCATGGACCATCCAATTGAAGATAGCAGAATACTCAGACTTAGAAGAAAATGAAGTTCAGAAATGTGATTTCGACGTTCGTCGAACTCAGTTCGACTTTCGTCGAACTCAGCTCGACGTTCGTCGAACGCAGCTCGACAAAAGTCGTGCTTTGCTAGACGAACTCAGAGTCAATTCTCTGATTTAAGCTCGACGATATTCGAGCTCAGGTCGACCAATTCGGGAAGTTCAACTTCAATTCATTTAGTATAGAATACTTTCTCTGAACTCAAGTCGACGAAGTTATATTATTAGCTTGACGATTGATGAGTCCACTTTATATACCTATTTTCAGACTCATCTGGGCTAGTTTTCACGCAGTTGCACTTCACTTTTAGTTCTATATCATTCATATCTCATCTTATCTTTATTTCCATAGGAAGTGCACATTTATGCCCATGGTTGTGTAGTTTGTTATTTTTATAGTTTGTACTCCCTTTTGTGATTGTCTGGAATGTCTGCACAGATTAGTGATTGGTTTTTCCTTTCGGTACAGGGGTCGTGTGCGTGTTACGGGATGGTTGTGAAACAGGAATACTGCGTACGATCATGGGATCTAATGTGCACGACCGTTGGTCGTGCGCCCCTGATCATGCGCACTACTCTACATTTTCTAGAATCAGCCTGGGGTAAGCGCACGACCACTGAACATACTGCGCACGACCACCGGTCGTATGCCACTGATCATGTGCATTGATTCCTCTTTTCTGGAGTCCTATCTGGGTAATCGCACGATCATTGGACTTAGTGCGCACGACCACTAGTCGTGCGCCACTACTCGTGCATATTATCCCAGTTCTTCTTCCTGATATTCCATGCCAGTGCGCACGAGCACAGGACATAGTGCGCACGACCATTGGTCGTGCGCATGTGATCGTGCGCATTGTTCATTTCTGCTTTTGTATAAATAGTGCAGGTTCCGCCCTAATTCGGGATCACTAATTTTTCCTCCGCCGTTTTCATCTCCGAGGAGGGATTCCGCCGTCCTCCTTCATCTTCCACCCTAGGGAGGTGCTCCGGGCAAGATTTCACCACCAAATCCAAGCCGGAGCTTCCTCTCGGCCTCCTCCACCATCTCTTGGGTTCATTTCAAGCTTTAACGCCATTGCCATCAAGTAAAGGGAAGCTTTCAACTTTCGTCCGCTGTCATGAGACGAAGAAGACGGGCCATTCGAAGGTGGTGACAGCCCTTCTCTATCCCGAACGCAGTTGAGGACCGAGCTTGGATGCGGAATGACAACCCGACGATTCCAACCGTGAATCCTCAGCAAGACTTTGGATTCGGTCGATCTCTTGACTTGTTCTTCCTTTATTGTTGTTTATGTGTTGTTGTAAACCTTATTTATAGATGATGTATGCTTATTTGTAAAACGTTCTTACAATTATGTCTATGTGATTGTTTGTGTTCGTTATTTACTTGAGGTGCGCCTATTATTCCATCCACCACCATCCACCCTTGCCGCACTAGCAATTGCTAGTGCCGTGCGTTGCGAAGAGGTGCTCAAGACCCTCATTCCGCCGTTCTCACCACCTCATCCGCGAGCCTACTCTTCCATCCGCCTAGCGATTCAGTGCATAGCGTCCTGACTAGTCTTCCATCCCGCATGGCGAAGCATCGCATAGCGGCGTTGCATATGAGTAGTTGTTAGCCTTTTATTTTCTGTTTCCGCAATATCAAAACCACCCCTTAGTTAGCTCCGACCTGAAGACTTCAATCTCAAGTCCTCCTCGAAATTAACTCCACCTTACTGTGTTCCTTGTGAGATCGATACTTGGGAAAGCCCCCATTTTTTATTACTTGTGCGACCGGTTCACTGCCATGATCTTAAGCATCAAGTTTTTACCGTCGTTGCCGGGGAACACTGTCGTGTGAGTTTGTGGAGAGGGAGATAATAGATTGAAGCCCTTTTCCATTTGTGCATATCATTTTTTTTATTTATTTGCTTTGGTTATTATAATTTTTATTTTGCTTATTTCTTTTTGCCCTTTTCTGATTTTTGATTTTGATAGCAGATCCGTGCTATTTTCATTTTAGCTGTGTAGCACTATTTCAGCAATTATTTTTGTTCGTGATGGATTCTGATGCTGAGTGATGTATCCTTGACACTTTGCGCTGATCCATCGATATCATTGCTGTTATGAATGCTGAGCATTGCATTCAGTGTTTGTTATGTCAAGGTGTGGGCCACATGATGAAGGATTGCCCTCGTTTGTGCAAGCCTTCTCCCTCTG
Source organism: Platanthera guangdongensis (assembly GCA_039583875.1). NCBI lineage: Eukaryota > Viridiplantae > Streptophyta > Magnoliopsida > Asparagales > Orchidaceae > Platanthera > Platanthera guangdongensis. The sequence continues at coordinate 42,235,098 of CM077161.1, read as the reverse complement.
AGGGCGTGTGCACAATAACCTCCCATTCGCGGAAGACTGTTGTGGACAGGCCTACCAGGATGTTGCCTGGCCCACACACTGACATAACGCACTTTGCTCATTCTTTACTCGTTGAGATTACTGAAGAATCTCTGGCCGCATACAGCTCTTTCATGGGTCCCTCGATCCCTTTTTACGAGCTCTCCTTGAGTGATGATGACCACTCTGGTGTTAGCCAACAAAAAGAGGAGCAGGAACTCATGAACGCTCCTGTATGGGACGATGAGATTGTTCCTGTGGTCGACGGGGTGGCTTTTGCGAATGAATGTGCGAGGGGGCCTGCTCATTCAGTGCTTGATTTTGAGAGCACCCTTGCCCCTCCGCAATTTTTGCCAGATTGTGCTATTCCTCTTGTTTGTGAGTCGGTTGATGATGCCGTGATTGTGGATGATTCGGTGCCCGAGGTTGCGCCGAAGTGGGATGATGATTCCTCTATATCCGACGGAGAAGGTGGATCTTCGGAACATTTTTACGCACCCCGGTGGGATGAGGAATATCCCCTTTCTGATATGGAGGTTTGCACCTCTTTATTAGATGAGGTCGTTCCTCTTACCACCACGGACCTTGAGTTCTCGTATTCCCCTCGATACGACTCGTATGATACCGATGATGATCTCTTCTTGGATCCTACTAAGAGTGACACCGGGAGCACTCTCCCATTTTCTGATTATTTTAGTTCTTCGTCTCCTTTATTTCTTGATCCCCCTTCTCTATCTGAGCCTGTATAAGCTGAGTCTCCACGAGTATGTTGGGATGATGATGAGCTTGGTGTTCTTGCCGTTGCCATCACATCCTGCACACCTGTGGTTGACGATGCCTTGCTAGGCGAGGATAATTTTTGTTATACGATGAGGGAGGACCAGGCCTCCTCCTCATCCTGTTTCCTATTTCCTCTACCTGCTTTGGGCAGGTATTACTATTTAGGTAGAGGGGTAACTGTTCTATCGCCGTATCGATACTCATTACCGAAACGGATATTGGAACAGTTACCTGTGCATTTTTCTTTTCATAGACCCATTAGCTAGAACCTTTTCATAGCCGAATAAGTCGTGATGTGATGACAATAACCCCAGTACTTATCTTTTATTTTCTGCAATTTTTATTTTTCATGTCTATTTTAGTTTTAGTATTTATTTGTATTTTTTATAGTTTTCTTTTATTTTTTCGGAGCTCACCCATGCAGGTATTCATAGCAAATTGCATTGGCGGGGTTGTGATTCTTCGTATGCCGGGCCTGCTTCAGGTTTCCACGCGTCTTCTGGTATGCTCACTAGCTGAGCATTGGGTAACCTCTTCCCTTAGCTCTTTATGATTTTTAATTTCTCCATCATATGATGTGTCGTTTAGTTTAAGTCTGGGGGAGAGTCAGTTTTGTTACCTTTTGCACGTGCACATCTGATGTGCATACTAGAAACCTTTATAGTTTTATTTTGATTAGTTCATTGCACTACACACCACTGCACCCACATGAGTGCGTGCTTAGCTTTTTGCGTGCTGCGAGTTAAACTTGTTTCTTTTGTTAGATTTGGGAAAATTATGGTGCTGGCTTAGGATTGTGAGACGGAGTAAAATGTTGACCTTGTTGTGTTTCTAGTCAACTGCTCTCGTCTCGTGTAGAAATTCAAGTAGATTAAATTTATCTATATGCTTATAGTTTTATATTTCTCTATTTACGTAAAAAATTTTTATTCTACTCAAAAGTTGGTAAATCTGGTATGAATCAAACGGTAGTGTAGGGATGTGTGTAGCCGCCACTAGCCTCGTTTTGCTCGAGTCGGGAGGAAGGATTATCTTTCTCGGTGGCTAAGAACTTGCCTCAAGCTACTCTCGAAGCATAGGTGCATGGTTAGTCAAGCGTAAGCATGATGTAGGCCATCATTTTGGCCCGGTTGAGCTTTGTACCGTTCCTAACGTCTTGTCCTCGCTAGCCACGTTGTGCCTACCCTTCTTTTGATTCAGCTCCACCTTCATTCACCAAAGCCCCATAGCCTTTCCTAGTCGCACACCAAAGACGACTTTACTGTTTTATATTTTCATGTTGGGATGTGATGTGGTGTTATTATTTATGAAAATGTGGAAGTGCTCCCAAGTTTATATCTGCTGAATTGTGCAAATAAAATGAAGAAAAAGAAAAAAAAGAGAAAAATATTTGTAAAGAAAAAAAAAGAAGTGAAAAGAAAAAGTTTAAATTGAAAATCTTTATGGAAATGTGATTATATTTAGAGTAGGTGGTGCACACACCCATTTGTTAAAAGTTAAGTCTGGGGGTGTGGTGCACCCGCATTTATTTTGGTTAGCTGATGGATTCTTTCTTTGATAGCTCATTTGGGTTAGGTGCATAGCCTTCCTTTTTTATCATTGTTTACCTCACCATAACCCAAGCCCCGTGATTATCCTAAAATCCTACGGATTTGCGCTTGAGTCTAACTAGTGCCGTGGAGAGAGTGTGAACGGGCAAGCGTATGGTCCCCGACATTGGTGGATTCCTTTGGAGGTGATCCTGAGCCCCGATCTTTGGCAAAGCTCACCTTAGTGGCCTGCCTACTTTCTTCCTATGCGTGACCAGTTGATTCACCGTGCTTCTATTTTTTAGTAGTAATAAAATTTTGATACGCATTGTGAAAAATATAAACTATTCTGCAAACTTAGAAATTTTCTCTATTGTATTTTTACGCACGTGAGCATGCGACTTCGCATGATACTTTGTTTTTCAATTTCTTTGTTGACTAGTATTTTTCCCTATCTGCTTAGATTTTGTTTGCTCGGGACGCGCAAACAGTTAAGTCTGGGGGTGTGATGAGTCCACTTTATATACCTATTTTCGGACTCATCTGGGCTAGTTTTCACGCGGTTGCACTTCAATTTTTGTTCTATATCGTTCATATCTCATCTTATCTTTATTTCCATAGGAAGTGCACATTTATGCCCATGGTTGTGTAGTTTGTTATTTTTATAGTTTATAGTCCCTTTTGTGATTGTCTGGAATGTCTGCACAGATTAGTGATTGGTTTTTCCTTTCGGTACAGGTGTCGTGTGCGTGTTCTGGGATGGTTGTGAAACAGGAATACTGCGCACGATCATGGGATCTAATGCGCACGACCACTGGTCGTGCGCTCCTGATCGTGCGCACTACTCTACGTTTTCCAGAATCAGCCTGGGGTAAGCGCGCGACCACTGGACATACTGCGCACGACCACCGGTCGTGCGCCACTGATCGTGTGCATTGATTCCTCTTTTCTGGAGTCATGTCTGGGTAATCGCACGATCATTGGACTTAGTGCACACGACCACTGGTCGTGCGCCACTACTCGTGCACATTATCCTAGTTCTTCTTACTGATATTCCATGCCAGTGCGCACGAGCACAGGACATAGTGCGCACGACTACTGGTCGTGCGCCTGTGATCGTGCGCATTGTTCATTTCTTCTTTTGTATAAATAGTGCAGGTTCTGCCCTAATTCGGGATCACTCAATTTTCCTCCGCTGTTTTCATCTCCGAGGAGGGATTCCACTGTCCTCCTTCATCTTCCACCGTAGGGAGGTGCTCCGGGCAAGATTTCACCGCCAAATCCAAGCCGGAGCTTCCTCTCGGCCTCCTCCATCATCTCTTGGGTTCATTTCAAGCTTCAACGCCATAGCCATCAAGCAAAGGGAAGCTTTCAACTTTCGTCCGCTGTCGTGAGACGAAGAAGACGGGCCATTGGAAGGTGGTGACAGCCCTTCTCTATCCCGGACGCAGTTGAGTACCGAGCTTGGATGCGGAATGACAACTCGACGATTCCAACTGTGAATCCTCAGCAAGACTTCGGATTCTGTCGATCTCTTGACTTGTTCTTCCTTTATTGTTGTTTATGTGTTATTGTAAACCTTATTTATAGATGATGTATGCTTATTTGTAAAACGTTCTTACAATTATGTCTATGTGATTGTTTGTGTTCGTTATTTACTTGAGGTGCGCCTATTATTCCATCCACCACCATACACCCTTGCCGCACTAGCAATTGCTAGTGGCGTGCGTTGCGAAGAGGTGCTCACGACCCTCATTCCACCGTTCTCCCCACCTCATCCGCGAGCCTACTCTTCCATCCGCCTAGCGATTCGGTGCATAGCTGCCCGACTAGTCTTCCATCCCTCCTGGCGAAGCATCGCATAGCGGCGTTGCATAGGAGTAGTTGTTAGCCTTTTATTTTCTGTTTCCGCAATATCAAAACCCCCCCTTAGTTAGCTCCGACCTGAGGACTTCAATCTCAAGTCCTTCTCGAAATTAAGTCCACCTTACTGAGTTCCTTGTGAGATCGATACTTGGGAAAGCCCCCATTTTTTATTACTTGTGCGACCGATTCACTGCCGTGATCTTAAGCATCAACGATCTTAGAGCACAGAATTGGGAAGTTTTTCACAGAAAGCAGTTAGCCAGTCTCAGGTCAACGAACATGGTTCTCAGGTCAAAGAACAAGAATTCTCAGGTCAACGAACTTTGATCTTGGTCGAAAAAATCTGTTATCTGGTCAATGATTCCTGTGCACTTCCAGAGTTGGAAATTTACTTCATTTTGTCCTTATTCTATAGCAGTAATTCTTGAGTAATTAATGTTTTTATTCTCTGAATATAGACGTTAGTGGCAGCATTGATTATGGTCATCTGGAATATTACTTGCTGTTTTTAATGAGATAGTTGGGAAAATTCATTAATGCATATATTCTCTCCAGCCACATTACATTCTCCAGGCAGTCAACATATAATGCAAAAGGATTTCAAAATTCAAAGGAGAATTAGACAGAGATATATAAAAGAGTTTTCTCTTACAGTCGACAGAAGAGAGAGAACACATAGAGAAAGAGACAGAACACAAGAAATCAGTCAAGAAAAATAATTCTGCTGTCTTCATCAAGTGCTCATCTTCGAGCAAGCTTCCAAGAAACAATCAACTTCAATCTATCTACAGCTTTCTGGAGAAATTTTTAGAAGACCTACTCACCTTGCAAAGCCCTCAATCTTCCAGAAAAGAACTTCATCTCAGGGAAAGCTTTGACACCATCAAGGATCCACAAGTGTTCTCAGTTGATTTGTGAAAAGAGAATACAATATCTAGCTTTTGTTTGTTTCACCCTACTGTATATAGGGTTCTAGCTCAATTCAAAAGCTAAACACTTGGTTGCAAGTCTCCTGATCAAAAGACTTGATTTGGTTTTTGGGAACCTGGTCAAAAGCCTGAAAGGTTTCCTAATCTACGTGAAGCTGATCTTGTGGTGACAGGCACCTGAGCAAAAACATGATTGGTGGCAGGGCACCTGATCAAAAACTGGAGTTCCTACCAGGTTGGTAGAAGAGTGGATGTACCTATATTTTAGGGGAACCACTATAAAATTCATGTGTCGTCTGTGATGCTATCTTATTCTTTACTGTGTGCTACATACTGTCTAGTTTGGTTTCAATATGCACTATCTATTTACACATATAAGTATCAATTTTTTAACTCTGAAATAAAAATCTAATAAGATTTTAAAATACTCCATTCACACCCCCCCCCCCCCCATGTTGAACAGTCTAACCAGGGGTGGTATCTGTCATACCATCCTTCAAAGGGAGATCTAACAACCCTTTTGTGCTTTTGATCAGGTTCGCAAGAAGCAAATAGGTTAATTTTTAAGGGAGTTATAACCCTGTACACAGAGGGAAAAAGTAAATTGATGGTGTTCTTCTTTGTCGACAGTCTAAGAGAAGACTAGTGGATTTGATCTTGTCAAAGCTCCACCTAAGATGAAAAAATAGTTCAGGAAGATGAGAGCTTTGCACAAGGTGTTGGCCTTCATTCTTTAGAAGATCTTTAGAAGCTTTTTGGACTGATATTAAATAGTTGTCCCTTGAAAAGCTCAGAAGCTGATGATGAAGAGCTCTGTGAGATTCTCTGTATATCTGTGTGTCTCAGTGAATTCTCTATGTCTATTCTCTTTTTCAAAAATCTCACATTGATTTTTTGAAAACAGTCCTTTTATTTTCCTTTTAGAAAAATAGCATTTGGATTTGAAGTCTATCTTTGAATTAATGCTGAAATCCTGGGAGTTGAACGGTTGGAATTTATCTTAAATGCAATTCCTCAACTGTCTTCAGTAAATAAGTCAAGTAATTACTCTATGAATTCCATAATTAAAGTTGCCAAGCAACAGCTATATTCCTGAGAATATGAGCATTAATTACCAGAGAATTACATCCTTAGAATACTCCAAACTGAGATCAGAATGAGAGAAAACATGAAAACTGATAGAAATCGTCGAACTCAGAACAGATTTCGTCGACCTGAACATAAAGTTCGTCGATCTGGGAAATCGTCTTCGTCGAGCTGAGCTCCAAGTTCGTCGAGCTGAGAAGTAATTTCGTCGAACAGAGAAATTGAAAGAAGAGGGAAGATCGTTGACCTGAGCTCTATGTTCGTCGAGCTCAACTCAGAGTAGGGACTCTGAGTTCGTCGATCAGCGATCGACGATCGTCGAGCTGAGTTCGAAGAATCTCAAACTAATTCTTTGAACTCTTAAGGATTGTTATTCTTCTATCTGGATCTCTGATTTTTTCTAAGGGCTGGATCATTGTCTTTCTAACTTAGTCAAACTAACCTAGACCTTGGAACTAACAAAATGACCCTAGCTATACATGGAGGGTCAATAACCTAATAGTGAACCTAGCCTAAATCCAAACTAGGGATCAAATAGAGTCTTAGGATGTGTGCCAGAAAGACTGAAATTCTCAATGTTGACCGTTATGTCTTGGACCACTGAACGGTGGTTGGACCCGTGGTAGTCCGGTAAACTTAGAATGTGCCCTAAGTGCACGAGGCGTTTGGTTGGTCGATCCTACATATGTGTTGAATGGTTCTTAAGTGCACTTTTGGTTTTCCTAAAATATGTATGATTGTTATGCATGTAGGGAAGGAATACCGCTACGCCGGGTGTAGGGCAGGGTCGTTATAAATTGGTCAGCTAAAGCTGACCGTTGCCTTATTCGCCACCTTTATTATGGAATGTCCCTGTGCAGGTGCTGGAGAGCCAAGCGAAAAATAGCGGGTTGCAGCCCTTGATTCGATGCCGGCCCTCGAAGGCCAAGCGAAGAACGTTAAGTATTTTTCTTTCATATGTGGTCGGTCTACGTGCCGATGTTTGTAAAACACACTGTTAAAGAATAATGTAAGGCCTTACGGCCATCACTTTTGTGTATTTTGTAATAACATTCCTATGGTTATTTATAGTGGACATTGTTTATACTTGAGTTCAAATTAACCATTGAAGATTCCGCTAGAATGCTCTGAGTTAGGATTAGTTTGGTAGTTTTAATAACTAACCTGTAACCCCGCCGACTATCTGTGGCACGGGGCCCCGACCAGACCCTCTGTTATATTTCATGTAACAGATGGAGATGTTACACCCCCAGTAGATGCCCACCTTGCATTGTTAGAATAAACATTCTCCATGTTTTAAAGCTGATTCATACCTCATTTGGATTATTATTGTCGAATGCCTTCTCGGGTAATTTGTAGCCAAAGAATCCTCTAACCTGGGAATCTACTCGCCTCCTCCTTCTCCCAGCTCACTGGAAATCTTCTTGGATGCCTCGATTGACCCTACCGAGATGAGGATGCAAACCATTGGGATCCTCAGGAAGTACGGGCTCAAGCTGCGAGAGCTCAAGAAGGACTATGTGATGCTAGCCGACTAGGTGAGTCGAGGATTAGGTAGCGAGATGACTTCTCCTGGGCCAATCATAGACCATATATAAGAGAATGTGTGACCTTTAATCCACATCCTAGAGAGAATCCACGAGTTCAATAATCCTTGCTGACCACCAGGGACGGGGGCATGAGGCCGTGGTAGATGGAAATGACTCCATAGCTGAGCCACCCATCACTTGCCCCCTGGGCCCCTCAGATCTCCCCGTGTATTATAATAACTCCTTCCCCCTGTTATATTTTTCTTGAGGACACTCACATAGTTATTCTTAATAATTGTTGAAAGTGTTCAGTTGTCTACCTAAATCACCTAGAGGGGGGTGAATAGGTGAGTTGTGCGTCTTTTTGCGGAATAAAAATTTGGAGATCTATGCACATAATTATCAACCAAGCAATCACATACGACAAAAGATTTATATTGGTTCCACAATCTTGGGTTCATCAACTTTCCCTCACCGAACTAGCAAAGCAATAGACTCGGGTACTCCACTATCTCGGATTGAAAACCAATATTACGCCTCAGAACAAAGTTCCTACAATCTTGATCCACAACATGGATCTACACTCGGAAGACAAAACTTCCTACAACTAGGAAACAAAAAGCTCCTACACTCGAAGAGAAATCTTCTACAAGAATTAATTGAAAGTATATGAAAATACAAACAGTAAAACTCAGATCTGAAAATCCCAGCCTATATCTTCTTCTTTGATCTTTGCGGCTCTATCAGAAAAGTTGAAGAAGAATCTCGGCAAGAACTAGATCTGAAATTTCTTTGACTTCACAAGATCCGATAGAAGATGAGGAGATGAACAGCAATCTCGATCTATGAATCTTCTTGATCTGAATCTCTGGAATCGAAAGCCACAGCGACTTGCACGAAGAAGATCGATGGCGACGGCTTTCATTTTTGGACAGAGAGAATAATACTCAGAAACTTAGAATAGTACTTGACAGTGCTTAGGGTTAGTCGGTTCTGACATGACCTTATATAAGATCACCCTAACAGTCATAATTAGCCTTATTGATGTACCCGTGGACCAATCACGTCACGGCATTTGAAATTTCCGTAAAATTTGGACTTAGCAAATTTTCTGAAAAGACTGACTGAATTACTCGAGTAAATAATTACCTACTCGAGTACTTAATAAGATTACTCGAGAGAGTCGAATGAGATTACTCGAGTAGGTGACTTAGAGAAAATCCAGAAATAATGAGTAACTACTCGAGTACACAAAGACTTACTCGAGTGCAAATATAGTTACTCGAGACGTGGAGTTGAACTACTCGAGTACAAGAATTATTACCGGAGAGAATATAAATTAACTACTCGAGAGGTAGAAGGAATAATCGAATCAAAGACTTATAATAACTTCTGAGAGAAGAAAACGGGATACTCGAGTACTGGAACTGGACTACTCGAGAGGAGATAACCTAATCGAGTATATGGATATTACTACTCGAGTAATGGACTTTGAAAAATTCTGAGGGATGAAAAGCTTATCACTCGAGTATTAAACCTAGACTACTCGAGTAGTAGATAGACTACTCGAGTCCATGAACTTGACTACTCGATTGAAGTAAAACAACACGAAATCCTGTCTTTTGTAACTCAAGACAAAAGAGTAATCTACTTGAGTACTAATATGACTACTCGAGTAAATGACTTAGAAAATTTTTCAAAGATGAAATTCGGTTAACTCGAGATTAAGAGTTGGTCTACTCGAGTAATTGACTTGGCTACTCGAGAGCTATATTCTGACTACTCGAGAGCTAAATCCCTTACTCGAGTACATATGTACTTACTCAAGTATAAACTAAGTATTCAACTCGAGTATATAAAATACTACTCGAGTGAAAGACTTAGAAAATATTTCTTCAACAGAATTTTCTCTTCTTCAATAAATTCAGCAACATTTCTTTCTCCAATCAGTCCTAGTGCTTGAAAATGAAGTCTATCCCAATAGAGAGGCTACACATGAGTCAACACCATGGATCAAATAATGAGGGATTACACTGTATGGTCCTGTGTTAGGTGACCCACTGTAGACTGATATTGGTCTACACTTGGCAATATAGTCCTGCATACACATAACTCAAAGAAGATATCAAATACAACTTAATTCATCTTAGTTCAAGGGTGACTTCATCAAATCTGGGTTATTGTGGATACCATACCCAATAATCTCCCCCTATTTGAAGAATTCAGAACTCTTTACACTAAGATGAATTATATACACATGAAAAGAACTAGAAATGCAGTAGAGAAAGCAGTGCAATAAACATAAAGATTAAAATCAAAGAGCATATGATGAGAATTAGAAGTAATATAAATAAGATTGTCCAAAATATCATTTCTACATAAATCATATCCACACTCTCATAATTCTATATGCTTAGACTTGATGGTGCTGCTTGTCCTTCTTCTCTTGCTGTCTTCTTTGGTACTTGTAGGGATTGGGATAGTACTTTGGAGGCTTTGGAAGAGCAGCAGGGTTGTTCCTTCCAAATTCTTTGTCATATAGCCTTCTCTTTGTCATTGATTTTTCATACAATTCCCATTCCTGGGAGCGATAATGATCATTCCTGTTTTCATTGAAGTCCATGACAAGCTTGAGAGTATCTAGAATGAGAGACTTTGAAGTTGGAGACCAGATCTCTGCAAACTCTGGAGCTTTACTCTTTTCTATATCTGGAACTGCGATTGACCTGCTAGCTGAGGCACCATCACCATACTTTCTCTTCTTCTTTGAAGTGTTAATCTCAGGAGGAGCTTGGAAGAACATGTCTGATGGGTCTGCCTCCCAAACCTGAGCATATGATTCTGGAGGAGGACATTCACAGCCTTCAGGTCTAGGAGAGAAGGTAGGCTGAGGAGCTTGAGCTGGAACAGCAGTAGATAAGGGGTTCAGATGATGAAGAATGATGTTTGGATCAGCTGAAAAGTCAGGAAGAATCTGATTGTGCATCCAAACTACTGTATCATAGGTATGGAACTTCACACTCTAAATTTGTCCGAGCACATCATCATGAATCTCTTTCATCTTAGCTTCCCAGAGAGTCTGCTTGATTGCATCTGATTTCTCAAGGTATTCCTTGACTAAACTCTCCCCCTTTCTAACTTCTACAGTCAGTTTATTGATGGCATCATCTTTGAATGTGCCTACCTCATCACAGATCTTCATTTTGGTTGCTTCTGCTCTCTTGTCTAACTCAACCTGGTTGTTGGCAAGAGTTACACCTTGCTCCATGACCTGACGAACACTAGTGATAGTGTGATCTAGAGCTTTGCCACCAATCTGGAATAGATGTCTGAGTTAATCTGTGTTGTGCTGAATCTCAGCAAATCCCCTGCTCATCTCTTTCTCTAGAGCAGTGACTTTTTCAGTTACAGCCTTGAGAGAATCATCAAAATACTTCCTTTGTTCTTGTAGCAGATATACAAACTGACCCATCAAATCACTGGCAGTAGCAGCAGGATGAGAAATAGAGGGAACTGGAGGAGGAGGAGCAAACCATGGAGCTATCTCTTCAATTACTATAGAGCTCATAACTCTGGTAGTATGAAGCAGGGCATCCCCTTCATCAGTGACTATGGGGATGGTGAAGTCCAGGTTCCTCAATAGAGCTTTAGCTAGTTCAGGAGATTGGTCTGGCTCATCAAAAAGCAAAATAGTCTCAACCTACTCTTTGTCAGCAGCAGGAGAGTGGATGGGAGATGATGGAGTATGTGTTGGAGATTGCACATGAGTGGGTTGCTTGGAAGCTTCAGTGCTTTGGTATTTTTGAAGAGGGGGAAGAGGGTCATCAACAGTCAATTCCTCAATCATTTTATTGATTACTGCTTCAGTGGAGAGTAGGGATTCTTTGAGTTGGGCCTCTGATGGAACTTCTTCAGGAGTAGGAGGTGGAGGAGAGGTAACAGCTGGAGGGGTAGGAATTCTGTCTGAAACAGAAGGATGAGGCTCCCCCTCAATAGCTGTACCAGATGTGCTGGCAACCTGATGTGGAGAGGGAGATGGGGTCCTGTACTCTATAGCTAGAAGGTCATGAGCTTTGGCAGTTTGAGCAAGGTTCTGCAACTTCAACTCCCACCTCTGAATGGAGGAAATGGAGACTTTATTCATGTGATGGAGAATAGTCCCTTTGGAGAAGTTGAATATTTCAGGATTAATCTCATGTAGGAGAAGAGAAATAATCCTTGCATAGATTGGAGCCTTGATGCTCTCTCTGATTTTATCCAGAATTAACATCCCAAATTGATACCTTTTCCTGCAGACAATGACTTGCATGATGTCAAAGAGGCTGAGTGAGATATCCCTTATAGAACTTGTCTTGCAGAGAAGAATCTTCCCAATGATATCCACCAAAAGCTTTCCTTCTGGATTCAGTTCAGACCTTTTGATGGTGAGTACATCTGGAGAAACCCCACAAAACATACAAGTCCTGTCAGATTCTTCTGGACCTAAGTCATCTTCTTCATCAAAGACTGGCGGTCGAAGAAGTGTAGAATTAGAGGTTTTGTTTGGCTTGATCTTGATTCCTCTAACTTTGGATTTGAGAACTGTCCCATTTCTCTTGACTTTGATATTCTTGAAAAACTCTTCAACTTCTGGAAAAAGAATCTTACATGGAGGTTGTAGAATAAACGTGAGGCCGGCGGTGTCGAGGAGAATCAAGAGATTATGAAAATCGTCTGAAATGTCAGCAAATCCGGCGGCAACAAGTTCTGAACTGATTCCAATCTTAGAACAGGGCACCATGATCCAGAGATCTGAGAAAAAGCTTCTAAGGGGAAGAAAATGGCGCAGGCTCTGCAACTTTCGGCAGAAGACGAAGCATTTTCGGCTTACTCGAGAGAGAGGATTTTGATTCGTGTAGAAAAAGAATTTCAGACTTTTCGATTTATATAACCCTAATTTATCTCTAATTAGGAATTAAATAAAGCAAACATACCTTCAGAATTGGCAGTATAAGTCTCGGGTTGCGAAAAACGAAATTTGAATCAAAGTAGAAAATTTGACTTCCTGATACTCGAGATGGATGTCAGTACTCGAGTGCAGATATAGAAGTACTCGAGTGAGAAATGCGGAGGTACTCGAGTGAAGTCTTGGAAGTACTCGAGTAATGATATTGAGGTACTCGAGTGAAGCTTTAATACTAGAGTAGTCTATTTACTACTCGAGTAGGTTACTCGAGTGGCTGTAGAATTACTCGAGTAGGTCAAGGTTACTCGAGTGGCTGTAGAATTACTCGAGTAGGTCAAGGTTTTATACTCGAGTGACTTACTTCTTACTCGTGTAGTCATAATCTTACTCGAGTCATAAAGTCTGAAATTTAGAAAATTTCAACTTTTGACTAATTCTTGATCTCTGAGACTTCTTGTGAGTCCACCTTCTCTAATCTTCTTTGTTGAGCATTCCAAGTTCTGTTTTGAAGAATGAGAACTTGGTCTTGTCCAGCGGCTTCGTGAAAATATCTTCAATATGCCTATCTGTTTGGACATACTGTACATCTACATCCCCATGCTCCACATGCTCCTAGATGAAGTGGTACCTCAGCTCTATGTGCTCTGTCCAGATGTGCGAGACGGGGTTGTTGGCTATTGTAATTACGTTGGAAGAGTCGCAAAACAATGGAATGTTCTCAAACTTCATGTTGTAGTCTTCAAATTGATTCTTTATCCAAAGCAGATGTGTATAGCAATTTCTTGTAGAGATATACTCTGACTCAGCTATTGAGATTGCAACATAGTTCTGCTTCTTGCTACTCTAGGAAATGAGCATTGTTCCAAGGAATTGGCAAGTCCCGGAAGTGCTTTTCCTGTCGTCTTTTCTACCTGCAAAATCTGCATCTGAAAAACCAATTAGCTCATTATCATTACTTCTTGTGTACCATAAGCCAAGATTTGGTGTACCTTTAAGGTATCTCAAATTTTGCTTTACAGCAGCATAGTGAGATTCCTTAGAGTTCACCAGAAATCTATCGCATACACATGTTGAAAATATTATGTTAGGTCTACTGGAAGTAAGGTAGAGCAAGGATCCAATTATGCTTCTATACTTGGTTTCATCAAAAGGTTTCCCTTTCTCATCCTTGTCCAGAGATATAGCTGAGCTGATTGGAGTCCTCATCAAGGTTGCGTTCTCCATTCTAAATTTCTTAATTAGCTCCTTGGTGAACTTGGTCTGCGAGATGAAAATTCCATCTTCAGATTGTTTCACCTGAAGCCTTAAGAAATACTTTAACTCGCCCATACTGCTCATTTCAAACTTCACGTGCATAAGTTTTGAGAACTTCTTGTATAGGTTGTCATCAGTAGAGCCAAAAATAACGTAGTTGACATAGATATGCACTAGCAAAATCTTGCCTTTTATTTCCCTAAGAAATAATATCTTATCTATCTTCCCCCTTGTGAACTTATTCTCAAGAAGAAAGCTAGACAGCGTCTCATACCAAGCTCGAGGAGTTTATTTCAGACCATATAAAGCTTTATGTAATAAATAAACATAATCGGGAAAGTTAGAATTAATGAAACCTGGAGGTTGTTCCATATATACCTCTTTCTTTATATCACCATTAAGGATGGCAGACTTCACGTCCATCTGATAGATGGTGAAGCCTTTAAAGGTAGCATATGCAAGGAATAACTTGATTGCCTCTAGCCTTACCACTGGAGCGTACGTCTGGTCAAACTCGATTCCTTCTTCTTGACGATATCCTTTGGCGACGAGTCTGGCCTTGTTCTTTATGATTGTTCCATCCTTGTCCATCTTGTTCCTGTAGACCCATTTTATCCCGATGATGTTCTTACCTTTGGGTCTTTGGACAAGTTTCCATACTTGGCAATGCTTGAACTTGTTTAGTTCTTCTTTCATTGTCATTATCCAAGATGCGTCTGACTTTGCTTCCTCAAACTTTTTTGGTTCAACCTGTGAGAGAAAACTTAAATATAAATTATCGTTAGTTGTACCTCGACGAGTTCTGACACCATCCCGGGGATCTCCTATGATTTGGTCCTTGGGGTGATCCTTTAGATGTCCGAGCTCTAGAGTCCTTGCATCTGGATGGTCTTCAATCACCGGAGTGACTTCATCAACTTTGACGATTTCTTCATCTTGATCATCTACCTCTCCAATAGGGGTTGGAGTGGTGATCTTGATGAACCTTCCACCTTTTTCTTCAGTCGGTTCATCTAAGTTAAGTTATTTCAACTTTGTACCTGCATCTTCAATGAACACACTAGAAGAGTTGCCTTGCAGCAAACTCGTCTCATCAAATACAACATGTATTGATTCTCCTACAACCAGAGTTTTTCTATTAAATATCCTGTATGCCTTACTATGGCTATTATATCCTACAAAAATACCTTCAAAGCTCATTTCGCTAAACTTGGTAGTATGATACTTGTCGTTGTTAAGCACGAAGCACTTACAACCAAAAAAATCTAAAATATGAGACAGTCGGTTTCCTTACCTTTAGAAGTTCGTAAGGTTTCTTATCGTGGTTTTTGTTCATGAGTGCTCGATTTTGCACGTGACATGCAGTGTTGACGGCTTCAACCCAGAAGTATTTCGGAATTGATACATCACTCAACATGGTTCTGCAGGCCTCTATGAGTGTTCTATTCCTTCTCTCAGCTACTCCGTTCTGTTGAGGAGTTCGAGGAGAGGAAAACTCATGAAAGATACCTAGGCTTTCACAAAATTCTGTCATGGCCCCAGACTTGAACTCTTTTTCATTGTCACTTATGATTTTTACTACGGAATTGTTGTATTCATTCTGCACCTGCCTAATAAAGCTAGTAAAGAAGTCAAAGGTATCTGACTTGTGTTTCAGAAAGAACACTCACGCAAAGCGCGAGTAATCATCAAAAATTACCAATGTATAATCCTTACCTCCAAAACTTCTAACTTGCATTGGACCGAACAATTACATATGAAGCAGATGTAAATATCTATTAGAATCTTTGCCAACAGCGCTTTTAAAGGTAGCCCTTGTTTGCTTTCCTTTTACGCATGCGTGACAAGGTCTATCTTTGACGTACTTGACATTTGGGGCATCACGTACTAAATATAGTGAAAATAATTTATTAATGGTTTTGAAATTAATATGTGCTAGTCTCTTGTGTCATTGGTCACCTAGGGACACACTATCGTTTGCTAAAAAACACATTGGTGTAGAAGAGTCTATATAAATGAAATTTAAACAAAATATATTTCTGCTTCGAGTACCTGATAGAATCGTTTCCATATTGTCGACAGATTTTATCAAGCACTTATCAACATGAAATTCAACTATGTATCCTTTATCGCAGAGCTGGCTTATGCTTATAAGATTGTGTTCCAATACTTCAACATAAGCCACATCTGAGGAGGATACACTACCGTTAGTGATCATACCATATCCTTTTGTGATTCCTCGGTCTGAACCTCCAAAGATGACCTTTGGACCTTTCACGACTGGAGAATAGTTCTGAAGTAGGCTTCTTATCTCGGTCATGTGTCGAGAGCATCCACTGTCCAAATACCAGATAGACGTTTTGGTTGCCTTTGGACATAAATACAATTATAAGTCGGTTTTCCTTAGGAACCCAAACACGTTTGGGTCCTTGGTCTCGTGTTAGAAGACACCCCCCTACGAGTATTAGCATTATAAGTGGTCTTTATCATATTGCTAACATGAGGAATTGCAAAATTCCTGGCATTAAACCAGCAGTCAATAGTAAAGTGACCAGTCTTGCCACAACACTGATGAGACTGATTTATATAGGGTTTTTAGGACTCATCTGGGCTTATTTTCTTGCATGTGCACTACCTTTTCAATTGGAAAAGTTATATTTTTGTTTAGGGCTTCACTTCACAAATAGTGTATTGTTTTGGGCCCGTGGGTGTGCAGTTGCGCATTCTTTTATCGGGGGTATGCACATGGTGCTACTAGTTATCTCTCTGTTTAGTTTTCTTTGCATTTTGGTGCTGGAAGCTTGTGCTCCAGCATGGTTTTATTATTATGCAGGTAGTCGGGATGTCCCGAAATTCCATTTCCAGTTTTTGTGTAAAACGCACGGTCGTGCGCATTTCTTCACACATGGTTCCAGTCCAATCGGGTGTTTTTCACAGCTTTCCTGGGGTATCTATTTCTACCAGTGCGATTTGTTCCTGCACTGTTTCCGCCAAACCGTGCGCGAAGGATTCGCACGGCCTACACATTTTCCCAAGCTTTCCAGTGATCTGTGGTTAATCGTGTGTTTCCTTCACGCACGGGCAACAACGCCCATGCACAAGTAAAACACATGTTTCCACTATATTCTCGTTCATTACTGCGCTCTGTGTTTACCCGTCCGATTTCATTCACGCACGGGCAGAATTGCCGTGCGCGATTACAACGCACGGGTCAACACTTCTTCTTCCTCAAGCACTATCTGCGCACGTATATTGCATGATTCACGCACAGTCGTGTGCCAGACCGTGCGTGGCTAATTTTCTGATCTTTCTCTATTTAGGAGCAGATTTTTTGACATTTGAGGACATTTTTGGACAGACTTCTTCTACGCCAACTCCTCCGCATTTTTCTGGCGAAATCCGCCATTCCACCAATGGGAGAATATCCAGACAAGCATTCAACGCCAAATCCAAGACGGAGCTTCCTCTTGGCCTCCTCTTTCATCCTTGAGCTTTAAAAGGGTATTTTATCTAGCTTTCTCCACCAAGCTAGAGAAGTTGTACCATCCTCCACCGGATCGTAACACAAAGAAGATGTGTACATTGGGAGTGAGTGAGAGCCTCTTCTACCCCGGACGCAGTTGAGGACCGAGCTAGGACGCATAATTACAACCCGATGAATCCTACCGTGAATCCTCAGCAAGACTTCAGATTCGGTCGATTTCGCACACTTTTCTTCTCTTGTTGTTGATAGTATAGTTGATGTCTTATATTTGATGAAGTATGCTTATTGCAATATACGTTTATGTGTAATCATGTTTATGTGATTGTATGTTTTCATTATTTACTTGAGGTATGCCCTTATTTTCCATCTGCCATCCATTTGTTCTTGCCCCACTAGCGATTACTAGAGGCGTGCGTAGCGAAAAGGTGCCTGCGACCCTCATATTCCTCGGTTCGTTTGGTTCTTACGCTTGCCTACTCGCTGATGAGTCCACTTTATATACCTATTTTCAAACTCATCTGGGCTTGTTTTCTCGTTGATGCACTACACTTTAGAGCGTTATTTGTTCATATTTGTTATTATGTCCTTTTTATGAGTAAGTGCACATTTATGCTCGTGGTTGTGTATTTTGTTACTTTTATTGTTTGTACTCCTTTGTGTGATTGCCTGTAATGTCTGCACATATCAGTGATTGGTTTTTCCTTTCGGTACAAGGGTCGTGTGCGTGTCCGGGATGGTTTTGAAACAGGAATACTGCACACGATCATGGGATCTAATGCGCACGACCACTGGTCGTGCGCCCCTGATCGTGCGCACTACTCTACGTTTTCCAGAATCAGCCTGGGGTAAGCGCACGACCACTGGACATACTGCGCACGACCACCGGTCATGCGCCACTATTCGTGTGCATTGATTCCACTTTTCTGGAGTCCTGTCTTGGGTAATCGCACGACCATTGAACTTAGTGCGCACGACCACTGGTCGTGCGCCACTGCTCGTGCACGTTATCCCATTTCTTCTTCCTAATCTGCCATGCCAGTGCGCACGATCACCGGACATAGTGCGCATGACCACTAGTCGTGCGCCCGTGATCGTGCACATTATTCATTTCTGCTTTGTATAAATAGTGCAGGTCTCGCCCTAATTCTAGATAGCGGGGATCACTCGACATTTCTCCGCCGTTTTCCGCCTTCTTCGCCATTCCCCTTCATCTTCCACCCTAGGGAGGTGCTCCGGGCAAGCTTTCACCGCCAAATCCACGCAGGAGCTTCCTCTCGGCCTTCTCCTTCATCCGTGAGTTTCAAGTAGGGTTTGACTCCATAGCCAACAATCAAAGGGAAGCTTGCAACTTTCATCCGCTATTGTGACACGAAGAAGACGGACCATTGGAAGGTGGTGACAGCCCTTCTCTACCCCGGACGCAGTTGAGGACCGAGCTTGGACGCGGATTGTCGACCCGACGATTCCAACCGTGAATCCTCAGCAAGACTTCGGATTCGATCGATCTCTTGACTTGTTCTTGCTTTCTTGTTGAATATTGGTGTTTAAATCTATTTATATTGATGAAGTGCACTTTGGTTGTATATGTTATGTGTTTCATGTCTATGTGATTACTATTTCATTTTACTGCTTAAGTTGCTCGAGTTGTGCCATATTTCATCCACCACCATCCACCCTTGCCGCACTAGCAAATGCTAGTGGCGTGCGTAGAGAAGAGGTACTTTCGACCCTCATTCCGTCATTCTCATCACCTCATCTGCAAGACTACTCGCCCATCCGCCTAGTGATTCGGTGCATAGCGGCCCTACTAGTCTTCCATCCCGCCTGGCGAAGCATCACATAGCGGCGTTGCATAGGAATAGTTGATAGTGTTTTTATTTTCTGTGTCTGTAATATCAAAACCCCCATCGTTACCGCCGACCTAAGGACTTTAATCTCAAGTCCTCCTCAAAATTAAGTCCACCTTACTGTGTTCCTTGAGAAATCGATACTTGGGAAAACTCGCCCATTTTATATTACTTGTGCGACCGGTTCACTGCCGTGATGTTACGCATCAAGTTTTTGGTGCCATTGCCGGGGAACACAGTCATGTGAGTTTATGGAGAGGGAGATAATAGATTGATGCCCTTTTCCATTTGTGCATATCAATTTTTTTGATTTGCTTTGGTTATCAGAATTTTTATTTTGCTTATTTATTTTTGTCCTTTTCTGATTTTTGATTTAGATAGCAGATCCGCGCTATTTTTATTTTAGCTGTGTAGCACTTTTTCAGCAATTATTTTTGTTCGCGATGGATCCTGATGCTGAGTGCCGTCTACTTGACACTTTGCGCCGATCCATCGATGTCATTGCTGTTATGAATACCAAGCATTGCATTCGGAGTTTGTTAAGTCAAGGTGTTGGACACATGTTGAAGGATTTCCCTCGTTTGTGCAAGCCTTCTCCCTCTGAGGGCGCATGCACAACAACCTCCCATTCGTAGAAGACTATTGTGGACAGGCCTACCAGGGTGTTATCTGGCCCATACACTAACATGATGCACTTTGCTCGTTCTCTACCCATTGAGATTACCGAAGAATCTCTAGCCGCATACAGCTCTTTCATGGGTCCCTTGATCCCTTTTTACGAGCTTCCCTTGAGTGATGATGATCACTCTGGTGTTAGCCAATAAAAAGAGGAGCAGGAACTCATGGACACTCCTGTATGGGACGATGATATTGTTCCGATCATCGACGGGGTTGCGTCAGCGACTTATTTTGCGATGGGGCTTGCTCATTCAGTGCTTGATTTTTAGAGCAGCCTTGCCCCTCCGCAATTTTTGCCGGATTGTGCTATTCCTCTTTCTTGTGAGTCTGTTGATGATGTCGTGATTGTGGATGATTCGGTGCCCGAGGTTGCGCCGAAGTGGGATGATGATTCCTTAATCTCCGACGGAGAAGGTGGATCTTCGGAACACTTTTACGCACCCTGGTGGGATGAGGAATATTCCCTTTCCGGTGCGGAGGTTTGCACCTCATTATTGGATGAGGCTGTTCCTATTACCACCGCGGACCTCGAGTTCTCGGATTCGCCTCGGTACAACTCGTATGATACCGATGATGATCTCTGCTTGGATCCTGCTGAGAGTGATACCGGGATCACTCTCCCATTTTCTGATTATTTTAGTTCTTCTTCTCCTTTATTTCTTGATCCCCCTTCTCTATCTGAGCTTGTGCAGGCTGAGTCTCCACGGGTATGATGGGATGATGTTGAGCCTGGTGTTCTTGTCGTTGCGATCACACCCTGCACACCTGTGGTTGACAATACCTTGCTAGGAGAGGATACTTTTTGTGATAAGATGAGTGAGGACCATGCCTCCTCCTCATCCTATTTCCTATTTCCACTGCCTGCGAGGAGCAGGTATGATTATTTAGGCAGAGGGGTAACTGCTCTATCATTGTATCAGTACCCGTTACCGAAATGAATATTAGGTCAGTTACCTGTGCACTTTTTATTTCATAGGCCCATTACCTAGAACTGTTTAGAATTTAATAAGTCGTGCTGGGATGACAATAACCCCAGTAGTTATCTTATATTTCCTGCATTTTTATTTTTCTTGTCTAGTTAGTTTTAGTATTTCTTTTTGTATATTTTTCTTTTGTTTTTGCGGAGCTCACCCCTGCAGGTATTCTTGACAACTTCATGTTGGCGGGGTGTGATTCTTCGTATGGCGGACCCGCTACAGGTTTCCACGCATCTTCTGGTATGCTCACTAGCTGAGCATTGGGTAACCTCTTCCATTAGCTCTTTATGATTTTAATTTCTCTATCATATGTTGTGTTGCTTAGTTTAAGTCTAGCGAAGAGATTTGTTACCTATTGCACGCGCACATTTCATGTGCATACTAGAAGCTTTTATTGTTATATTTTGATTAGTTCATTGTATCACACACCACTGCACCCACATGAGCGCGTGCTTAGTTTTTTGTGTGCTGCGAGTTAAACTCGTTTCTTTTGTATGATTTGGGAAAATTATGGTGCTGACATAGGATTGTGAGACGGAGTAAAATGTTGACCTTGCTGTGCTCCTAGTCGAGTGCCCTCGTCTCGTGTAGAAATTAGAGTAGATTTAATTTTTCTATATGCTTTTAGTTTTATAATTTTCTAATTGCGTAAATACTTTTTATTCTACTCAAAAATTGTTGAATCCGGTGTGAATCCTACGGTAGCTTAGGGATGTGTGTAGACAACAGTTAGGTTCATATTGCACGAGTCGGGAGGACGAATAGTCTTTCTCGTTGGCTAAGAACTTGCCCCTAGCTACTCTCGAAGCATGGGTACATGGTTAGTCAAGTGCGTGCGTGATGTGGGCCGTCACTTTGTCTCGTTTGAGCCTTGTACCATTCCCGACATCTATCCGTTGCTACCCCCGTTGAGCCTGTCCCATCCTTTGAAATCCCTTCGCCTCGCTACCATAGCCATATAGCCTTTCATACTCGCACATCTAAATGTGGTCGCTCGGTTAGTTTGTTTTGTTGTAGTTTATATCTGTTTTGTGTGGGCAGTTTTGTTGGTGTTTATGCAGTTTGTGGTGTTGTCGTGTTTTCATATTTTATTTTGGCTATTTGGATAAAAAAAAGAAAAAAAAATATGATAGTAAATAAAAAGAAAATTCCCAATGTGGAATACAAGGAAAAAAAAGGAAATGCATATGTATATATATTATTGCTGAGTTGTGAAATGTTGTTGAGTTGTGTTCGTTATGGGCGTGCACGCACCGTCAAAAGTCCAAGTCTGGTGGTGCACCGCACGTGTTTGTCCATTGAGTTTAGCTGTGTGCGTTTTAGGGAGATCTTATTTTGGGTGTGTGTGTCCGTCTTGTTTACCTTTATATACCCTGCCTTCACCTAAGCCTATATTATACTCCAAGTCTTACGGATTCGTGCTTGAGTCTAACTAGTGCCGTGGAGAGAGTATGAAAGGGCAAGCATATGGTCACCGACATTGGTGGATTCCTTTGGAGGTTATCCTGAGCCCTGATCTTTGGCAATGCTTGCCTAGTGATTAGTCTACTTTCTCCCTACGCATGACCGGATGATTCACCGTGATTCCATTTTTTGAGTAATAATAAAATGTTGATACGCATTGTGAAAAATCTAAACTATTTTGCATACTTAGAAATTTCTACTATTATATTTTTACGCGTGCGAGCATGCGATTTCGCAGGGTACTCCGTATCGTAATTTCTTTGTTAACTAGTATTTTTCCCTATCTGCTTAGATTTTGTTTACTCGGGACGCCCAAACAGTTAAGTCTGGGGGTGTGATGAGTCCACTTTATATACCTATTTTCGGACTCATCTGGGCTTGTTTTCTCGTTGATGCACTACACTTTAGAACTTTATTTGTTCATTTTTGTTATTATGTCCTTTTTATGAGTAAGTGCACATTTATGCTTGTGGTTGTGTATTTTGTTACTTTTATTGTTTGTACTCGTTTTTGTGATTGCTTGAAATATCTGCATATATCAGTGATTGGTTTTTCCTTTCGGTACAGGGGTCGTGTGCGTGTCCGGGATGGTTTGAAACAGGAATACTGCGCACGATCATGTGATCTAATGCGCACGACCACTGGTCGTGCGCCCGTGGTCGTACGCACTACTCTACGTTTTCCAGAAACAGCCTGGGTAATCGCACGACCACTGGACCTAGTGCGCACGACCACCGGTCGTGCGCCACTGTTTATGTGCATTGATTCCACTTTTCTGGAGTCCTGTCTTGGGTAATCACACGACCATTGAACTTAGTGCGCACGACCACTGGTCGTGCGCCACTGCTCGTGCACGTTATCCCATTTCTTCTTCCTAATCTGTCATGCCAGTGCGCACGATCACCGGACATAGTGCGCATGACCACTGGTCGTGCGCCCGTGATCGTGCGCATTGTTCATTTCTACTTTGTATAAATAGTGCAGGTCTCGCCCTAATTCTAGATAGCGGGGATCACTCGACATTTCTCCGCCGTTTTCAGCTTTCTCCATCGTTCCCCTTCATCTTCCACCCTAGGGAGGTGCTCCGGGCAAGCTTTCACCGCCAAATCCATGCCAGAGCTTCCTCTCAGCCTTCTCCTTCATCTGTGAGCTTCAAGTATGGTTTGACTCCATCGCCAACAAGCAAAGGGAAGCTTGCAACTTTCGTCCGATATCGTGACATGAAGAAGACGGGCCATTGGAAGGTGGTGACAGCACTTCTCTACCCCGGACGCAGTTGAGGACCGAGCTTGGACGCGGATTGACAACCACATGATTCCAACCGTGAATCCTCAGCAAGAATTCGAATTCGGTCGATCTCTTGACTTGTTCTTGCTTTTTTGTTGAATATTGGTGTTTAAATCTATTTATATTGATGAAATGCACTTTGGTTGTATATGTTATGCGTTTCATGTCTATGTGATTCCTACTTCATTTTACTGCTTAAGTTGCTCGAGTTGCGCCATATTTCGTCCACCACCATCCACCCTTGCCGCACTAGCAATTACTAGTGGCGTGCGTAGAAGAAGAGGTTCTTTCGACCCTCATTTCGCCATTCTCATCACCTCATCCGCAAGCCTACACGCCCATCCGCCTAGTTATTCAGTGCATAGCGGCCCGACTAGTCTTCCATCCCGCCTGGTGAAGCATCGCATAGCGGCGTTGCATAGGAGTAGTTGATAGTGTTTTTATTTTCTTTGTCTGCAATATCAAAACCCCCATCGTTACCGCCGACCTAAGGACTTCAATCTCAAGTCCTCGAAATTAACTCCACCTTACTGTGTTCCTTGAGGGATCGATACTTGGGAAAACTCGCCCATTTTATATTACTTGTGTGAGTGGTTCACTGTCGTGATCTTACGCATCACTCGCCCATTCGCCTAGCGAATCGGTGCATAGCGGCCCATGTAGTCTTCCATCCCGTCTCGCGAAGCATCGCATAGCGGCGTTGTATAGGAGTAGTTGTTAGTGTTTTGCTTTATTTTATCGCAACCATTAAAACCCCCATAGTTAACTCCGACCTAATGTAACATCCCATTTCCAACGAGACCCCTAAGTGTAGTTTTTAGCCATGACTAGGTCATGACCAAACCCTAGGAAGCCCAAGAAGACCAAGAAAACCTAAGATTGTGGGTGAGACCACTATGGTCTGCAAATAGTAAATTCCTGAACCTTAGTTTAAGATAACCATGGGGCTTCAGCAAGACTTCAAGACCCCACCATGGTCTCATCAACCCATTGTAATATCCATTAGAGCACTAAGGACCCATGGAGGGCAGTCGAAGGGGTTAAGTTGACCCAAGTCAACCCTAACCTTAAATGGGTCAAACTAGCCTACTTAGGGTCAATTGACCATCCCCAAGCCAAGTGGATGCCACCAAAGCCCACCTAACCCTAGAGTGAGGTCAATGGGTCACCTAGGACCCATTGGGGTCCACTCAAGAGGCTAAGTTGAGCAGAGTCAACTCTAACCCTAAATGGGTCAACCTAACCTACATTCGGTCAAACTGACCTGCACAAGGGCCAATTGAAGTTCCCTTAGCCAAGTGGACCCCACACATACCTTCATAACCCTAGTGAGAGGCCAATGGGTCACCAAGGACCCATTAGGGCCAACCAAAAAGGCTAAGTTGACCAAAGTCAACTCTAGCCCTAAAGTGGTCAAGTGCCCTTCCAAAGGGTCAAGTGACCTCCAAAGGGCCGCGACAAGCCTACCTATGCCTTAGGGGAGGCCAATGGGTCACCAAGGACCCATTTGGGCCAACCTCAATGACCAAATTGACCTAATTCAACCCTAGCCTAAGTTTGGGTCAAGCTAGCCCAAATGGGCTAACTCAAGCTCAAGCCCGATTCACTTGGACTAATCTTACCTTTAGGGATGAAATGGACATGTTGGCTGCCAATAGACTAGAGGGTTGACTAGCCAACTTAGTGACTAGGAGAGAGAGAGAGAGAGAATCTCAAAAATTAAAGAATAATTAGGAGAGAGAAAAGGGGTATATTTAAGGGTATTTAGTGGAATAAGCCACTTAGACCCATGCCATCAGCCCCCACGTGGGCTGGGCGACCCCTCGAGTCATGGAGGAGGAGGTGGATGGAGTGGGGCCCACCCATGCATGCATGGTGACAATAATAAGGCAAAACCACCACCTTGCACTTAGGAATTATCACCCCCCCTATACTTCATCTCCCCACCTTTTTCCCCCTTCACTTCATCACCCACAGGACAAGGAGAGCAGCAGAGAGAGAGAGAGAAACCAAACCTTGGAGCTGAGCCCGAGATGGAGCCATGACAACCGAGGGAGAAGTGTCGTCGCCGCAATGGTTCCACGCCGCTCCTCACGTCGCAACGCCACCGGGAAGGTCCTCCCTCACCTCTCTCTTCATGCTTAGATCTTAGGAATGTTTAGGTTAGGGTTCGTGCTCGAATGAGCCCGAACCCAACTCTTCTTTTTCCGCCATTAATGGCTTTGGAAGCTTTCGGGTTAGGTGGTGCCGCCACCTCCCGCCGCCCTAGCCGCCGGCAGAAGCTTGCTCCCACCACCGTGAGGGGGGAGGAGAAGTTGGCCGGTGGATGCGCCGCCGTTAGCCGCCGAGAAAGCCCCTGTGAAACTCGGGCTGGAATCCAGGCGGTTTGGAGAAGAAAAGCAGAAGCTGTCAGTTTGCTTTAAGATTACTGTCATGCATTATTTTAAATCCTGGAAATATTTTATTTCATGAATAGTACATTTCCTGTCTCCTTAAATTCGGCCTTTGCATGTCAATATTTAGGGCACTTACATCCTTTTTTATAAAATGTTCTCAACATGAAAAATGTATATCTTGAAGTCACCTTTAATTTGATATGTTACACATAATTTGTGGTTAAGTCTACTGCCCTATAGAGCCATTTTCCTAGGACTGGTCCTAGGATAGGTCAAAAACTAAAATGAGTGCCCTGCCCAAACCCTAAGTCCAAATGGGCTGAAATTTTGGGCATGTGTCTTAATTAGTCATATCTATTTCTTACCTAAAAATTGGAATTTTTGGGGAAAAGAATTCTATAGTTTTAGTCAGAAATTGATAAATTAAATTTTGTTGATATTTGGATCATATCAACTCCAAAATGCCCCAAATTTTGGTGGCCTGCCCTAGGGGTATAATAGACCTATGGTAGAAAAATTAGACAATTTAGCCCTCTGCATGTTGAGATATCTCACTTGCAAGATCTGAAAAAGTGAATGTCCTTGGGTTGCAATTAGCAAAAATGCAGAAATTGGAAGAGATGCCCAAGCCCATCCAAAGGCCCAAATGACCAGAGATTTTGGGAAGTAACTGGTTTAGGGCATATTTAGTTCCTGCCCAAAAATGGGGTTAATTGGAATTAAAATCAAGGGGAAATTACCAAATTACCCCTAGGCTTGTTTAGGTGATTCTTGGAGTACTTCAACTCCAAAAGGCCCCAATTTTTGGTGGCATGTCCATGAGGACATTATTAAGGCATAGTTAAATATTCAGCCCATATGGACCACAACAAGTTAGGGAAACCCCTTGCATGTGTTGGCTTGGAAAGGGCTTGGTGTGCATATAGCTAAAAAGGAAAAAAATAATGAAATACTGAATGCACAGCCCTTTTTGGAACACTGACTTAGTATTACCTTAAGTACCCTCCCCTCTTTGGGAAAGATGGATGATTTAGGGTTGACTTCCCCTTGGACCCAAGTTCTCACCCTAAGGAAGGACCTTTAGGGGGTTGTGAAGGACATAGGGGCAAATGCCCTTGTATGGCCTTGTAATTCAGTAGAGAGTTAGCTTAGGTATCTTTAAGCCTCTGATTGAAGTGTTAGGGAATTTAGAAGTAGTTAAGTACCTCAAAAGTCAAACCATAGCTTTAGGGTAGAAGCACTATTAGGTCAAAACAGTAACTTAACATTCTCTAAAAATTGTGAAGATGGGGTAGAATGAATCTTAGGGTGAGTGAACCCCTAGATATTTTTGGTGGAATTTTACAGATTATATTCATTGTAGCTCCTTTGTTAATTATCAAAATGTTCAATTTGTATTTGATTTAATTTGATCATTTGATTTAAATGGAATCTCGTAAAATTTGGTCAGTAGAGGTTTCTGACTTAAATAAAGGTCTCTGAATTTTATTATAATTTTTAAAGGATTTTATATGTTGATTCCTTCATAAAGTTTGTAAAGGCCATACTTGGTAAATAAATCATTTAAAAAATAATTTAACTTATACAAATGTGAATGTTGGCCACTGATGATTTTAGGATGATATCTACTGTTAGGAATTTATTTAGGAATTTTTGTAGTATATTCATAGTACTTGATTCACAGTTATGCCCTTTGTAGATTTTTGTATTGAATTTATTTAGAATTAAATATTCGGTGAAAACTCATGATACTTGGCCAGTGATGATTTTAGGACTGTAGTAGTGTAATATATTTAACTCAAATTATTTGGATGAAAATTTCAAGTAGTTGATTTACAAATCTTGGAATATGGGAATTTACTGCTAAAATAATTTTAGGCCCCTTAAATGTTTGTAGAAAATATCAAATTTGCAAATTGTCACTTTTAGATATATGGAATATTATCATGAATTTACGAAACATTAATCATGTCTAAAATGTATACTTCATGATCAACTTGACTATATTTGGCTCTTCTAAGAAATTATTTAAATAGAAGATTAATTGATGAAAATACAATATTCTGGAATTAAATCATTTATGTCATGGTAGGACTCCAGTAATAATCCTAGGTCATTCAGATGAAATCTTGAAGGACATCCTATCATGAACATCACTTAGTATAGGTGGGTCTGCAAATAGTAATTTGGTGAAAAGTTGTATTAGGATAAGAGTTGGAATAGGGTAGAGTTAGTCCTGTTGAATTGTTTGAATGAAGTGGATGAGTCACCATAGAATGTTCTAAGGAGTGGTGGGAATCGAGTTGATTTGTGTTAGAAGGTACGCGAGTTCGATGAAAGATCGTCGTTCCCGCGAGAGCGAAATGTCTAAACTACCCTAGGATTAGCCTTTCGCAACATGAGAAGGTAATGGGTAAAGGAATCAACCAATAATGTTAATAAGCACCTTGCGAAAGGAAACGTTGGGCGTAATCCCAACATAGTTCCTAGTGCCCCTTGAGAGCCCTTCACAGGGAATACCGGGGGCAGTCCTGTGTTAACGTAAACCTTAAAGAACAAATTTAAAGAGTAATTTAGTAAATAGGGTTTCACACTGCACACACTAGTTTTACAAGTATTGAAATTGGTTAACTCGTCCTGAGGTGTTCAAAGGGGCGTCATCCCGTGGTGTTCAAAGGGATGAGGTTTGGGATAAGAGACGGATGTTTTGGTCCGGCGAGCTTTGGTTCGGTTGATATTTGAGATGGACAGGATGGTCCGGGGAGCTTTGGCTCAGTACTGTTACGATAAATTTGCATGTGCATGAAAGGAAAGAAAGTTAAGGTGGTGGGTCTTCGGTATGGGTTAGTCGATGCACCGACGCCAATACGATGACTCGGCAAGTGTGGTTTTACACTTTGCCAAACTTAAGTCCGGCGGTCCAGTCAGCAAGAGTACGCGGTAGTCCGCTTAGTGCACCAAGCGTTGAGGCGTACGATAGGTCAGATCGGTAGTGCTTTTACTGGTTTTGAGGTGGGTGAGGCCCAACCCACCACTTCCGTCTTCCACTACGGAGGTATCCTGGGAGGTAACCGCTCCCAAAGGGGGAACTAAAGGTCTGTGTGCACAGAGTCAGGTGTGTTTGTTGCACTTGCATGTCCATCATACCCACTTGCATGTCATAGAATAATCGATTCATTTAACCCTGACACCTAAAGTATAAGTGGAATGGGACGCTTATACATTAGGCCCTGCAAAACGGCCCCTTCGTCTATAAGCGTGTGTGGGCAAGTTTATAAATTAAGGTTATTTCAATATATATACTGCTTGTGATAACCGACAGCCCAACGTATAAAGTGGTATGGGACATTTTATACAATGGGAACTTTGTAGAAGATCCCTTGGCTTATGTGTATCCACATAAGTGAAGGTTAAATTCCTTTCTTACTTTACTTATTATAACCTGATTATAAATTGCTAGCTAGGTCCCCCTATCACTTGTTCTTGATTTCTCTCCACTTTCACGTCCTTTCCTTTCTTCCTCCCCGCTCGGTGCCTAGGAGCATGGGGGAAGGGGTGGGGGACGATAGGGCTTAGCCTTTTAGACTAATGGTTTTCGAACCACATCATATTATGGGATCATGGAGCCGAATATAGAGGAGCAGCCCAGGAGTCCGGTACGATTGGAGACAGGGCAGTCTAGCTTAGGAGTACAGCCAACTGGGATCGTGAGTCCCGACTTCTCGTCGTTGTTTTATTTTGCTTCCGCATGAGAGATCTGTAGTGAGGATATTGATGTACCGGGCTTAAGCCCTTCATTTCTGTACTGTTTTTTCTGTGGACACTACCTTCATGGATATTTATATATATATGTGATTTGCTGTGGACTTATCTTCTCTTGCACTTCTACTTTTGCTATAGTTGCGATCGATTTGGCCGGCAGGATCGGCGTCTTGTAGTGACGACCTTCCCGGGTACGAAGGTGTCACCGCAAGGCGGCGGTTCTGGGCCTAAGACCACGGAGTTTTCAAATGAAAAAGGGGGGGGGGGGGGGTCTTATCAGTGGTATCAGAGGACCTCGATCGAAAAGTAACAGTCCACAAACCCTGGGTCACCCCCGCGCGAGTTTAGTTTGGGGACAAACTAAGCAGCAGAAGCAGTGGTGTGCCCATGTGGGGATCATATATATAATTGTCCATTTTTAGTTAAGGTTGAAACAAATTTCTGACGATAAATTTTGTGGCGCATCCTCCAGCACTACCTACACCACCGGGTGTAATCCCGCAGATTCCGGAAGTTGCACCACCGCCGCCAGTTCCCACTCAGTTCCTATAGT
This sequence comes from Platanthera guangdongensis, assembly GCA_039583875.1. NCBI lineage: Eukaryota > Viridiplantae > Streptophyta > Magnoliopsida > Asparagales > Orchidaceae > Platanthera > Platanthera guangdongensis. Next base: position 42,204,714 of record CM077161.1, on the reverse strand, counting down.
ATGACATGGGACAGACTCTGACGGCTATCTTGGAAGCATTCAGGAACTAACAGGCCCCGGCTCCGCAGCCTATTCCGGGAGCCTACTGGCTCAGCATCTTCCGAGGACTCTCTCCCCCATCCTACTTGGGGACAGAGGGGGTAGTTCAGACAGAGGAATGGCTAGACATCATGGAGGAGATGCTGACAGGGATACAGAGCCCTTGGGAGGAGAGGGTGCCACTGGTTGTTTCCTGCTTGGAGTCCCATGCCAAGCGGTGGTGGAAGACAGTTCTGGAGACTACCTTTGCTGATAGGGAGGCTGCCGAGGTGACGTGGGAGGAGTTCAGGCCCATGCTGTTGGAGCACTTTGTTCCGCAGTCGGCCCAAGACGAGCTTGAGGACCGCTTCTTGTAGTTGAAGCAAGGTTCCAGGACGGTGGTGGAGTACCATCGAGACTTCAATCATCTGGCCCGTTTTGCAAACTCTTACCAGCTAGATGAGACAGCGTACACCAGGAGGTTCTACAAAGGTATACGGGAAGACATGAGGGATACCCTTATTTTTGTTTTGGACGGGCCTATCACTCGTATTCTGGAGATGGCAAAAAGGTTAGAGGCAGATTAGCTCACCACCAGAGGCCGGAAGTGGCCAACGGAGGATCAGAGCTGGGGAGCCCGGAACGATCAGCGGCGAGGTCGTGCGCCAGAGGTACAAAAGGTGGAGGATTAGCCTTGACAGGAGGTGAGGTAGGAGCCAAGGGAGCAGGTGACGATGGCCCCTTAGCCTATTCAGATGAGAGATGTGCGGAGACCGGGAGGTGGGGCTTACACTCCGCCGGAATGTTACCACTGCCATCAGGTAGGGCACATCAAGAGAAACTGTCCTGTAAGAGGGATGCCTCAACCAGCACCGCAGATTGCCCCACCGACTCAGCATTATAGAGGCCGAGGATGTGACCAAGGACGCGGATATCAGGGTAGAGACCACAGGCCGGAAGGACAGCAGATTTATGCACTGGACCTGGCTCAACTCAGGAACCCGGAGCAAGTGATTACAGGTACGACCAAAAAGTTTTTCTTTTTACTTAAGTTCTTTCCTCCCTAGAAAAGTAGTTTCATGAACTTGAATTATTAAGACTAGGCAGGAAAACCAGAAATAGAACTCTAAGTAAATTTACTATCACAGGCATCGTCTTCATTTGCGGCAAGCCCGCACACACTCTCTTCGACACGGGTGCATCGCACTCATATGTGTCGGAGACCTTTATCCAAGGGTTAGGACGCGTGGAGAGGATCACAGCATAGACGTTACGGATACGGCTACCCGACGGGTCGGAGCTGTTCGCATCATCCTATTACAATCTGGAGGCATAGATAGGCGGAAAACCCTTCAAAGCACCAGCAACAATTCTATTGCTGCCTGATTATGATCTGATTCTGGGTATGACATGGCTCCAATGGAACCATGCCCAAATTGACTGCTTGGCCAAGAGGATTACCCTGATACATGGGGGCTCGTTCGTCGTGATGGAAGGTATTAGACCCGCCTCCCATATATTCTTATCATCTATTCAGGCCGTCAAGGCCCACTTGCAGGGCGACGAGATTTATCAGATTCTCTTCGAGATGGGAGAGGTCAAGGGATCTGTATTCGACATTCCCGTGGTGTGGGATTTTGCGGACGTCTTCCCGGAGAAACTACCAGGGCTACCCCCGCATAAAGAGCAGGATTTCTAGATAGTGCTTATGTCAGGGGCCAAGTGGGTATCCAGAGCTCCCTACTGCATGGCCCCAAGGGAGCTGACAGAGTTCCGGAGTCAGCTGCAGGAGTTGGTGGAGGCCGGGTTTTTCTATCCGAGCTCTTCGCCATGGGGAGCCCCAGTGCTGTTTGTCAAGAAGAAAGACAGAACACTCAGGTTGTGTATCGATTACCGGGCATTGAACCGGCTAATAGTCAGGAATACCTATCCTCTGCCAAGGATAGACGAGCTGTTCGACCAGTTGGAGGGAGCCCACTTCTTCTCAAAGTTAGACTTGCGATCGGGCTATTATTAGTGGAGTATCCGAGAGGAGGATATACAGAAGACTGCTTTTAGCAGCAGGTATGGACTATACGAGTTTACCGTGATGCCCTTCGGGCTCACGAATGCACCATCAGCATTCATGACTCTCATGAATCGGGTCTTCGAGAAATATCTAGATGTGTTTGTCATCGTTTTCATCGATGACATCCTCATTTACTCGAGGACCGAGGAGGAGCACGCGAGGCATCTGGCGCTGACCTTGGAGAAGCTACGGGAACATCAGTTATATGCCAAATTCAGCAAATGCCAGTTCTGGCTGAAGGAGGTGGCCTTCCTTGGACTTGTTATTAGTGGAGTAGGGTTGGCAGTAGATCTGGCCAAGATTCAGGCAGTCCGAGATTGGCCATAGTTGAAGATAGCTGTGGACGTACGGAGCTTCCTAGGACTTGCCGGCTACTACCGGAAGTTCGTAGAGGGTTTTTCTAGACTTGACCTCCCACTTACCTCTCTGACAAGGAAGGATGTACCGTTTGTTTGGAAACCACAGTGCGAGTCGGCATTCCAAAAGCTGAAAAGTTGACTCACTTCAGCTCTGATACTTGCCCTCCCCTCGGGGAGAGAAGGATTTCAGGTTTATGTGGATGCCTCCTACCAGGGCATGAGAGCAGTTTTGATGCAAAAGGGACATGTGATCGCTTATGCCTCCTGCCAGCTGAAGAAACATGAGAAGAACTACCCAGTTCACGATTTGGAGATGGGAGCGGTTATATTTGCATTGAAGGTCTGGCGGCACTACCTCTATGGTGTCCACTGCGATATGTTTTCAGATCATAAAAATTTGAAATATGTGGATACGCAGAAGGAACTGAATATCCGGCAACGTAGATGGGTGGAGTTTCTAGCGGACTATCAGTACGAGATGGACTACCATCCGGGTAAGGCCAACGTGGTGGCCGATGCACTGTGTCAGAGAGCTTCCACTTCTGGAGCAGGGCCCCAGCTTATGTCCATGGAGCTATTACGGAGTTTTGAAGAGATGCATATCACTCTGGTATTATCTGATGACCCTGAGCGGTACAAGGACTACTTGGTCGCTACTAGCACCACCTATGATATACATGACAGAGTCAGAGATCGGCAGAGGCGGGATGCCAAACTAGAGCCGATTTTTCGGGCCTTGGAGGCAGGCTCTGCTGGAGACTACTCGGTACGAGATGATCTGATATGTTTCAGAGGTCGAACTTACATACCAGATGGAGGCCAAATTCGGGAGGACATCATGTCCGAGGCTCATCATAGCAGATATTCTATACATCCCGGGATCACTAAGATGACGGCGGATATGAAGAAGACTCTATACTGGTCGGGCAAGAAGAAGGACATCGCCTACTTCATGACCCACTGCAAGGTGTGCTAGTTAGTGAAGGCAGAGTGGAGACATCCCGCTTGTTTATTACAGCCACTCCCGGTGCCGGAGTGGAAATTTGAGGATATCGCGATGGACTTCATCCATGGCCTCCATCGATCACGGGCGAGAAATAATTCTATCTGGGTAATCGTTGACCGACTGACGAAGGTGGCTAGGTTCATCCCGATTAGGAAGGAGAATGCTGTCGGAGTACCGGCACGAAGGTTCATAGAGCAGTTTGTGCGATATCATGGGCTGCCCAAGACGATTGTGTCAGATCGAGATGGACGATTCACGTCCAAGGAATGGAGGACAGTACAGACATACTTGGGTACTCGAATGACTTTCAATACGACCTTCTACCCCCATACAGATGGGCAAATAGAGCGCACCAACCGGACACTGGAGGACTTGCTGAGACTGTGTATTGTGGACCGTGGAGAGCCCTGGGACAGGATGTTGCCCCTAGTGGAGTTTTCGTACAATAACAATCATCAGTCTAGTATACGGATGGCTCCATATGAGGTGTTGTATGGGCGGAAGTGTAGGACTCCGTTGTCTTGGATACAAGACGGGGGTCCGAAGACTTTGGGCACGGACTTTATCGAGGATACTGAGGCACACGTACGGCTGATACGGAATTGAATGCTGGAGGCGCAGAGCAGGCAGGTGAAATATTATGATGCCCGACATCGCCTAGTGGAGTTTCAGGTAGGGGATCGGGTGTTCTTGAAGATCCAGCCGATGCATGGGGTTTCACGAGTACGTGGTTGGAGGAAGAAGCTTAGCCCGAGGTATATGGGGCCGTTCAAAATCCTTGAGCGGATCGGTCCCCTAGCTTACTGGCTGGTGTTGTCACCGGAGCTGGACGGCTTGCACGACGTCTTTCATGTGTCTTCACTCAGGAGGGCTCTACTATGCCCGGAGTTGCATATTACGGCCATTGATGGGCCGGTAGATTCAGATCGATCTGTACATTTGGAGCCGATATGGATCGACGACCAGGGGATACGAGTCTTGCACCGCAAGAAGATCCCACTTGTCAAGGTCCTGTGGAGGAACCACGGGCGAGAGGAGCATATTTAGGAGCCACAGGACCTGATGCAGGAAATATATCCGGAGATATTCAATCAGGTATACCTCACAACCCCTCAAGATGTTTAATTTAATTTCCTGCTTTAAACTCGTAAGGCTGCTCTAGGAAGAGTAGAGGCTAATCTTTTGTTTATTGGGATCTTGGCTTTGCCAATTGGGCGAATTGGTCATATATTTAGGTTTTTCCTTTAAACCCCACGTAGCAAACGTGGCGTCGAGATGTAATATACCACTTCTTATGAGATGTTACAAGTTTCCTCCTTCTTCGGTAGAAATCCCCGTAGGCTTAACCTTGATTTCGGGGATGAAATCTTTGTTTTGTTTATTGGGATTTGTAACATCTCATTTCCAACTAGACCCCTAAGTGTGGTTTTTAGCCATGACTAGATCATGACCAAATCCTAGGAAGCCCGAGATGACCAAGAAAACTTAAGAATGTGGGTGAGACCACTATGGTCTGCAAATAGTAAATTCATGAACCTTACTTTAAGATAACCATGGGGATTCACCAAGACTTCAAGACCCCACCATGGTCTCATAAACCCATTGTAAGATCCATTAGAGCACTAAGGACCCATCGAGGGCAGTCAAAGGGGTTAAGTTGACCCAAGTCGACCCTATCCCTAAATGGGTCAAACTAGCCTACTTATGGTCAATTGACCATCCCCAAGCCAAGTGGACCCCACACAAGCCCACCTAACCCTAGAGTGAGGTCAATGGGTCACCTAGGACCCATTGGGGTCCACTCAAGAGGCTAAGTTGACCAGAGTCAACTCTAATCCTAAATGGGTCAACCTAAACTACATTGGGACAAACTGACCTGTACAAGGGACAATTGAAGTTCCCTTAGCCAAGTGGACCCCACACATACCATCATAACCCTAGTGAGAGGCTAATGTGTCACCAAGGACCCATTGGGGCCAACCAAAAAGGCTAAGTTGACCAAAGTCAACACTAGCGCTAAAGTGGTCAAGTGCCCTGCCAAAGGGTCAAGTGACCTCCAAATGGCCAATAGAACCCTACCTAGGCCTTAGGCGAGGCCAATGGGTCACCAAGGACCCATTTGGGCCAACCTCAAAGACCAAATTGACCTAAGTCAACCATAGCCTAGGTTTGGGTCAAGCTAGCCCAAATGGGCTAACTCAAGCTCAAGCCCGATTCACTTGCACTAACCTTACCTTGAGTGATGAAATGGACATGTGGGCTGCCAATAGACTATAGGGTTGACTAGCCAACTTAGTTACTAGGAGAGAGAGAGAGAATCTCAAAAATTAAAGAATAATTAGGAGAGTGAAAAGGGGTATCTTTAAGGGTATTTAGTGGAATAAGCCACTTGGACCCATGCCATCAGCACCCACGTGGGCTGGCCGACCCCTGGAGTCATGGAGGAGGAGGTGGATGTAGTGGGGCCCACCCATGCATGCATGGTCACAATAATATGGCAAAGCCACCACCTTGCACTTAGGAATTATCACCCCCCTATACTTCATCTCCCCACCTTTTCCCCCTTCACTTCATCACCCTCAGGACAAGGAGAGCAGCAGAGAGAGAGAGAAACCAAACTTTTGAGCTGAGCCCGAGCTGGATCCATGAAAACAGAGGGAGAAGAGTCGCCGCCGCCGCCATGGTTCCCTGCCGCTCCTCACGTCGCAAGGCCGTCGGGAAGGTCCTCCCTCACCTCTCTCTTCATGCTTAGATCTTAGGAATGTTTAGGTTAGGGTTCGGGCTCGAATGAGCCCGAACCCAACTCTTCTTTTTCCGCCATTAATGGCTTTGGAAGCTTTCGGGTGAGGTGGCGCCGCCACCTCCCGCCACCCTAGCCGCCGGCAGAAGCTTGCCCCCACCACCGTGAGGGGGGAGGAGAAGTTGGTCGGTGGAGGCGCCGCCGGTAGCCGCCGGGAAAGCCCCCGTGAAACTCGGGCTGGAATCCAGGCGGTTTGGAGAAGAACAGCAGCAGCCGTCGGTTTGCTTTAAGATTAGTATCATGCATTATTTTAAATCCTGGAATTATTTTATTTCATGAATAGTACATTTCCTGTCTCCTAAAATCTGGCTTTTGCATGTCAATATTCAGGGCACTAACACCTTTTTCATAAACTGTTCTCAACATGCAAATTGTAGGTCTTAAAGCCACCTTTAATGTGATATGTTACACATAATTGTTGGTTAAGTCTACTCCCCTATAGAGCCATTTTCCTAGGGCTGGTCCTAGGATAGGTCATAAGCTAAATTGAGTGCCCTACCGAAACCCTAATTCCAAATGGGCTTCAATTTTGGGCATGTGGCTTAATTAGTCATGTCTATCCCCTCACCAAAAATGGGAATTTTTGGGGAAAAGAATTATATAGGTTTAGTCAGAATTTGATAAATTAAAGTTTGTTGATATTTGGAGCATATCAACTCCAAAATACCCCAAATATTGGTGGCCTGCCCTTAGGGGTATAATAGATCTATGGTAGCAATATTAGACAATTTAGCCCCCTACATGTTGAGATATCTCACTTGCAAGATCTGAAAAAGTGAATGGCCTTGGGCTGCCAATAGCAAAAATGAAGAAATTGGAAGAGATGCCCAAGCCCATCCAGAGGCCCAAATGACCTGCGATTTTGGTATGTAATTGGTTTAGGGCATATTTATGTCTTGCCAAAAAATGGGATTAATTGGAATTAAAATCAGGGGAAATTACCAAATTACCCCTAGGCTTGTTTAGGTGATTTGATGAATTGTAGATATACGTATTTTTGTGCACATTAATTTAGTCATTTTCATTTATTTTCGTCGTTTTTACTTATTTTTGTTCAATAAAATGCTACTATTCTTGTAAATTTATTACTAACTTGTTTTCTTTAATTTTGCAGAAAAAGTTCAAAATCTACCAAAATTGGGCAGTACACGGCCGTGACATTGCATTTCCAGTGAAATCGGACGATTTCTGAAGTACAAGCGTGACACGCCTGGTGACACGCCCGTGTCACCCGACACGGGGCGTGACCCAAGCCCGTGTCGCCTCCTCTCGACGAATTCCGCTAGACGATCGTCGAGTGTCGACACCAACAGTCACGCCCAGCGTCACGCCCGTGACCTAGGGCATGACTCAATCTCAGCTCGACGATTTCGACTCGACACTTTTCGCTTGACATTCGTCGAGTGTCGACACCAACTGACACGCCCAGAGTCACGCCCGTGACCTGGGGCGTGACCTTTCCAGCTAGCCCGACAAGATGCTGCCGAAGACTTTCAGCGCAACCCGCGCCCGGTTCTACCTCCCCGACACGCCCAGAGTCACGCTCGTGACCTGGGGCGTGACTGCCGCGAACTCAGCCCGAAGTCAACTTTCCTGTCCAATCGCCGGCCGCCTTCATGAATAGTACTGTCACGCCCCCCCTACACGCTCGTGACCTAGGGCGTGTACTTAGAATGTTTTGCCTATAAATTGCTCATTTCTGTAAGGTCCAAGGGTTCAGAGTTTTGGGCCATTTTAGTGTCTTTTTGTGGGCTTAATCCGTGGATACTAGTGCTATGTAAGGAGATTTATCCCTTCTTTATTTCATGTTTTGTTTTGCTTTATCTTTTAGCTTTGTAATAGCTTGATAATTTTAATAAAAATGTTAGATTTTCTCTCTCTATATAGCATGAAAATTCATTTGGATGGCTTACTTCTTCCCCTTTTTATCCTTGGTTTCATCTTTGTTCCTCCTCTTATGAAAAGTGTGTGTGTGTGTATGAGTGTAACTTATTCACTTTACATGTTTTTAGTTTGCCTTCATGATAGGTTTTGTAGTAGATTTCATTTCCATGCATGTATGATATGGTTCTCATCTTCAACATGTTCTTCTTTAATGTTTCTTTTGTTTATTATTTCATACTTATGAATTTGTAAAAGAGTTTTGAAAGTGAACTTTATTTTCTTTTCTTAGTTTATTTTGTAGGATTGTAAAACCTCTTTTTTTTCTTTTCATCTTATTTTTCACTTTTTTATCACTTTCATAAAAACATAAGAATGAAAATCTTGTAATTTTAATTTTCCAAAAACTTTGGTTTTTAAATTTGTTTTGAAAAACTTTTGTCTTCTAAAAATTGTAATTTCTTCTTTTTATTTGTTTTTGGCAAAACCTAAGCTTGAAAAAGTAAAAGTTTTAATTTTTAGGTAACTTTCATTTTGCTTTAAATTAGTGTGTGTGAGTGTATGAGCATAAATTTTCTTTTGTTCTTCTTAATTTTCATGTTGTGTGTGTGAGTGTATGAGTATAATTTTTAATGCTTTGTTCAAATTATGTAGAGTGTGTGAGTGTAGGTGTATAACTTTTATGCTTTGATTCAAATTTTGTAGAGTGTGTGAGTGTAGGTGTTAGCTTTATTGCATTCTTGAAATTCATATGGAGTGTGTGTGTTTGTGTGCATTTATTTCCGCCTACTCGTTAAGAGTTAAATGGTGCATCGTTTTCATTTTCAGTCCTACTCGTTCGAGTAGGACTTGTAATTTTCTTTCTTTATTTTTCCGCCTACTCACTTGAGTTAAATGGACGGACTTTATTTCCCGCCTACTCGTTTGAGTAGGATTTGTAATTTTCTTTCTTTATTTTTCCGTCTACTCACTTGAGTTAAATGGACGGATCTTTAAGCCCTGTAATCGCATTTGTTTTCTCCTACTCATTTGAGTAGGACTCGCTTTCATTTCAGTCCTACTCGTTTGAGTAGGACTTGCAATTTTCAGCTTTTATTTACCGCCCCCACTCGTTTGAGTGGGACTCGCAAATTTTAATTATGCAAATTTCTTTTATGTGTAACTAGTTTCTATTTAATTTATAATTTGGAGTGTGCGTGAGTTCTCGTTTTAGTTAACTTTTTAGTTTTCTAAATGTTTGTTTTGTTTTTATGTCCCCTTCTTATAATCATTAGCGTTTAATTTCGAACTTGCGCCTCACTAAATTATAAGCCGTCCCCATACCGATGTCTGGCTAATCGCTATTAGCCTCGGCATCGAAGAGCTTTGGGACATTTAAAATGATTTCTAATAATTGAAGCTCTTTATTTTCATTTTAATTTAAGGACTTAAGGTTTACCCCGGGTTTACGACGCGTAGGACCACATATCGATGTGTGGGCCCTATTTCCGTAGTCCATATGCTAGCTAGCCGAGAGGCCGTGCATATGGACCGATCACCCCTGGGTAAATAGAGTTGCGTGCATACCCTCGAAAGAGGACAAGCGTAATTCTACTGGATTGGGTTCCCCACCCAATAGCGGGGTTCTTAGCGTAAAGCGGGCGTTAAGAGGAATCCTTCGTCGGACTAACGTTCGGTCGAATAGTCTTAACGTTTAGGTGAGCGATATCCCTATAGCTAGGTGAGCTCACATTTGTGGAACCTCCACGGCCAAGTTACCTTATTATTAATTTGAAAACTAAGTCCTATAATTTTTAAAAATTGTTTTAGTCTTAATCTGATTCGATGCCGAGCGTTAACCCTTCATTGAATAATTTCTAAAAACTTTTTTTTCGCTCCTTTACTTTTTCCGTCTTTACTTTACAAAAAAAATCCACCTTACTTTCAGTAAAATAATAGTCCTCCCGGAGGAATAAGAATAGTCAACACGACCCCGAGAACAATACGACCTCGGTATTCCCCCGAATATCGAGTACTACTTGCGATAGGTGCACTTGCCTACCTAAGCAAGCCCGCGGCGATCGACTCACCGAACCAACCACATTAAGAGTCTGTTCGCGGGCGCAATTAAGTTTTTGGCGCCGTTGCCGGGGAGTCTCTTTTCGAGTTGCTATTTCGAATTCCGGAGTCTATTACTTTTACTTATTTTCTATAATAAAAAAAACTAAAACTAAAAACTTTATTTTAAAACAAAAAAAAGAAGTTTATTTTGTTTTATTTTTGTTTGGGTGTATGACCCGTGGACAACCCTCCGAGTTTGAAGATTTTGACTTCGACCCTGAGATCGAACGAGTAGGAGAAAATAAATGCGATTACAGGGCTTAAAGATCCGTCCATTTAACTCAAGTGAGTAGGCGGAAAAATAAAGAAAGAAAATTACAAATCCTACTCAAACGAGTAGGCGGGAAATAAAGTCCATCCATTTAACTCAAGTGAGTAGGCGGAAAAATAAAGAAAGAAAATTACAAGTCCTACACGAACGAGTAGGACTGAAAATGAAAACGATGCGCCATTTAACTCTTAACGAGTAGGCGGAAATAAATGCACACAAACACACACACTCCATATGAATTTCAAGAAAGCAATAAAGCTAACACCTACACTCACACACTCTACAAAATTTGAATCAAAGCATAAAAGTTATACACCTACACTCACACACTCTACATAATTTGAACAAAGCATTAAAAATTATACTCATACACTCACACACACAACATAAAAATTAAGAAGAACAAAAGAAAATTTATGCTCATACACTCACGCACACTAATTGAAAGCAAAATGAAAGTTACCTAAAAATTTAAACTTTTACTTTTTCAAGCTTAGGTTTTGCCAAAAACAAATAAAAAGAAGAAATTACAATTTTTAGAAGACAAAAGTTTTTCAAAACAAATTTAAAAACCAAAGTTTTTGGAAAATTAAAATTACAAGATCTTCATTCTTATGTTTTTATGAAAGTGATAAAAAATTGAAAAAGAAGATGAAAAGAACAAAAAGAGGTTTACAATCCTACAAAATAAACTAAGAAAAGAAAATAAAGTTCACTTTCAAATCTCTTTTACAAATTCATAAGTAAGAAATAATAAACAAAAGAAACATTAAAGAAGAACATGTTGAAGATGAGAACCATATCATACATGCATGGAAATGAAATCTACTACAAAACCTATCATGAAGGCAAACTAAAAACATGTAAAGTGAATAAGTTACACTCATACACACACACACACACACTTTTCATAAGAGGAGGAACAAAGATGAAACCAAGGATAAAAAGGGGAAGAAGTAAGCCATCCAAATGAATTTTCATGCTATATAGAGAGAGAAAATCTAACATTTTTATTAAAATTATCAAGCTATTACAAAGCTAAAAGATAAAGCAAAACAAAACATGAAATAAAGAAGGGAGAAATCTCCTTACATAGCACTAGTATCCACGGATTAAGCCCACAAAAAGACACTAAAATGGCCCAAAAATCTGAACCCTTGGACCTTACAGAAATGAGCAATTTATAGGCAAAAAATTCTAAGTACACGCCCTAGGTCACGGGCATGTAGGGGGGGGGGGGGGGGGCGTGACAGTACTATTCATGAAGGCGGCCAACGATTGGAAAGGAAAGTTGACTTCGGGCTTGTTGGGTATTGTATCCACGATTACCTAGATTTGAGGAAGCCACCTGTCAAGCTAAGATGAATTCACAATGTATTTGATGAAACATCTTAAGTTGTACTTGCAGCTCCTCCACGCTAAGTGCACACCAATGTCAGGGTGCAGTAGGTCAATATACACGGGTCTGCAAGACGTAATCCCTCGTTGAGCAGATCATTGTGTTGGCCTACGTGTACTCTCTCTATTGGAGTGCACTTACTTTCAAGTACAGGGCCGTTCATATGCAAGAGAAGACAAGGAGCATGGATGGGTCAAGGAGCAGCTCCAGGGTGGAAGACAAAAATTCGTCCAAGGAAAATTCGACGAGAATCACTAAGTGATTCTCGCCGATTCGACGAGAATCACTAGTGATTCTCGCCGAATCGACGAGAATCATTAGTGATTCTCGCCGACTCCTTCTGGCTACCTCAAAACGGTACCAAGTAAGATTCGGCGAGAATCACTAGTGATTCTCGCCGAACCGGTGGCCAAGCAGCTCATGTATACAAAGTGAAATTCGTTGAGAATCAATAAGTGATTAGGCGAGAATCACTAACGATTCTCGATGAATCGTCGAGAATCACTTGGTGATTCTCGCCGATTCGTCGAGAATCGCCTGCGATTCTCGCCGATTTTCACTTAGCGTTTTCTCAGGATGCTGCTGGACCGGATTCTGCCTCTGGACTAGTTTGAACCGGACTTAGGGATTTCTAGTGTGGGTCCCACAAACGGTCATATTGGAGTTATCTACAGTATATATATTCCAGTATTTTGAATAGTAAAACGACGGAGAAAGAGAAAGAAACCGAGCTTCGACGAAACCCTAATATCGCGATTCCTCTCCGCTGCCGCCGTCGTGCTCGGGCAACTTGGTCGTCGTCAACAATCGAGATTCCTTAGTGATCTCCGGCGATAGAAGCTTAGCAAAGCTTGAGTCTCACGTGTCTATCCAGAGATCCCTTGTCTCTCGATTTGGTGACCGGGAAAAACGCCCCCGTCCGAATCGATCGAGACGACCGATCCTAGAGTGACCGTTGGTAGACCTAGTTTGCTTCGCTACGAAGTTTGGATCTCCAAGTTCAGCAGCCGCTTATCATCATAGCCGCCGATCCCGAAGCTAGCCGCCGCTCGTGTTGCCGCCGCCGGTTCCGGGGAGATCCTCTCCAAGAGAGACCAAGGTTGTAGACTCTTCATCGACTTCGAGAACACGTCGTCGAACGAAGAGGAACACCGTAGTCTCCAAAAGAAGTTTGTATCACGTGTACATTCTATATTTAATTTTGTTGTAAAGGAACTTTTGTTCCATGTTGTAAGGGTTGGGTGCAACCCGTTTTGTGGGAGTGTTGACTCTCACGTGTGGAAGGGCTCCTTCCGTTAGTGCAGGGATTGGATTTCAATCCCGTTGGAGAAGTGACCGAGTCGTCCCTTGTTGGGAGATAGGTCGAAGGGGTTAAGTGGATGTACCCAAATCGGGGAACCACTATAAATATCCTGTGTATTCTGTGTGCTGTGCCTTTTATCTTTATTGTGCAGGTACCGTCGTAAATTCCGCAAAAGCGCTACTCGTCACCTATTCCCCCCCCCCCCATAGGTGCACATAGTTGACACTAGGTGGACTTTCAAGTGGTATCAGAGGCAGGTTACTCTTCAAAAAGGTTAACACCTTGAGTAGAATCCTGTCACCAGTGTCAGAAGCATGGATCTGGATTATGAGATTCCGCCACTCAAACTCCCCGCATGCACAAAGGATTATTATCCCATCTGGAGAATGAGAGTATCCTTTCACCTTGATGCTATCGATCCTCGAGCATCCTTCATCCTGGAAGAGGGTCCGTTTATCCCCATGAAGACCTCCGACTCTGGGATCCAAGTGCCCATGGGCATTGCTGAGATGTCTGAGACGGAACTATCTCTATTTCACTTGGACTAGAGGATTCGACAAATTATCATGGATGTCTGGTCTGGAGCCTCTCGCTCTAGATTGGAAAAATGTAGAACGGCTAAATCTCTGTGGATGATGATCTCAGAGCTGATGGGGGGTCAGAGAAAGCTGAAATATGCTGCCAATCAGAGGATGAAGCGTATGTGGGGGTCCTCACTTCTGAAGATGAATGCAAGGATCCCTCGGATTGCATCAGAGCTCCCGTGTCCGTGTCAGAGACTGACGAGACCAGTGAGGAAAGCAGCTCTGACGAGGATGAAACAATGGTCACTGATTCTAATGACAATAACTCAGATGAGCAGGTAACATCTTCACCCTGCCCCATATCTTTTGACCTTTCTGAAGACAGAAACTACTCTCCTCCAGAAAATACTGATTCCCTGAAGAGAGCCCTTCAGGAAAGCAACCTACTTGCTGAGGAGCAAGCTCGAGAGATAGCTCGACTGAAGATCTTATTGGTTCTCCAATTGGCGTCCAACAAGGTCAAGGACTCTAAGATCTCAGCTCTAGAGAATAGTCTAGATAATGAGAAACGTATAGTATCAAACTTTTCCAAAGTTGATGCTATAAAGAGAAAGCAAGAAACCGGGTGGATTTCCCGGATTATCCAGGCATGGAGAAATGGGGAAACGGTATTCCGATCCCCCACTCCAAGCAGGAAGGCAACTCATCATGCCTTCAGGTATGACCACAGGAATAGTCGTGGTCACTGTAAGGATGATCTGTCCCCATGTGGAGACACCCTGAGTGCAAGGGCCGATATGGCCACCCACGAGAGAATACCTAAGGCTCATTCTGAGCCCTTTGTATTCACTGCCACTGCCTCAACACAGTGTGGATCTGCATGTCCCAGCTCACAGAAGACTTCTCACCACTCGAGGACACGAGATAGAGAGGATAGAAGTCATGATGTCAGGCTCCATGGGACCTCAGTAAGGGAGATGCCTGAAAGAATGGCACCACCTTCCCGGCCTCATAACGCTTACAACATGTATTCTTTCCACCCTTCCACGTGTCACGATGGAAGAGACATTTGTGTGACAAGAACATGCCCTATCCCGTTTAGACCTAGGACCGTGACTACATCAGTCACTAGATTAGGTCGAAAACGGCGATACAACATTCACCCTTGTTGGTGCTGCGGCAAAGTGGGGCACTTTGCCATCGACTGTTGGCACAACCCCTCTGTGCCCACGGCAAGGGCTTATCCACATTCTCGGGACAGAGGTAGTCTTCCAGACAGGTTTTCTGAAGGAAGGCAGTTGCGTGCTTATGCTAACAGGAACCTAGGACCCAAAATGATTTGGGTTCCTAAGGTAAAGTAATTCCTTCTTGCAGGGTAGTCTAGGTTCCCGTGAATATGATGGGAACTAGACAGTAGGTGGCTCAAGACTAAATTGGAACAATCATCTGCAATAAAAGATGTGATATCAATTTGAGCATACTCACATTGAGTTCTGATATGTTCTACCTGAGGGACTAAAACGATGACTCTCAAAATCCCAGGTAATTTTGATCAATTCAAGGACTTGTGTCATATTGCATCCTCATTTCAAATATATATATATATATATTTCTATCCATGTGTATATTTATACTTATGCTTATACATGTATGTGTGCACCTCTAAGGATAGGTTGACTCGATGCATGCAAACCATTACACATCAATAAAGGGTTAACTAAGTTATGTCATCGTGAATCTCGACAACTCACAATTGACATCAAGAAGTCTTTGGAAAAGCCTCGTTCAAATACAAATAGATTGACTTTAAAATATACATGTATTTATCATTTTTATATTGACTTGACATCGGAAAATTTCAAAAATATTACAAGCTTCTCAACGTGAAAATTACTAGTCAAGAGACCTCTCAATTTCGAATTAGACAAATAGTATCAGAAACCGAATTAACCAAATCTCCTGAATCCCGCCGACCCTTCACATTCACCCCGAATCCCGACGAATTAGACAAATCCCTCCGAAAGAGTTCTTCCGCCGATTCGCCTTCTTCACGAATCCAGCCTCACGTCGCAGCAGATTTCCCGAAAGCGTTCTTCCGCCGATTCGCCGAAACCCGCAGGAGCTCTCCCTCCGACTCGCCGAATCGCCATTCATCCTGCTCTAAGGACAACTGCTGGGTGTCCATCTTCTTCCCGTAAGCTCTCGTCGAATCGTGAAGTGTCCCTGTGACCGTAAGGTTCTCGCAAGGTCCATCGTCAAATCGAGAAGGTTCTCGCAACGTTCTAGCAAGGCCGAACCCCACAGGAAACTCCTCCATCCACCGAAGGTCTTCTCGAAGCTCCTCCACTCACTTCCATATAAGTCCTTAGGTAACCTCCTTCTCACCCGTTCTTGGACGCTCTCACTAGTGGCACTTTCTTTTTGAATGTTCATTAATGCTTAGCGTAGGGTTTCTCTCTCTAGATCTACGATGGCTCCAAGGACAACTGCAGGGTTGGTATCTGGCTGCGAGCTGGTTCGAACTGGGTTTTCTCACGCCTCGGATGAATTCCGCAACATTATTCTAATGCTGGAAGAGGCTGGGCTAACCTTCGTCTTGGAGCACCCTTGCAAAATCCTGGACAAAGAGGTGCTGGAGTTCTTCGCTACCGCAAGACTCCGAGATGGAGACTCCATAATCAAGAGCAAGGTGGCCGGGGCAAAAGTAAAGATGTCTGCCAACAAGCTGACTCGCTACCTGCAGCTTTCTAGTTCGGAGCAGGAGGACTATTTGGAGGACGAGGACAAAACCAGAACTCTCTTGTTCTGCGATCTTCCACGAGGAACTCGATCAATAAAGAGAAAGGAGATGAATGAAGAAGGGAAGCTCCTATCTGACATTATTGGAAAAGTGATCATCTGCAAGCCGGGCTCGCATGACCATATCTCAGGAGATATGTTCAAGATCCTCATAGCTGTTGTCTGCCGCAAGAGGTTCAACTGGGGGGAGTTGCTGTTCGAGAAGATCAAGGACACCCTGAGCACTCCTAGTTTCGGCCGCATCATAAGTCTATATCTAAACCAGCTAAACGGAGACAAGTTCGACATGAGCAAAGGTGTCCCTCTCCACTACTTGAAGAAGATGGATGCAAGTGTGTTTGATCGATGGGAGAGGCGGATCGGGCAGTCTGCCGTGGAAGAGCGACAGGAAGTATCTCCAGCTGTCACCCCCCGTGAAATTCCTGATACCCTGACTGCAGGAATCGAGGGGGAGACTCTACCCCCTCATACAGATGTAGTTTCTGAAATTGCCCAGGTGGCCAGGGATGCGGTGGCCGAAATTCATGAAGTAAGTGAACCTGAGCTGGAGGATGAGGAGGTCCTGAACAGAAACTCTCAAGGAACCGAAGCTGAAGCACTGGAGACTGCTGACCGAGAATTGGAAGAGGCTGCTGATATAGATGAATTCTTGGATGAGGACGGAGAGGAAGATGAGAATGAGGGACATGAAGCATTTGAGACTCCGGATCCTGTTGAACCTCCATCTGACAAGTCTGCACCAGTGGAGGGGGAGTTAGATAAATCTACAGAGGCAGCCAGCATTACTCCATTAGAGACTGTGATTGTATCCAGCTCTACAGATGCGTCTGCTGAAATGCAAGGCCCACAAGTGGCTCCGGCTATTCCGTTACGAGATGAGCTAGCCACTCACACTGTCAATATCATTCAGGACATTGTGAATGAACTTAAAGTCTCATTTGATGAAGCCCAGAATAAACTGCTGAACAGGATTAAGACTTCGGAAAATCTGATGCTCAAGAATATGGTGGAAATCAACCATAAGCTGGATGTGATGGAGAAGAAATTTGAAGAGAAGTATACCGCGGCCGGCGAAGCTGTCACACTCTTAATGGCCGGCTTGAAAAAGAATACTGATACTCTGGCTGTCGTAAATCAGAACGCACACGTTGTAGCCAACAACATTCAGAAGTTTGATGGTAATATGGTTACTTTAAATGCCAATCAGCAGGCCCTGATCACTGAATTCTCCAAGACCACGAAGCATATTGATAACTTCCTGCACTCATATGCCAACTGCATAGCTGTCGAAGCCAAAAAGGGGGAGAAAGAGTATATAGCTAAGTTGGCCGAGCTTCAAAAAAGCATGAGCACACACTTCGCCCAATCGAGCAAATATGTCTATGAGAGCTGCTGGTGGATGCTCCAACAGGCGCTAGGTACGTTAGGCGTCGTTCTGCCTGACAATCCTGTCGGCATTCATGTCCCTGAGACATCCAAGGCCGCTGAGGAAGTAAGTGTTGCTGAGGATGTAAGTGCAAGTGCTGCAGATATTCCCACAAATGACGTTGATGCTAGGGCTCTCTCCAAAGCTAAACTGAGGAGCATGTTTGACCAAGAGGCCTTAGCAAAAGCCAGGGGAAAGAGAAAAGTTCAAGAAGGGACCTCCAAGGAGACACAGGCTGCAAAGAGAACTCGAATGAATGAGGAGGATGTACGAAACGAAAGGTGGAGTCCAGTTTCAAGGAACATCATCTTAGACACCTTCTGGCTGCAAAAAAGAGGAGAGATCAATCGAAACGAAGTATATAGCCAGTATGAGTGGGAAACGCAGAAAACGTTTGAAGCGAAACGCAACATCTTTTTCAGAAACAACAAGGATGCAGATAACGTTGCTCCTCCTAGGTATTACCCGAAGCCCAAAGAATACATGGAGAGGCAAAGCAAGAAGTACTTGGCTCAAAATCCTAAGGGTGACTTAGTTAAGGAAAAATAGTCAAAAACTTATAGCTTGTCACTTTGTCTTAAGAACATTTAATGATTATTGTTGTCATAGAAACAATTCTGGATTATATGTGTATATATTTATATTGGTATATATATTTGAATTTGTGAATGACTCAAGTCCTGATCTGATTGCATATATTCTCTTGTGCTGCATGTTTAATTTCTGAATGCTATGTTTATTATTTGATATGTGTTATTCATCTTAGCTAGTAGGGTTTTGGCTTTATCAAATAGGGGGAGATTGTTGGGTATTGTATCCACGATTACCTAGATTTGAGGAAGCCACCTGTCAAGCTAAGATGAATTCACAATGTATTTGATGAAACATCTTAAGTTGTACTTGCAGCTCCTCCACGCTAAGTGCACACCAATGTCAGGGTGCAGTAGGTCAATATACACGGGTCTGCAAGACGTAATCCCTCGTTGAGCAGATCAGTGTGTTGGCCTACGTGTACTCTCTCTATTGGAGTGCACTTACTTTCAAGTACAGGGCCGTTCATATGCAAGAGAAGACAAGGAGCATGGATGGGTCAAGGAGCAGCTCCAGGGTGGAAGACGAAAATTCATCCAAGGAAAATTCGACGAGAATCACCAAGTGATTCTCGCCGATTCGACGAGAATCACTAGTGATTCTTGCCGACTCCTTCTGGCTACCTCAAAACGGTACCAAGTAAGATTCGACGAGAATCACTAGTGATTCTCGCCGAACCGGTGGCCAAGCAGCTCATGTATACAAAGTGAAATTCGTTGAGAATCAATAAGTGATTCAGCGAGAATCACTAATGATTCTCGACGAATCGTCGAGAATCACTTGGTGATTCTCGCCGATTCGTCGAGAATCGCCTGCGATTCTCGCCGATTTTCACTTAGCGTTTTCTCAGGATGCTGCTGGACTGGATTCTGCCTCTGGACTAGTTTGAACTGGACTTAGGGATTTCTAGTGTGGGTCCCACAAACGGTCATATTGGAGTTATCTACAGTATATATATTCCAGTATTTTGAACAGTAAAACGACGGAGAAAGAGAAAGAAACCGAGCTTTGACGAAACCCTAATATCGCGATTCCTCTCCGCCGCCGCCGTCGTGCTCGGGCAAGTTGGTCGCCGTCAACAATCGAGATTCCTTAGTGATCTCCGGCGATAGAAGCTTAGCAAAGCTTGAGTCTCACGTGTCTATCCAGAGATCCCTTGTCTCTCGATTTGGTGACCGGTAAAAACGCCCCCGTCCGAATCGATCGATACGACCGATCCTAGAGTGACCATTGGTAGACCTAGTTTGCTTCGCTACGAAGTTTGGATCTCCAAGTTCAGCAGCCGCTTATCATCGTAGCCGCCGATACCGAAGCTAGCCGCCGCTCGTGTTGCCGCCGCCGGTTCCGGGGAGATCCTCTCCAAGAGAGACCAAGGTTGTAGACTCTTCATCGACTTCACGAACACGTCGTCGAACGAAGAGGAACACCGTAGTCTCCAAAATAAGTTTGTATCACGTGTCCATTCTATATTTAATTTTGTTGTAAAGGAACTTTTGTTCCGTGTTGTAAGGGTTGGGTGCAACCCGTTTTGTGGGAGTGTTGACTCTCACGTGTGGAAGGGCTCCTTCCGTAAGTGCAAGGATTGGATTTCAATCCCGTTGGAGAAGTGACCGAGTCGTCCCTTGTTGGGAGATAGGTCGAAGGGGGAAAGTGGATGTACCTAAGTCGGGGAACCACTATAAATATCCTGTGTATTCTGTGTGCTGTGCCTTTTATCTTTATTGTGCAGGTACCGTCGTAAATTCCTCAAAAGCGCTACTCGTCACCTATTCCCCCCCCCATAGGTGCACATAGTTGACACTAGGTGGACTTTCAGGGCTGAGTTTGCGGCAGTCACGCCCAAGGTCACGGGCGTGACTCTGGGCGTGTCAGGGAGGTAGAACCGGGCGTGGGTTGCGCCGAAAGTCTTCGACAGCATCTTGTCGGGCTAGCTGGAAAGGTCACGCCCCAGGTCACGGGCGTGACTCTGGGAGTGTCAGTTGGTGTCGACACTCGACGAATGTCGAGCGGAAAGTATCGAGTCGAAATCATCGAGCTGAGATTGAGTCACGCCCTAGGTCACGGGCGTGACGCTGGGCGTGACTGTTGGTGTCGACACTCGACGATCGTCGAGCGGAATTCGTCGAGAGGAGGGGACACGGGCTTGGGTCACGCCCCATGTCGGGTGACACGGGTGTGTCACCAGGCGTGTCACGCTTGTACTTTAGAAATCGTCCGATTTCACTGGAAATGTAATGTCACGGCCGTGTACTACCCAATTTTGGCAGATTTTGAACTTTTTCTACAAAATTAAAGAAAATAAGTTAGTAATAAATTTACAAGAATATGAGCATTTTATTGAACAAAAATAAGTAAAAACGACGAAAATAAATGAAAATGACTAAATTAATGTGCACAAAAATACGTATATTTACAATTCATCAAATACCCCCATACTTAGGTTTTTGCTATTCCAGAGCAAAAGTTTGAGGTGAATCTATAAGGAATAAAAAAAACTCTAAGTTTAGCTATCGCTTAATCAATTATAAGAGAGATCGAAATAAATATACGGGGTGTAAGAGTTAAGTCCAAAAATTATGTAGATTATTTAAATAGCGCAAAAGTTTTGGCCAAAAGACATCTTGATGTAATCAAATAGAAGGCAACATTTGTGATGGTTAGATTAACCAAAATAATTTGGAAATATAAGAACTCTAGCTTATACGAGTGCTACTGGAAATAATACAATTTACTAATTATGCTCTCAAAAAGATTTTTGAATTAATTCTAGAATCGTGTAATTGGCTAAGGGGGTAGTGGGTTTATGAAGAGGGTTTTGATAGTTGAGGTGAGGTAATTTTTTCTCGAACCTCCATTTTTTTTTCTTTTGGATTATTAGGAAAACAAAATCTTATTTTCCTAATATGATTTTTGTTTTTCAACTACATAAGAATAAAATTAACCCAATGTATATTTCTCGGAGTAATGAATTTTATCCTCTTACTCCATATATAATCTTTTAAAATTATTGGGTGCCTATGTTTACGGAACGAAATCTTATTCCCATTGACATAGAATCTTTTAAGGATAAAATTTTTCATGCCAAGTAGGTCATGAAAAGTAAGGGGAGAAAGGAAAACTAGATTTTAATCCTAAAAATTTTCGAGAGCAACCTTAATAATTTGTACGTTCCAATTTTTTTCAGAAAGCTAAAAGTAAGTATAATTGAATTCTATAGTCGTTATTTCCTAACATAATATACGTGCTCCTATCAATGAAAAATTAGAAGTAGTGCCTAAAACGAGTTCGCTATTTTTAACAAAGCATAAAGAAACGGGTAGTGAACAAAGAATTAATCAAATTCGCATATAAATAAACTCAAAACGGAATTTTTGGATAGCAGGAAAGTTAAGGATGAGATATTTGATTTATTTGTTTCAAAACATTTTTTTTTGATTTTTATGGTTTTTATCATCATTTTTTGTTTTTCATTTATTATCTTTTTTTTTGTATTTTTGTTTTTCTCAAAATTTTTTTGAATTTTGTTTTGACCTATTATCTTTTTTTGTATTTTTCAAGAGAATTTTCATTATATGTACAAAATCAAGGGAGAAAAAGAGAGGTTTTTACAAGAATGAGGAAGGGGGAGAGAGAAAAGAGTATGTAAAAAAAATGAAAAAAATATTTACAAATTGAAACTAAATATTATTGTTTTGTTTTTTTTTGTTTTGTTATATATATTTTTTAATTTGTTTTTGAGTTTTTGGAAAAAAGAAAGAAAGAAAAATTTTTTTGGGGATTTTTCATTTAAAATTTTTTTCATTTTAAGATGTTTTTTAATTTTTTTTTTGTTTTTGTTTTGTTGTTATATGTATTTTTTTGTATTTTTGAAATGCAGAAAAAATTGAAGTGCAGAAAGTAAAGCACGAAAATTCCTCATACTTAAGTCCAACATTGTCACCAATGTTGTAACGTAAGTATGCGGAACAAAAGGAAAGACAATATATACAAAGGAAAAAAAAGGAGAGGGGGTAGAAGCTTCCCTGATAGGAGGTGGGGAAGGCCGATCAGAAACTCTGCGTTTATTAGAAAAAACAGCAAAGATAATGAGGAAAGAGCGAAAAAGATAAGCGAGGGGTGCCTCCCAGGAGCGCTTTGTTTATAGTCGTGTAGCTTGACTATTTTGGCGGGTTTATAATGTGGAGGAAAGTTATTGTTTCGCTAAAACCGATCACTGGGTCGCCTGCTATATAAGACTTTAACCGATGACTGTTTACCTTAAATGAACCTTTGTCCGGGTGGGAGACGAGTACGGTTCCATATGGAAAAACTTCTTCAACTAGGAAGGGACCGGACCATCTAGATTTTAATTTACCTGGAAAAAGCCTAAGACGTGAATTGTAAAGAAGGACAAGATCGCCCGGAGAAAATAATTTTTGGGACTTGATTTTTCGATCGTGATATAACTTAGAGCGCTCCTTATAGAATTTATTGCTCTCGTAAGCGTTCGCACGCCATTCATCGAGCTCGTTTAGTTGCACTTTTCTATTTTGAGCTGCTAAGTTGGAGTCGAGGTTTAAGATTTTTAAAGCCCAAAGAGCGCGATGCTCTAATTCTACAGGTAAATGGCACGCTTTGTCGTAGACTAACCGGAACGGCGTACAACCAATTGCGGTTTTGTATGCCGTCCGATACGCCCACAACGCATCGTCGAGTTTAACGGACCAATCTATCCTATTTAGTGAAATAGTTTTTTCTAAAATTTGCTTAATCTCTCGATTTACTACCTCGACTTGGCCACTTATTTGCGGGTGGTAGGGGGTGGCAAGCTTGTGCATGACTCCGTATTTAGCTAACGTCTTAGCCATAAGAGCGTTACAGAAATACGTTCCCCTATCACTAACAATTGCACGAGGCGTGCCGAAGCGAGAAAATAGTTTTTTAAGAAATGTAACAACGACTCGCGCATCGTTGGTGGGGAGAGCTTGCGCTTCTGCCCGCCTTGATACGTAGTCGACCGCCACTAAAATATACATATTTTTGAAAGATGGAGGTAGGGGGCCAACAAAATCTATGCCCCACAAATCGAAGACTACGCACTCTAAAAACATGTTTTGGGGCATCTCGTCGCGACGAGAGATGTTACCCGACCGCTGACAGCTATCGCGTGCGCGCACAAAATTATGCGCGTCTTTGAAGAGAGTGGGCCAAAAGTAGCCCGCCTCTAGCGCCTTCCGAGCGGTCCGGTTGGCTTGATAATGCCCACCGGCTGGACCCTCATGGCAGTGCTTAAGAATTTGCAAGCACTCCACACCCGCAACGCATCTTCGGACTGCTTGGTCCGCGCAGATACGAAAAAGAAATGGGTCCTCCCAAAAGAAATTTTTCAAGTCAGAAAAGAATTTCTTCTTTTGATGACTTGAAAACTCTTTTGGAAGCACCCGCGCTACTAAGAAATTTGCAAAATCTGCGAACCAAGGCGAAGATGACGAAGAACTAATGGCAAGGAGGCGTTCCTCGGGGAATCTGTCATTTATTTCAGATTCGACGAGCGCTTCCGCACTCGGATTTTCTAAACGGGAGAGGTGGTCTGCCGCTAGATTTTCCGCTCCCCGCTTATCTCGGATCTCCAAATCAAACTCTTGCAGGAGGAGAATCCATCGAAGAAGGCGGGGCTTCGCATCATTTTTAGCTAATAAATATTTAAGCGCGGAGTGATCGGTAAAAACGATAACTTTAGATAGCGTTATATACGAGCGAAACTTATCGAAAGCGAAAACGACGGCTAAGAGTTCCTTTTCCGTTGTCGTGTAATTTACTTGTGCGGAAGTGAGCGTCTTGCTAGCGTAATAAATAGGATGAAAATGTTTTTCTACGCGTTGGCCAAGAACGACACCTAAGGCAATATCACTAGGGTCGCACATTATTTAGAACGGAAGGGACCAATTAGGGGCCACTAAAATTGGTGAAGTGATAAGTTTTTGTTTTATTAAATTAAAGGCGGACTCGCATTCGCTACTAAAGATGAAGCGTGATTCCTTTTCCAAGAGGTGAGTAAGCGGCTTTGTTATTTTTGAAAAGTCTTGAATGAAGCGTCGATAAAAGCCCGCATGGACTAAGAAACTCCTAATAGATTTTACGTTTGTTGGATGCGGAAGTTTTTCTATAATTTCTATCTTGGCCTTATCCACCTCTATCCCCTTAGACGAAATCATATGGCCGAGGACCAAACCTCCTCGAACCATAAATTGCATTTTTCCCAATTTAAAACAAGACTTGTGTCCTCGCACCGTTGAAGGACACGATCTAAATTGTGAAGGCAATCGGGAAAAGAGCGTCCGAAAAAAGAGAAGTCATCCATAAAGACATCCATAATGTCTTCTACTAGCTCGCCAAAGATCGCAATCATACATCTTTGGAATGTAGCCGGAGCATTGCAGAGTCCAAATGGCATTCTTCGATATGCGAAGGTGCCAAACGGGCAAGTAAAAGTTGTTTTCTCTTGATCATCGGGGCTAATGGGGATCTGGAAAAACCCTGATAATCCATCAAGAAAGCAATAATACGGATGACCGGATAAACGCTCTAAAATCTGGTCTAGAAATGGCAGAGGGAAATGGTCCTTGCGGGTGGCATCATTAAGTTTTCTATAATCGATGCACACTCGCCAACCCGTAACAGTACGAGTTGGGACGAGCTCGTTATGCTCATTCGCCACTACGGTAAGGCCGCCCTTCTTGGGCACGACATGCACGGGACTAACCCATGCACTGTCCGAAATAGGGTAGATAATCCCCGCATCTAATAACTTAATGATTTCAGCTTTAATGACGTCTTTCATGTTTGGGTTAAGACGACACTGCGGCTGAATCGTTTTGCGGCAATTATCGTTAAGAAAAATCTTTTGGGTGCAAAAGGAGGGGCTAATCCCCTTTAAGTCAGAGATTTGCCACGCAATTGTGTGGCGATGTTTAAATAAAACTTCCAATAAATCGGAAGTCTTCGAATCACTCAAGTCCGAAGAAATGATAACGGGAAGCGTATCGCCTTTTCCCAAAAATGCTTATTTGAGTGATGCGGGTAAGAGTTTGAGGTCTAGGATGGGCTATTCTTCTAGGGAGGTTTTGATTCCTATGTCTTTCTTACCAATTGGTTCGAAAGGCAAGTCTAAAGAAGTATCCTCATCGCATTTAAAATTTTCGAGCGCATAAATATCGTCATCTAAAAACACGGACTCGAAAACGGCAGAAGAACGATCTCCAAAAAAGGTATCTAAAGAGTAGCAGAAATCGTCGCTCGATGACAAATTGTCCATCGAGGAATTAATAGAGAAAGTAACCGGATCATCGCCTACTCGGAGGAGAAGGCTACCATTACTAACATCTATTAGTGTGCGGGAGGTGGCGAGAAAAGGGCGACCGAGTATTATTGGTACCTCGGCGTCCTCCTCGATATCTAAGATGACGATGTCTACCGGGAAGGTAAACTTGTCGACTCGGACAAGGACGTCCTCCACTACCCCGATAGGGAACTTAACGAGCGATCCGCTAATTGGATGCGCATATTCGTAGGACTAGGAGTACCCAAACCTAAACGTGAAAAGAGCGAGAACGGCATCAGTTTAATACTAGCCCCTAAATCAGCTAAGACGTACTTTACTAATATATCGCCAAAAAGGAACGGGATGGAAAACCATCCCGGGTCATTTTGTTTTGTGGGCTATTTATTAGTAAGGGCCGCCGAGCAGACGGCGTTGAGAGATACATGCGAAATATCCTCTAATTTGCGTTTATTAGAAAGTAGTTCTTTTAAAAATTTCGCATATTTGGGCATTTGCGAGATAGCCTCGCAAAAAGGAACATTAATGTGAATCTGTTTTAATAATAAAATAAATTTTGCATATTGCGCGTCCTGACGCTCGTTTTCTAACTTATGCGGATATGGAAGAGCCTTGTTTAAAATAATTTTTTCTTTTATAATTGGTAAAGGCGGCGTAAGCGAAGAAAGGGGAAGAGGGGTCGGAGGTGAAATATGTACCTGAGGGTCGGTCCGTTTTGGATCGACCACCTCCTTTCCGCTACGGAGGGTTATAGAGTTGGCGTTCTCCCGCGGATTGGGCTCCGTGTTTCCCGGCAGTGCCCCGAGCGCGCGCTCGGACATCATCCTCGCCAGCTGTCCAACCTGTTGTTCGAGTGTTTTTAGCGATCCGGTAATGTTCCGGATATTTGACTCGTTGGACGCAATATACTTCGAAAAATTTTCCTCCATCGGGGAGGGTTTCGGAAGAGGAGGAGGTGGAAGAAATCCGGGCGCATAAGAAATAGGGGGGCGCTGAGCATTATTCGGGTTGCTCCACGAGAAGTTGGGGTGATTCCTCCAACCCGGATTATAGTTATTACTATAAGGGTTGTTGTTGGGGTTGAAGGGAGGACGACCCGAAGTTCCCATGAAGTCCACGAACTCTTCAGCTACGCAGACATTAGGGGGAATAAAACAAGGCGGAGTGGAGGAGGCAGCAGACATCTCCGCCACCTGCTTTGTTAACCTTTCAACTTGAAGGGTCAAGAGAGCAGTGGCATCCACTTCAAAAAGACCAGCCGCCGGCTTTGGGCGTCCCCGCGGGACGTTCCATTGATAGGCGTTCATAGCCATCTCTTCGAATAAAGCTTCCGCGGCCTAGGGGGTTTTGTTGTTTAGAGTACCCCCGGCAGCCGCGTCAATCATTTGACGCGTCTGAAAATTCAGCCCATTATAAAAAATTTGAACTTGCAACCACGTTGGCAGCGCTTGGTGCGGGCAACAGCGGAGGAATTTCTTAAACCGTTCCCAAGTCTCGTATAGAGACTCAGGATCATTTTGCACAAACGAAGAAATGTCCGCCCGCAACT
Organism: Platanthera guangdongensis; assembly: GCA_039583875.1. Lineage (NCBI taxonomy): Eukaryota > Viridiplantae > Streptophyta > Magnoliopsida > Asparagales > Orchidaceae > Platanthera > Platanthera guangdongensis. The sequence continues at coordinate 42,177,302 of CM077161.1, read as the reverse complement.
TTGCAGTTTTTGCGGGCGGAAAGTACTTCGTTAGGAACCGTTCCGTCAACTCAGCCCACGTGGTGATACATCCTCACGGGAGGGCATTCAACCACGCCTTGTCTTTGGAATTAAGGGAAAAAGGAAATAAGCGCAAATGAATGGCATCATCAGTGACGCCAATAATCTTGAAGGTGTCGCATATCTCCAAGAAATTGGACAAGTGGACATTCGGGTCCTCATCCGGCATTCCATCGAACTACAAGGCGTTTTGGACCATTTGAATGACACTTGACTTTATTTCAAAATTATTATTCGCCACCGCAGGGCAAACAATACTCGACCCAGAATCATCCAGGTTAGGCCGGGCGTAATAAGACATAGTACGCTCGGCCGCCGGGGGAAGGTTAGGCGCGGCCATAACTACAACAGTGGGTTCTCCGATAGATTCCTCGGGATCTAAAGAAGGATTTCGGCGTTGAGATCGGATACGCACAAGCGAGCGTTCATGAGGACATTATTAAGGCATAGTTAAATGTTCAGCCCATATGGAGCACAACAAGTTAGGGAAACTTGTAAAGTGCTTGGTGTGCATATAGCCAAAAAGAAAAAAATAATGAAATACTGAATGCACATCCCTTTTTGGACCACTGACTTAGTATTACCTTAAGTACCCTCCCCTCTTTGGGAATGATGGATGATTTAGGGTTGACTTCCCCTTGGACCCAAGTTCACACCCTAAGGAAGGACCTTTAGGGGGTTGTGAAGGACATATGGGCAAATGCCCTTGTATGGACTTGTAATTCAGTAGAGAGTTATCTTAGGTATATTTAAACCTCTTGTTGAAGTGTTAGGGAATTTAGAAGTAGTTAAGTACCTCAAAAGTCAAACCCTAGCTTTAGGGTAGAAGCACTATTAAGTCAAAACAGTAACTTAACTTTCTCTACAAATTGTGAAGATGGGATAGAATGAATCTTAGGGTGAGTTGAACCCCTAGATATTTTTGGTAGAATTTTACAGATTATATTCATGGTAGCTCCTTTGTTAATTATCAAAATGTTCAATTTAGTATTTGATTTAATTTGATCATTTGATTTAAATGGAATCTAGTAAAATTTGGTTAGTAGAGGTTTTTGACCTAGATAAAGGTGTTTGAATTTTATTATAATTTTTAAAGGATTTTATATGTTGCTTCCTTCATAAATTTTGTTAAGGCCATACTTGGTAAATAAATCATTTAAAAAATAATTTAACTTGTAAAAATATGAATGTTGGCCACTGATGATTTTAGGATGATATCTACTGTTAGGAATTTATTTAGGAATTTTTGAAGTATATTTATAGTACTTGATTCATAATTATGCCCTTTGTAGATTTTTGTATTGAATTTATTTAGAATTAAATATTTTGTGAAAAATCATGAAACTTGACCAGTGATGATTTTAGGACTGTATTAGTGTAATATATTTAACTCAAATTATTTGGATGATAATTTCAAGTAGTTGATTTACAAATCTTGGAATATGGGAATTTACTACTAAAATAATTTTAGGCCCCTTAAATGTTTGTAGAAAATGTCAAATTTGGAAATTGTCACTTTTAGATATATGGAATATTATCATGAATTTATGAAACATTAATCATGTCTAAAATGTATACTTTATGAGCAACTTGATTATAATTGGCTCTTGTAAGAAATTATTTAAATAGAAGATTAATTGAGGAAAATACAATATTCTGGAATTAAATCATTTATGTCATGATAGGACTCCAGTAATAATCCTAGGTCATTCGGATGAAAACTTGAAGGACATCCTATCGTGAACATCACTTAGTATAGGTGGGTCTGCAAATAGTAATTTGGTGAAAAGTTGTATTAGGATAAGAGTTGGAATAGGGTAGAGTTAGTCGTGTTGAATTGTTTGAATGAACTGGATGAGTCACCATAGAAAGTTCTAAGGAGTGGTGAGAATCGATTTGATATGTGTCAGAAGGTACGCGAGTTCGACGAAAGATCGTCATTCCCGCGAGAATGAAAGGTCTAAACTACCCTATGATTAGCCTATCGCAACATGAGAAGGTAATGGGTAAAGGAATCAACCAATAATATTAATAAGTACCTTGCGAAGGGGAACGTTGGGCGTCATCCCAACATAGTTCCTAGTGCCCCTCGAGAGCCCTTCACAGGGAATATCGGGGGCAGTTCTGAGTTAACGTAAACCTTAAAGAACAAATCGAAAGAGTAATTTAGTAAATAGGATTTCACACTGCACACACTAGTTGGACAAGTATTGGAATTGGTTAAGTCGTCCCGAGGTGTTCAAAGGGGCGCCATCCAGCGGTGTTCAAAGTGATGATGTTTGGGATCAGAGACAGACGTTTTGGTCCGGCGAGCTTTGGCTCGGTTGATATTTGAGACGGACGGGATGGTCTGGGGAGAATTGGCTCGGTAATGTTATGATAAATTTGTATGTGCATGAAAGGAAAGAAAGTTAAGGTGGTGGGTCTTCAGTATGGGTTAGTCGATGCACCAATGCCAATACAATGACTCGACAAGTATGGTTTTACACTTCGCCATACTTAAGTCAGGCAGTCCAGTCGGCAAGAGTACGCGGTAGTCCGCTTAGTGCACCAAGCGTTGAGGCGTACGATAAGTTAGACCGGTAGTGTTTTTACTGGTTTTGAGGTGGGCGAGGCCCAACCCACCACTTCTGTCTGCCACTACGGAGGTATCCTGGGAGGTAACGACTACGAAAGGGGGAACTAAAGGTCTGTGTGCACAGAGTCGGGTGTGTGTGTTGCACTTACATGTCCATCATACCCACTTGCATGTCATAGCATAATAGATTCATTTAACCCTGACACCTAAAGTATAATTGGAATGGGACGCTGTTACATTAGGCCCTACAAAACGACCCCTTGGTCTATAAGCGTGTGTGGGCAAGTTTATAAATTTAGGTTATTTAAATATATATATATATATATATACTGCTTGTGATAACCGACACACCAACATATAAAGTGGTATGGGACATTTTATACGATGGGAGCCTTGTAGAAGATCCCTTAACTTATGTGTATCCACATAGGTGAAGGTTAAATTCCTTTCTTACTTTACTTATTATAACCTGATTATCAATTGCTAGCTAGGTCCCCCTGTCACCTGTACTTGATTTCTCTCCACTTTCACATCCTTTCCTTTCTTCCTCCCCGCTCGGTGCCTAGGAGCATGGGGGAAGGGGTGGGGATGATAGGGCTTAGTCTTTTAGACTAATGGTTTTCGAATCACATCATATTAGGGGATCATGGAGCCGAGTATGGAGGAGCAGCCCAGGAGACCGGTGCGATTGGAGACAGGGCAGTCTAGCTCAGGAGTACAGGCAGCTGGGATCATGAGTCCCTACTTCTCGTAGTTGTTTTATTTTGCTTCCGCATGAGAGATCTGTAGTGAGGATATTGATGTACCGGGCTTAAGCCCTTCATTTCTGTACTCTATTTTCTGTGGACACTCCCTTCGTGGAGATTTATATATATATTTGATTTGTTGTGGACTTATCTTCTCTTGCACTGCTACATTTGCTATAGTTGCGATCGATTTGGTCGGCAGGATCGGCGTCTTGTAGTGACGACCTTCCCGGGTGTGAAGGTGTCACCGCAAGGCTGCGGTTCTAGGCCTAAGACCCCAGAGTTTTCAAATAAAAAAAAGGGGGGTCTTACACCTAAGGACTTCAATCTCAAGTCCTCCTAAATTTTAACTCCCCCCTTACTGTATTCCTTGAAGTGATCGATACTTGGGAAAGCCACCCATTTTATATTACTTGTGCGACCGGTACACTTGTCGTCCAACGCATCAAGTTTTTGGCGCCGTTGCCGGGGAACACAATAGTGTGAGTTTTTGGAGAGGGAGATAGTAGATCGAAGCCCTTTCCATTTGTACATTTCATGTTTCTTCTTTGTTTTAGTTTTTAGAATTTGTTGTTTAATTTTTCTTTATTACTTTTCTAGTTTTTATTTTTCTGCTGCAGGTACTCCTATTCTTTTATCTGCTGCTGTGTAGTAATTTTTGCTTAGATTATTTTTGTTGGTGAATTCTTCCTTATTGCACCATGTATTCTTTTATGAATATCTATTGCAGATGGTGCGGGGATTATATGAATAGTAGTGATGAGTGCCCCATCGAATATAGTGAGCATATTTCTCGTGGTTCAGTGTATGGAGCACCATCCTCTTATGGTACTTCATACACCATACCCCAGTCTTATGGTCACTTCTCTTCTATCTTCACCTTCTTCTTATTACTCTCCGGTCCCATCGGGACCAAGGAGTAATGGAAAATAGTGTTTGTGTTGTCATAGCACCGAGGATGTATTGAAAGATTGCGCAGAATTTCAACGCCAGTTGGAGGAGGATGTTGGACTGGATATCCGAATCGTTCCATCCACCTGTCAACTGGCTGCCCCTTCTGATTCTGATGATATATTTGTAGTACCGCCTTGTCTATGGAGAACTGCTGTAGATATACCCATCAGACATTCTGCTGATCTGTGTGACGACATTGTGGTGTCGTCTTTCCCTATGCATTCTTCCCCTCTTTTGGATTCACCACCGGAGGAACCCGCACATATTTTCTCTGATGTTGTTGTTCCTCCACTTTCTTTGCATGAATTATCTATCACCATTTTTAGTGACTCGGTTGATGATGTTATGAATGATAGTGATTTAGAGTTGAGGTTGCGCCAATGTGGGATGAGGACGTTATTCTCTCCCATGAAGAGTGTGACACCTTGGAACATGATGATGCACCGAGATGGGATGATGAGGAGATCCTTTCTGATGAGGAAGTTTTCACTTCCTTGTTGGATGAGGAGGTCCAAACCACCACCGAGGACCTCGAGCTCTCGAATTCCCCTTGATATATCTCATATAACACAGACGGTGATCTATGTTTGGATCCTGCTGTGAGTGAGACTGGGACCACTCCCCCAATTTCTGATTATTTAAGTTTTTCTTCTCCTTTATTTCCTGATCCCCTTTCTGCATTTAAGCCTATGCTGGTTGAGACTTTGTAGGTGCTTCAGGTGGACTTGGAGCTTTCATCTCGAGTCATGGATGATAGCATCCTCTTTCACGAGGAGGTTGATTCCTCCTCTGCTGAGGAAGCTCCATTTATTGCTCTCTCCTCCGGACGTCTCCTTGTAGACGATACCTTGCTGGGCAAGCATGTTTTGTGTGAATCCGACGATAGCTTAGGGATGTGTGTAGACGGACGTTAGATTCATATTGCTCGAGTCGGGAGGAAGGATAGTCTTTCTCGTTGGCTAAGAACTTGCCCCAAGCTATTCTTGAAGCATATGTATTGGTTAGTCATGCATGAGTGTGATGTAGGCAATCGTTTTGGCCCGGTTGAGCTTTGTACCATTCCTAATGTCATATTCTCGCTAGCCCCGTTGTGCCTACCCATTTTTTGATTCAGCTCTACCTTTATTTCACCAAAGCCTCAAATTCAATCCTAGTCGCACACCCAAGTCAAGCTTTAGTATTTTACATGTGAATATGTGGATGTGCTCCAAAGTTTCTATTTGCTGAAACTGTTTAAAAAATTGATTTGAAAAGAAATATATGTGAAAATGAAAAGTAAAAAAAAGAGAAAAAATATAATTGTAAATTCTAAATGAGAGGAGATTGTATTTGGAGTAGGCTGTGCACAAACCCATATTTAAAAAAAATTCAGTCTGGGGGTGTGGTGTACCCATGTGTATTTTTCTTAGCTGAGGGACTCCTTTTATGATAGCCCATTTGTGTTTGTTGCGTAGCCATTCTTATTTCTCTTTGTTTACCTCACCGAAACCCAAGCCCCATCTCTTCACCTAAAGTCCAACTGATTCGTTTGTGAACCAAGCCAGTACCGTGGAGAGAGTGCGACAGGGCAAGCATATGGTCAACAACATTGGTGGATTCCTTTGGAGGTTATCCTGAGCCCCGATCTTTGGCAATGCTCGCATAGCGATTAGTTTACTTTCTTCCTACGCGTGACCGGAAGATTCACCGTGATTCCATTTTTGAGTAATAATAAAATGTTGATACGCATTGTGAAAAGTATAAACTATTTTGTATACTTAGAAATTTCCTCTATTATCTTTTTACGCGTGCGACCGTGCGACTTTGCATGGCACTCTGTATCTCAATTTTTGTGTTAGCTATTTTATTTTCTTTATCTGCATAGATTTTGTTTGCTCGGGATGCACAAACAGGTAAGTCTGGGGGTTTGATGAGTCCAATTTATATAGAATTTTTAGTACTCATCTGGGCTTATTTTCTTTCATGTGTAGTACTTCTTCAATTGGAAAAGTTATATTTTTGTTTAGGGCTTCACTTCACCAATAGAGCATTGTTTTGGGCCCATGGGTGTGCAATTGCGCATTCTTTTGTCGGTCATATGCACATGGTGCTCCTCGTTGTCTTTCTATTTTGTTTTGTTTGCATTTTGGGGATGGAAGCTTGTGCTCCAGCCTAGTTTTATAATTGTGCAAGTAGTCGGGTTGTCCTGAATTCCATTTCTAGTTTCTGTGTAAAACGCACGGTTGTGCGAATTTTTTCGCACACGGTTCCAGTCCAATCGTGTGTTCTACACAGCTTTCCTGAGGCATCTGTTTCTACCCGTGCGATTTGTTCCTACACGGTTTCGGCGAAACCGTGCGAGAAGGAATAGCACGGCCTGCACCTTTTGCCAAGCTTTCCAGTGATCTGTGGTTAATCGTGCATTTCCTTCACGCACGGCGCAACAACTCCCATGTGTGAGTAAAACGAATGGTTCCACTATTTTCTCCTACATTCCTGCGCTCTGTGTTTACCCGTACGATTTCCTTCATGCACGGGAAGAATCGCCCATGCACGATTACAACGCACGGGTCAACGCTTCTTCTTCCTCAAGCATTATCTATGCGTGTATATCGCACGGTTCATGAACCGTCGTGCGCCAGACCGTGCGTGACAAATTTTCTGATCTTTTTCCATTTAAGAGCAGATTTTTTGCCACTTGTGGACATTTTTGGAATGACTTCTTCTACGCCAACTCCTCTGCATTTTTAGGGCGCAATCTGCTGTTCCACCAAGGGTAGAAGATCCGGGCAAGCATTCAATTCCAAATCTAAGCTGGAGCTTCCTCTCGGCCTCCATCTTCATCCTAGAGCTTAAAAAGGGGATTTTATCTAGCTTTCTCCACCAAGCTAGAGATGTTGTACCATCATCCATCGGATCGTGACACGAAGAAGACGGGTCCATTGAGAGTGAGTGACGACACCTCTACCCTGGACGTAGTCGAGGACCGAGCTAGACTCGGAATGACAACTCGTTGAATCCTACCGTGAATCCTCAGTAAGACTTTGGATTCGGTCGATTTCGCACACTTTTCTTCTCTTGTTGTTGATAGTATAGTTGATCTCTTATATTTGATGAAGTATGCTTATTATAATATATGTTTATGTGTAATCATGTCAATGTGATTGTATGTTTTTGTTATTTGCTTGAGGTGCGCCCATATTTTCCATCCGTCATCTATCTGTTCTTGCCGCACTAGCGATTGCTAGAGGCGTGCGTAGCGAAGAGGTGCTTACGAACCTCATATTCCTCGGTTCGTTTGGTTCTTATGCTTGCCTACTCGCCCATCCGCCTAGAGAATCGGTGCATCACGACCCGTGTAGTCTTCCATCCCGCCTGGCGAAGCATTGCATAGCGGCGTTGCATAGGAGTAGTTGTTAGTGTTTTTCTTTATTTTATCGCAACCGTCAAAACCCCCATAGTTAACTCCGACGTAAGGACTTCAATCTCAAGTCCTCCTCGATATTAACTCCCCTCTTACTGTATTCCTTGAAGAGATCGATACTTGGGAAAGCCACCAATTTTATTTTACTTGTGTGACCGGTACACTTGCCTTCCAACGCATCAAGCACCAACAGTCGAACCTGTTGTATCTTTGCCTTAGATTCTCCTTCTTGACCTTTTGAGATGGTGGTCTAGCAGGGGAAGCATTCTTAGAGGAAGAAGCTTCATGGTGATGGCAATCACATGATTTCTTCTCCTTCAATGGCCTTTCCACAATATGCTTTACCCTTGGTGCTTTCTTGATGTTATGACCGTGATTGAAAGGGGCATAGCTCTGAAGAATGACTTCTTCCTAAGGTTCCTTAAAGACACTCTCACCAAAGTTTCTGGGGCGAGTCCATCCTTGGTAACGGGACTTGGGCTCTACATAAGTAGGCCTAGCAAAGTGACAATAGGATGAGTCAAGATCAAACTCATTTATTGGAAATATGACCTTCTTAAAAGAAGTCTAATCTTGATGGGCTTTCCCCATCTCTTTGGACAGAGCCTTCTTGGCGGCCTTATTCTTTCTCTGAGCTTTATTTCTTGTAGAAGATTTACTAGAAGCTTTGACATGGCCTAGCCCAGCACCCTTGGCCTTAGCTAAGAATTCAGCAACGAAAGGAAGAATAATCTTCGGCTTCGAGAAACTTTCAACAAGTTTCTTTTCGGCTTCAAGTTGTGCTTCCAGTTCTTTTATGATTTTCTCCTTAAGGTCTAGTTGCTCGAGAGCCTTGTTATATTCTTCAATGGCAGTATTGAAGTTTTATCTGAGCGAGTCAGTCTTAGCGACTTCCTCTCTCAAAGTGCTCTGTTCAGCTTTCAGAGGCTTTATCTCTTTAGCTTGAGTTTTCACGACTAGCCGACATTTGTCGTAAGCTATGATTAACTCCTTGTACTGGGCCATGAGTTCAGACTCATCGTCAGAAGAGCTATCCTCACGATCATGCTCAGAAACATCAGAATTGAAAAGAGGGGTGTGAGAGTTTACCTTCCTAGTGAAATGGGGCTCTTGTTCGTCATCAGTCTGAGCCATAAGCCCAAAGTAGGCTTCTTCTTCTTCACTCAACTCAGATGAGTCGGAGTCCCGGAGAGTTTTGCCCTTCTTGGTTATCAGGCTCTTATCTGTCCTCTTCTTATTATATGAGGACTTCTTTTCTTCTCTCTTTCTACCCTCCTTCTTCTTGTGGGGGCAGTCAACAATGACATGACCTGGCTTATTACAATAGTAACAAACGATGTTAGTAGAAATATGTTTACTCGGTTTAGAAGAATACCTGTCATGGCTGCTTGAACCTTTTCGGTGTCAATCACCATCATGTCGTGATCTTCTATAGGACGCATTCTTGCCTTTCCATTGCTTCTTTTTATTCAAGAATTTCTTGAACTGACATGAGAGTACAATGAACTCTCCTTCAGATAGCTCTGAGCCGGAGGTACTTGGCTCTATATTTCTTCTTCACTAACTTCTTGTGGTGGGGCAGGAGAGGCAGTCTTGGACTTCCTTGAGGTGTCTGCCTTTAGAGCAACAGACTTCTCCTTGGATGCAGACCTGCTCTTCTCTTCTTCAGTATTTCTTGCATGGAGTTGAAGCTCATATGACATAGGCTTCCCGAAGAGATTCTGCGGGTCAGTCTCAGCTAGCTTTCCAAATTCTCCATTTGTGAAGACACGGCCATAGACCCTTAGGCCATTGACTATGTTGAAGAAATTCTCAAATGTGTCAGCAATGGTGTCCTTGTGTCATTGTAGGAAGGCTTTATATTTCTGATTTAGAAGGGATCTTCTATCATCCCTAACTTCTTCTGTGTCTTCCATCAAAGTGACGAGGTACTGCCACATCTCCTTAGCAGACTAGCAGTGGATCAAGTGCTGCAGTATGGAGTCATCGACTACACTTGCTATTATATTCTTGGCATTCTTATCTAAAGACACAAGTGCAATCTCGTCTTTATCTAGATCCATTAATTTCTTTGGAACTTTCTTTGTTGGGTCTATTGTGGAGACGATCATGGAAATGTAAGGACCTTCTTCAATGATCATGAAAATCCTTGGATCCACAGCCTCCATGAAAAATCTGATTCTTTCTTTCCACATGGGAAAGTTATTCTTGGTGCACAATGGAAGCATGGCAAAATCTTTAGCCTTGTCTATGCTTGGAAAATTCTCAAAAGACAACTTGTCAGATCTGATCAAGGTGTTAACCTTGAATTGATCAACCTCGCTCTGATACCAATTGAAAGTGTTCAGTTGTCTACCTAAATCACCTAGAGGGGGATGAATAGGTGAGTTGTGCGTCTTTTTGAGGAATAAAAATTTGAAGATCTATGCACACAATTATCAACCAAGCAATCACAGACGACAAAAGATTTATAGTGGTTCCCCAACCTTAGGTACATCCACTTTCTCTCACCGATCTAGCAAACACTAGACTCCGCTACTCCACTATCTCGGATTGAAAACGAATCCTACGCCTCGGAACAAAGTTCCTACAATCTCGATCCACAACACGGATCTACAGTAGGAAGATAAAACTTCCGACAACTTGGAGACAAAAAGCTCCTGCACTCGGAGAGAAATCTCCTACAAGAATTAAATTGAAAGTATATGAAAATACAAACAGTAAACCTCAGATCTGAAAATCTCGGCCTTTATCTTCTTCTTTGATCTTTGTGGCTCTATCAGAAAAGTTGAAGAAGAATCTCGGCAAGAACTAGATCTGAAATTTCATTGACTTCACAAGATCCGAGAGAAGATTAGGAGATGAACAACAATCTCGATCTGTGAAACTTCTTGATCTGAATCTCTGGAATTGAAATCCCTCGCGACTTGCACGAAGAAGATTGGCGGCGGCGGCTTCCGTTTTTGGACAGAGAGAATAAGATTCAGAAACATAGAATAATGCTCGACAACGCTTAGGGTTAGTCGGTTCTGACATGACCTTATATAAGATCTCACTAACGGTCATAATTAGCCTTAATGACGTACACGTGGACCAATCACCTCACGGCATTTGAAATTTCTGTCAAATCTGGACATAGCAAATTTTCTGAAAAGACTATCTGAATTACTCAAGTAAATAATTACCTACTCGAGTACTTAATAAGATTACTCGAGAGAGTGGAATGAGATTACTCGAGTAGATGACTTAGAGAAAATCCATAAATAATGAGTAACTACTCGAGTACACAAAGATTTACTCGAGTGCTAATATAGTTACTCGAGACGTGGAGTTAAACTACTCTAGTATAAGAACTATTACTCGAGAGAATAAAAATAAACTACTCGAGAGGTAGAAGGAATACTCGAGTCAAAGACTTGGAATAATTTCTGAGAGAAGAAAATGGGATACTCGAGTACTTGAACTGGACTATTCGGGAGGAGATAACCTACTCGAGTATATAGATATTACTACTCGAGTAATGGACTTAGAAAAATTCTAAGGGATGAAAAGATTATCACTCGAGTATTAAACCTAGACTACTCGAGTAGTAGATAGACTACTCGAGTACATGAACTTGACTACTCGAGTGAAGTAAAACAACACGAAATCTTGTCTTCTGTAACTCGAGACAAAAGACTAATCTACTCGAGTACTAATATGACTACTCGAGTAAAATGACATAGAAAATTTTTCAAAGAGGAAATTTTGTTAACTCTAGAGTAAGAGATGGTCTACTCGAGTAATTGACTTGGCTACTCGAGAGCTATATTTTAACTACTCGAGAGCTAATTCCCTTACTCGAGTACAGATATACTTACTCGAGTATAAACTAAGTATTCAACTTGAGTATATAAAATACTACTCGAGTGAAAGACTTAGAAAATATTTCTTCAACAGAATTTTCTCTTCTTCAATAAATTCAGCAACATTTCTTTCTCCAATCAATCCTAGTGCTTGAAAATGAAGTGTATCCCAAAAAAAGGCTACACATGAGTCAACACCATGGATCACACAATGAGTATTACACTATATGGTCTAATGTTAGGTGACCCATTGTAGACTAATATTGGTCTACACTTGTCAATATAGTCCTGCAAACACGTAACTCAAACAAGATATAGAATACAACTTAATTCATCTTAGTACAATGGTGACTTCATCAAATCTGGGTTGTTGTGGATACAATACCCAACAATTGTTATCATGTTCTATATTTGGTGCTTGTTGATCTCACCCAAATGCAATGTTCCAATTTGAATTTGGCTCGCCTTTTGGTACAATATGTCGCGGGGGTGGGGGGGGGGGGGGGGGTCGATGTCAATGCTAGCAAGTTTGCCCCTGGGAGTGGCTCGGCAAGCCCTAACTTTTTCTATAAATAGGACCCCCTCACCTACTATTAGACAATCTCATATATTGTATTCACACACTCTTGAACCCGACATCTCTCCACCTGCATTGGCACGGCAACTAGCCAGGATGGGAAAGACGTGAGCCGACGCCGACGGAAGTTCGAAATACGCAATGCAGTTTGTCGAGTACCACTTCTTCGACGGGAATCCTTTGGAGCAGGAATATCTCACCTTCATGGCAGATTATGTCCCCAGGGGTTTAACATATGCTGGTCGGGGAGGGGCGAGGCGATCTGCACCTTCCTCTTGGATGAGCTTGCATTCCCCATCTCACACATTGAGGTGGGGTTGCGCCTCGCTCTCTGCCCGGAGGTTCGTCGGGTCTTGAAGTACTTTTGGGCCGTCCCCGCAAAGCACAACCCCAACGTGATTATCATGCTGGTGGTCTACGTGAGGTTCCTTTGGATGGAGCAGATAGAGTTCAACCTCACTATCTTTCGTAAGCTGTTCATCTACCACACCACCAACGATGGAGTCAACTTCTTCACCGACTCATAGTTTATGGTGCGCGAGACCCCCAAAATGAACCACCATTAGTTTACTAAGTTCATCTTCATCAAGGGCGATCTCGACAACTTCCCCTACTCGCCCATTCAATGAAGTGAGGAGATGTAACCGGCGCCGAATGTATCAGAAGACAATGCCAACCTCCACTAATTTTTTTGCCACAAGGATTTTGAGGTCGACTTCCTGCGAAGGGGCCTTAAATTTCTCATGCCTTTTCTTCCTGTGGAAGGTATGCTTACTACTCGCTTCACTTGGGACTCGCCAAGAAGTTTTCTTTTTCCGATGAGACTATGTTTATTCTCTATAGGGGAGCGACTGATCCCAGAGCATCCACCCTTCACAGATTCAGGGCTGCACCCCAATCCACACGCGCGGGAAAGGGCAGCCGCAGAGGCTTATCAAAGGGAGCTGGAGTCTGTCGGACCTTACAAGAGCCAAAAGCATCACGTCCCTGTCATCACCAGCTCGCCTCACTTCCCATCGCTGGAAAAGAGGCAAAAAAAGGCATTAATGTCAAAGGACAAGCACATTCAGCTCGATTCACTAGAACAAGAGTGTGGTGAGGCCGATCTCCCGGCATCCCTTGCTGTGGCGACATCCGAAACCCATAAGCCGAGACTGCCGATGGCCCACCGCAAGATTGGCCTCGGCGGGAAGGTGAAGGATCAGATTGGTGAGCCCATGGTTTTATGGGACGAGAAGGCTGACTGAGTCTCCATTTCATCTCACTTAGCCTCTTGGTATGAGCGCTGACCTCCAAGAGGGCATGATTTCGCACTCGGCTTCGGGCTCTATGGTTGGGAGGACGTCGAAGCTTACGACGACATGACTCTGTAGTAGCTTGATCATGTGTGCATGTGAGCTAAGATGCATTCCATGGAGCTCGCATATATGTCCGTTCACCATGGCTTCACCCTCAACCGTAAGTGGTCTGATGCTGAGGAGGCTAGGGATCTCGTCGCCGATGAGCTGGTGGACCTGAAGCACAAGCTCGAGATTACGGAGAAACTCCTCTAGAAGAGTATTGGCGGGGTGGTAAGTGTTGGTCATCCCTTCCCCATTTTCTCCAACTCGCCTAGCTTAATTGTTTTTGCATTCCAACTCATAGGATGACGAGACCGTCAATCGCCTATGCACCTGCGTCACTAATCTTGAGGAAAAGAACAAAGTGTTGGCGGGGCAAAATAAGCAGCTTCAGGTGGAGGTCGCTTGTCTGGTGGTTTCCTCCTTCCCTCTTCTCGCGAAGAGCCGAGCAGTCAAGCCAAGCAGCCATGGATGTTCGACGAGGCGTAGGTCAATGAGATGATGAGGGTCACCTCCATCAAGGCCACCGACCATATGCTGCAGTTCATGTGAGGCCTCCAAGTGCTGACGCTAGAATGCGAGAAGGTCACCACCAAGGACTTAGTTCTTGAGCAGTTCATCCCTATCCCAAAACCTGACGAGGAGGAGGACGAGCTTGACTCACTCTTTGACGAGGTGGAGGTCAAGTTGATGAGTCAATAATTTTATTAGGTCAGAATCACTATAAGGTTCTAAATAACAGTTATTCTGACACAATACAATTATAACAGATGGATTTGTTCCCGCTTAATAACTAGGGTAATAAAAATATATATTTTTTTATTTTCTTGATGAAAATAAATAGGAGATTATTAAAATTTTATTTTATTTTTTTGCAGAAAAATAAAAGTTTTAGGCCGCTATTTGCATTCAAAAAATTAAAAATTTGTCTTATTATTTTGGACAACGGATGGTGCAAGTGCGTGTCAGCGTTCTAAGAATAGGGGGAGGGTGACAATTAGGAAATTTTTACGAACCTCCTTCTGATACCAAATTGATGCAAGCTCACACGTTAACACCAAAAAATTACAGACAAACACGAATTACTCTCTACGCCCCAATTTTATGTTCGCTCTTCAAGAGACGAAACTCGTCCACCTTCTTCGCACTTCAAGTAAGTAAAAATTACGGACAAACATGAATTACTAAGTTGGTTAGCTCTTCAATGGTTCTTCCTGAGTCTTGCCAAATGGAGAGAAAACTCGTCCGCCTTCTTCACTTCACGCCAGAGTTGATTCCACGAGATGTTTCTTTGTTCCCTGGCCGAAATCCATAAAAGGGAAACAAGGTAGGCCGAACGCTTCAAGAGATCAAGAGGGAGGTCGGGCTTACCCTAGCCGTGATAGGAGGGTGGAGTTTTTGGGCGGTGGATTTCGTCAGAGGGGAGAGAGGAGAGGGTTGGAGGCTTGGAGAGAGGGAAGAGATGTGGTGGTGGAAAATTACTAAGAGGGGGTGCGGGTGGCGGGTGGCTGGTGGCTAAGAGGAAAAAGGAGATGGAATTCTCAAGTTAGTGTTAGGTTTTCAATTTTCAATCATCAACTTAGTAAAATCTTCAACATCCAGGCCTTATATAGGCTTACAATCAATTTTGGCTACATGCAACCCAATTTTAAATAAAATTACAATAACCAAACATAAAATGAAATGTCATGAAAATAAAATAAAAGTTCAAATAAAATAATGAAAGGATCCAAAAAAATATTAATTGGTCGTCTTGCGCTAAGGACGGAGATTGTAGCGTCGCTCCATAAGGTCACCACGGTGCCGCAAGGCTTTGATTGGAGACGGAGAAGGATCTTCCGCAAGCATGTTGTCATCATCTTCAACATAATGGGGGTCACAGTCTTCATCAATCCTCCCCCTCTTAAAAGTACTCATCACCGATGAGTTGACATGTATGTGAGTGCGCAGAAGAGCATCATCCAAAATAGCCAACTCCAATTCGCCAAGAGTCATCAGAGGGCGGACGATCACGCCATCGTATCAAGTAGCGACGAATATAACCACTTGGATAGGAGAGCACTTCATCTTTGAGGATCCTGTCTAGCATAAAGGTGGTCCTAGGGAACCTTGAAAAAGCATTTGTCAAAGAAGGAAAAAAGTTTCTACGTCAACATTCAATATAGCTCCAGTGGAGACCGATGTAGAGAGCGATTCAGAAACAAGCGCACCTCCCAACCTATTATAAAATGCAGTGGGACCAAATAGACGGTAAGATAATTCAAGTGGTGGCGAAACATATTGCGTTAAATCTGAAACATTGAAAATAATGGAAATTCCCCAATCAGTGAATAACTCTAAAAGATATGCATTTTCTCCTAATTTCTTTAAAATTCAAAAAGGCCCAGCTCGCCGATTCGCCAACTTTTTTATGGTGCCCGAAGGCATCCGTTCAGGGATGAGACGCACCAAGACCAAATCTCCAATGTTAAAGTGAGATGCTCTCTTATGTAAGTTAGCATGAGATTGATAATATGCGTATTGCGTGGTTGGCGCTTTATTAATATGCTTATGTAAATTGTGAACATGAGAGGCAAATTCTTATGAAAATTGACTTGACTTATAAGATGGAGGTAACAGAATTAATTCAAGGGGCACCGATGCTTTATATCCGTGCATGATTTCATTCAGTGATAAACCTGTGACCTATTTTTTGAATTATTATACGCTAACTGAGCATGGGTAAGGATTAGATCCCACGTTGCCTTGTGGTCACCCACAAGAAAATGAAGTAAACTACCCAAACTTCTATTTACCGCTTCAATTTGTCCATCCGTTTGTGGATGGTAGGCTAAAGAAAATAAGAGTTTGGTACCCAAAATCTTCCAAACGGTCTACAAAAAAAACTATTACAATTTACATCCCTATTAGTTACTATCGTCTTGGGAATGCCCCGATGTTCAACGACTTCCTTAAGATATAATTTAGCAATATGTGACGCATCATCGGTCTTATTGCAAGCGATAAAATAAGCCATTTTAGAAAACTGATCTACTACAACCAAGATGGAATCATCACGTCTAAACGTGACGTGTTGGCCCTATATAAAATCCATACTAACATCTTTCCATGGAATGGAAGGAATAAGAAGAGGGGTGTAAAGTCGAGCATTCGTTTTATTACCCTTAGCTAATTGGCACATGCAACAACTTCCCACTATTTTATGAACCATTGACTTAAGGCCTGGCTAATGAAACTTGTTTTCCACTAACGCAATGGTCTTGTATCGACCAAAATGACCACCTAAGCCTCCGCTAAATAATTCTCAAATGATGAAATGGCATAGGGAAGAATGAGGAATACATAGCTTTGAATGCTTAAATAAATAACCGTCCTGAATATAATATGCTGAAATGGTAGTGGGTGAGTTGTTTTGGGGGATAAATAGATTTCCTTAAAATCCAAGCAATTAACGTACTCATCCTTAATTCTATTGAACCCAATCACTTTCACTTCCATCATAGACAATAGTAACGAGACATGACTAAGAGCATCAGCTACATGATTCAGTGTTACCTTAAGATGTTTTATTATAAAGGTGTACTCCTGAAGATAAGAGGTCCATTTAGCATGCCTGGGGCTAACCTTATTAAGCAAATTTATAAACATCAATGCATTGCGATCAGATAGGATAACAAAGTCCTTAGGGAGTAAATAATGTCGCCAATATTGGAGGCACCGAATAACCACATAAAACTCCCTATCATAATTAGAATAATTTAATTTAGGCTATGTGAGCTTCTCACTAAAATACCCAATAGGATGACCCTGCTGACTTAATACACCACCAATACCAACTCCAGACGCATCACAAGATAATTAAAAAACCTTGTTAAAATCTGGCAATCACAAAAGAGGGGCTTCCAACATGCATGATTTAATTATTTCAAACGCTCTAGTGGCTGATTTGGACAATGCGAAATCACACTTTTTCATGCACTCTGTGATCGGTTCCATGATACTACTAAAATCTCAAATAAATCGATGGTAAAAAGTAGCTATGCCGTGAAAAATCCGAACATCCCGTATGTTGGTTGGTTCCGGCCAATCCTTAATGACTTGGACATTCTTAGGATCAACATGTATGGCCTCCGAGCACACAATATAACCAAGAAACTCTACAGACGGAACATTTAATGAGCATTTTTTATTATTAACATATAATTGTTCCATTCACAACGTGGTAAGGACTATCCTCAAGTGCGACTCATGCTCATTCGAAGAGGCGCTAAAGAATAAGATGTCATCAAAATATATAACTACGAATTTCCCCAAGAAAGTCTTGAACACCAAAGTCATCAACATCAAAAATGTACTCGGGCCATTAGTGAGCCCTTCCCCGAGCACCAACCACTCATAAAGTCCATCTTTTGATTTAAATGTCATCTTCCACTCGTCTCCCTCCCTAATTCTGATTTGATTGTATCCACTCTTAAGATCTGGTTTAGAAAAAAT
Organism: Platanthera guangdongensis; assembly: GCA_039583875.1. Classification (NCBI taxonomy): domain Eukaryota; kingdom Viridiplantae; phylum Streptophyta; class Magnoliopsida; order Asparagales; family Orchidaceae; genus Platanthera; species Platanthera guangdongensis. Next base: position 42,159,305 of record CM077161.1, on the reverse strand, counting down.
CATGGCCCCAAATAACATGTCCAATAAGTTGTCCAAATGAGGGATGAGAAACCTGTATTTGATAGTTATTTTATTAATGACCCTAAAATCCACACACATCCTCCAACAACCCTCTTTCTTATGGACCAATAATGAAGGTACGATACAAGGACTCTTACTATGGCGGATCAACCTGTTAGCAAATCCGAAATTAATTTTTCCAATTCAAGGTGTGCGGTGGGGTTAAGTCGATAATGGGTAAGGTTCGTCAAAGAGGAATCCGGAACGAAATCAATCTCGTGTTGAATTTCTCGCATGGGGGGTAACTCGGACGGTAAATCATCTCAGTTGACATCCTTAAATTCTTCTAAAATTGTCTTCAATTCTAGTGGTAAGTTCTCAAAAGGTGATGCATCTTCCTTGACTTGGAAACATACTAACACATACATGACACCGTCCATAAAGTTATCACGCTCAAACTCCTTCTTTCCTATCAAGCTTAACGTTTTCTTCTCTACAGGCACCATCGTGTATTTTGAAGAGATCGACGAATCTTTAGGAGGAGTGTAAAATCCCTCAAACAACTAGACCCCTAGGAATGGTTTTGTCATGTCTAGGTCATGACAAAACCCTAGGAAGCCCAAGAAGACAAAGTTAACCTAGGAATTAAAGTGAGATTACCATGGTCTGTAAATAACACCTTCCAATCGCCTAGCCTAGGGTTTGTTTTTAGGGCCTCACCTTGACTCTTTTACCCCACCACAACATCGCAAGCCCTTTAGAAGGTTCATTGGGTCACCAAGGACCCATTGGGGTCAACTAAAAAAGGTCAAGTTGATCAAAGTCTACCCTAACCCTAAAGTGGTCAAAGTGCACTAAATAAGTGTCAAGTGGCCTACAAGGTGCCCAACCAACCCTACCCAAGTCTTCCTAGCCTTAGGGGAGGCCAATGGGTCACCAAGAAACAATTGGCATCAACCCAAAAGGTCAATTTGACCAAGGTCAACTCAATCTTTGAAATAGGCAAAACTACCTCAAATGGGCTAACTCAAGCTCAAGTCCAATCCCCGTTAGGCTAACCATATTTCAATGAATAATATGGGCATTAGTGGGGTGCTTTTGGCTGAAATAATCATCAAAATTCGGCCTTGATGACTAGGAGAGAGCAAGCTCAATTTTTACCTTTAATGGAGGAGAGAGAAAGTGAGAAAGGAGGCCATTCATGGCCAAGGGAGACCAAGGGCCTCTCCAATTCATTCCAAAGGCTGCATACATTCTCCCTCATTAGTTTTGAGGAGTTGAATAGCCATATTCAGCCACCAAAGTGGCTGAAATCAATTTCTCCAATAAGCAAGAGAGAGAAAGAGGAGAGAGAAGACCGTTAATGGCCATGTGAGATCAGGAGTTCTTCTCCTCACCTCTGAAGGCCTGATACATTCCCCCTCATCAGTTTAGAGTAGTTTAACAGCCATGGACAACACCCTAGGTGGCTGGATGCAGGGAATTTCAGTTGGCCGAATTTCTCCTCTTGAGGCCATTAACGACATTGATGCCATGGCCTCTCCCCTCCCCCATTTGGCTTTTTAAAAAGCTTCACCAGGCTGAGAGAAGTTTCCACCCTTTCCCTAAAGAAATCTAGCCCTTTGGCTGTGTAGTTACAGAGCACCGAAAGCTCCACTGCCGGAAATGGTGGTACAACAATCGTCCCGACAACAACCCTTCACTAAGGTACTCCTCTACTCATTTCTTCGTGTGCTAGAATCTTTAATCATTTAGGAGAAAAATCGGGATCAGTTGAGCCCGATTCAGAGATAAAAATTTCAGATCTTTCATGGTTTTTCTACCTCTCGGGTTCGCCGGAAACTGCCCCTCCGGCGGCCGTGCCGCCCTCCGACGATAGCCACCACCTCAACGTAAGTGGTTGTGATGGTGGCCTGGAGGGGAGGAGACTGGATGGCCGACAAGTAGCTCTGAAATATGCTCCAAGTCGGGAGAATCGTGGTTGTCGGCGCTATGAGGAAGGCGAAATCACCGTCGTCGGTTGATTATTATAAATGAACAATGATTATGTAAATGGTTTAAAATAT